>JAWZYV010014044.1:0-377638 GCA_038373885.1 Cheiracanthium punctorium
CTGGGTATCATCGTCATAATTATTATTATTTTGTTTGTTTTGGGAAGATTGCTTAGAAAAACTGGTGTTCTTGATTTGGATGCCAACTGTTGGGTAATAGCCCATACACTAGTAGCATATGGGCTATTTTCAAAATTCGGTGCCATTTGCTGTCAGCGTGCAAAATATTTTTTTTTTTTTTTAGAAGTTATAATAAAATTTAAATGATTTTTCCTTTTTTTTTTTCCAGACACTTTCTAGTAATCGCCCATACTGAAGCTCTCCAAGAGGCTCTACAGGAATATCAGTACTAAATTGAGGTACATGGTATTGACGTTTCAGAGTGTAAATACAAAAGTTAAGTTTTCATTCCCTTTCTATTTCAGAAGTGGAGACCGTACGTGAAAAATAGGTGTAATTTGATATCCAACCAGATAATCCTTTAACTCAAAGTAAAAAGGCAACGCCTACAATTAATTTTCAATATCAGCAATAAAGATATCTCAACTAATAGACCTACCGCACTTTACTTTCGTAAAAATATTGAGGATGAGAAAAGTTAAACTGTAAGTTTCAAGTACAGAAAATTTTCATTTTTACTTTGTTTCAGAACAGATATATATGTAATGTAGGTGGATTGCACACACCTCCCTCGTGTAGTGAAAAAGAATAATAATTATAATAGTAATAATAATAATAATAATAATAATAATTTAACTGAATCTTTTTTCTGAATATCGTCAATAAACATATCGAAGCGAAATAGGATTTAGTTTATTAATTCATCCTCATGAAACGAAGAGTTTTTCTGGCAGCGGTTCCTCTTTACCGCAATCGGGCAACTCCCCCCTCAAGTGTGTATCAGTTTTTCCATAAACCGAAAAAAAAAAAAAACTGTTTTATATAGAATAGGATTATCTACAAATTAGTATTTAAGCATGCATTTCATTTATTTATTTTTCTTTAACCTACTTTCTTTAGATTAGATAGGTATTCAAAATATGAGGGAGGAAACTTAAATTTCTTTTCAGAAAGTGACACATAAAATAAACTCTAATCGAAATGAATGACTATAAAGCGTAGGCACAGAAAATAGACAAGCCTAGGACAAAATAAAATTCGTAAGGTGTAGGCACAGAAAATAGACATTTCAACTGTAAATTTCCACAGAAAAATATTTCATTTCTGTTTTATTTCAGAACCCGAGCTGCATCCAAAGTGGGCGGATTGTGACAGCACTCCACCCCCCTATGAAAATGAATCGCCTTTCCATGAAAATTTTCATCCCTCAATATGATGAACAAACTTACCTAAACAACACAGGAGTCCATTTAATTTTTTTAACAAGTTATAATAAAATTTAAATGATTTTTCTTTTTTAGCATGTTTTTTTTTTTTTTTTTTTTTTCCCAGATACTTTCTAGTAATCGCCCATACTGAAGCTCTCCAAGAGGCTCTACAGGAATATCAGGGATATTCCAAACGAAATCATCGTCACTCTGCCCGACTTCGAATCTACGGATCCCAAGATCCGGAGACGACCGAAGGCTGTCTTGCACGCCCTTCAGATCTAGTTCTCATCCATATCTGATTGACTGACTGAAAGAAGGACTTTACGGGAGTACCTGTGCGAAGCTGTTATCTCCAGAGTGAAAATCTTAGCGTGTCTAATAACATCTTGTATTAAAAATGCCCAAACAGTCCAGTTGTACCAAAAAAGGTTCATAAAATTGATAAATTGACCCCACTTGCCCATACTTTCAAACCTTAGCAGAAATCAAGAAATCCGTAGTCTGATAACATTAATGTACGGGGATTAGATGGGAATTTTGTATTGCAATATACTGTATATTGGAAAAAAGCTCCTCAAGGGCTTTCTGCTCAGGTGGGGTACTTTGGGCAATGGACAGTTTAAGGAGGTCTAACGTGTATTCACTAATGAGAATTTTGAAAATCTCTTATTCGCACTACAGATTTACATGCAAAATAACTACTTTTTTTTTTTTTTTTTTTTTTTTTTTTTTTTTTTTTAATGGCGTGGAATATTAATTTTTGACTGCTAAACCTTGAAAGTTTCAATTCCTTGCTCTCCGTGTCTTTACGAGAGGGTTATGTTGTATAAGAGGAATGCAGCTATTTAAACACTTTCTGCAACGAGATTGAGAGGTATTTATTTTTTCGATTTGCCTGTTCGTCCGTCCGTCCGTGCTGTAACTGAGATAATGTGCATCGATTACAAGGAAATGCATACATGTTATTACCATGCACAGTACCATGCACAAAATTGAAAACGGTGTTTGAACTATGTATAGTTCTTTTACAACAGATTCGAAAAGAACTACAATACTTTACGCTCTAAGGACAGTCATTAATCAAAGTGCATTTTTGAAATCTTGAGCTATTTCGAACAAAGCAAAATTGATAACCACTCTTATTAATTGATACCCGACGCAAAAATAATGTTCTTCACTCTAGATACTTCATCTTTGGTTCCAAATAAAACACTGCCTAATGTAAGGGGGGAGTAGCGAGAAGCCCCGCCCCCCGTCCAAAAGGTAAAGCAATTAAAGAAACAGTTCTTTTAAAATTTTTAGATTAAATTTAGAAGCAATAAAGTTTTAAAATAGCACTCCCCCCTCTACCCACGAAACAAAAACCTATGCATGCTTCTGAAACACAGAATAGGAAAGTTTAGTAAGAGAATGATGAGAAAGGTTGTAAGGAAAAAGAAACTTCTGACACTTCCTCAAGGAGTTAAACAATTAGTTATTCAAGGAAGAAATTTATTAACTACAGAAAAAATTCACTGCTGTATAATCAACTCTAAATTTCTTAAAATCATAAATATTTATAATTCATTTTAAATAACGCAGACTCATCCAGAAACGACAGGTTTTCCTATCCGCAAAAAATATTTCGGAATAGGAGACTCTTAATCCTTGTTTCCGTGTTTGAAAAAACGAAACAAACATACAAAAAACAACAGCCCTCCAAATAAAAACGAGAACACCTTTCTGTGATATTATTTTCCCCTTATTTCAGAAACGAAACTAAATAAACTGCATTCAAAGTTTAAACTATGTGCTCAAAAATCACTACTTACTGTAGAATGAAAATTTAGGTTGCAGACTCCATTCATTAATTTTATTGCGGATGTGAAGTTGCTTTCATTGTGGGTGGATTATAACACCACTCCAAATAATTCTCCACCCTGATTTGAAATATACCCACGCCTTTCAAAGAATTTCTTTTCCCCTCAATATATCTACGTTTAAAATAAAAACTAAAACTGCGTTTATTAAAATAAAATTCAAGCGACTGAAAAATAACATTCCAGGCTGTAAATTCCTAGAATAAAAAGTACCTTGCATTTCAGCGAAAATTCAATTTTCTCACTATCAGCATTAAAGACAAACTCTATAAACTGCGTTCAAATTGTGTACACAAAAATCACTATCAGAAGTGCAGTTGCATTAATTGTGGGCAGATTAAAATATTACTTAGTAATAAGCATTCCCTTCCTACCCATTGTTTGGAAGAAGAGTACGCCTTTCAAGGAATTTTTCTTTCCCATTATAGGTTTCCCCAGTATTTAAAGTAAAATCTCCAACTGCGTTTATTCACGATAAAATTAAGGCAATCGAAAATAGCATTACAGATTTCAAATTCTCGGAACAAAATGTGCAATTCATTTCAATGAAAACTCCCCCACCCCTCTTAATAATAGCAATAAAGCTGTGTAAATTAATAAGATTTCTGTTTACCAGTACTAAATTGAAGCATAGACGAATGACATTCCAGAGTGTAAATGCAAAAGTTAAGTTTCATTCCCCTTTTATTTCAGAAGCGGAGGCGTTACTTGAAAAATGGGTGTATTTTAATATTCTACCAGAAAATTCTTTACCTCAGAATAAGAAGGTACCGCCTACAAATAATTTTCAATATCCGCAATAAATATATCAGGGCTATTGGACCTCAGTTTATTTTCAGAAAAATATTGAGGATGAGAAAAGTTAAACTGTAAATTTCAAGTACAGAAAATTTTCATTTTTGCTTTGTTTCAGACAGTAGCGGATTCAGCTATTGACAGATTCAGACAGTAGCGGAGGGGCTAGGGGGCTTCAGACCCCCCCAAAAGAGATTGCTAAAGGGTTACATTCTGCTTCATTATGCACTTTGAATATGTAAAATTATCTTTTTTAATCACTTAGCCCCTACCAAAAGTTTTATATTGGTTTAGACTAAAATTTTTCTTTACTGTATATTTTGTTTGGGTGAAATAAGTTTTTTCCAAAATTTAGCCAGTCCCAAAAGAGAATTCCTGGATCCGCCACTGGTTTCAGAACAGATTTATATGTAATGTAGGTGGATTGGGCACACCACCCTCGTGCAGTGAAAAAAAAAAAAAAAAAATAAATAATAATAATAGTAATAAAAATAATAATTTAACTGAATTTTTTTCTGAATATCGTCAATAAAAACATCCATATAAATAGGATTTAGTTTATTAATTCATCCTCATGAAACGAAAGAGTTTTACTAGCAGCGCTTCCTCTTTACCGCAATCGGGCAACTCCCACCTCAACCGTGTATCAGTTTTTTCATAAAACGCAAAAAATACCTGGTTTATATGGAACAGGTTTATCTAGAAATTAGTGTTTAAGCATTCATTTTATTTATTTATTTTTCTTTAATTTACTTTCTTTAGATTAGATAGGTATTCAAAATATGAGTGAGGAAACTTAAATTTCTTTTCAAAAAGTGACACATAAAATAAACTCTAATCGAAATGAATGACTATAATGAGTAGGCATAGAAAATAGACACTTCAACTGTAAATTTCCACAGCAAAAATATTTCATTTCTGTTTTATTGGAGGTATTTATCTGGAGCTATTATCTGGAGCTATATTTATATTGTATTTATCTGGAGCTGCATCCATGAAAATTTTCATCCCTCAATATGACGAACCAACTACCTATCGGCGCAACTACTATTAGGTTGTAACGAAAGTTTCCCGCCACCGCAAACTTCGTCAGCACACAGTTCTCGTTGGCGTATTTGCTCATATTTTGTCAAACGATTTTTGGCATTTGAAAGAAAGAGGTTTACTTTATAACACTGTATTGTGAAATCTGTAAAAAATATAGTTTTTCATTAAGTATAAGGTGTCTCAAATAGAACTATCACTCTAGAGGATTAGAACCATCATTTACTTCCAGTTGTGTTGCAAAAAGTCAGCTACATAATATCAACGAATTATGAGTACAGCTTTAAGTACTATTGTTGTATCATGTGACACTGTGCAGGTTTGGTACCGAAAGTTCAAAATCAGTTATCTAAGGAGTTAGAAGTTAGTATTTCAGGCAGATATGGCGGAAAACTTTCGTTACAACCTGATACTTACCTAAACTACACAGGGGTCAATTTAATTTTTATTAGAATAAGTCCGCGTATTATTATTATTATTTTGTTTGTTTTGGGAAGATTGCTTAGAACTACTGGTGTTCTCGATTTGGATGCCAACTGTTGGAGTATCATACCACTAGTAGCATATGGGTCATTTTCAAAATTCGGTGCCGTTTGCTGTCAGCGTGCAATATATATATATTACAAGTTATAAGAAAATTTAAATGATTTTTTTTTTTGTTTTTCCAGAGGCTCTACAGGAATATCAGGAATATTCCAAACGAAATCATCGTCACTCTGCCCGATTTCGAATCTACGTATCCGAAGTTCCGGAGACGACCGAAGGATGTCTTGCACGCCCTTCAGAACTAGTTCTATCCCATATCTGATTGACTGACTGAAAGAAGGACTTTATGGGAGTACCTGCTCGAAGCCCTTATCTCCAGAGTAAAAATCTCAGCGTGTCAAATAACATCTTATATTAAAAATGCCCAAACAGTCCGGGCGAAAAATTTCTGACAAGTCAGCAATGCGATGCAAACAGATGGGAAAATGGTCGTGAAAAAACATGGCCAATTATGAGAAAGAGCAGCGAAGCTGCAAGAACGACAAAAAAAATGAATTGAAATGACAAGTCCTCCCCCCCCTGTAAAAACACGGTCTTCATTGGACGGGTTGCTCAGTAAGACAACAGCATGACATCCAAAAAGAGATGGAATTTTGAAAAGTGTGACCCTCTGAGAAGTCGGAGATAAAAAGAAGCTCCGAGCATGAAGAAAGAAAAAATCCGCGGAAAAAAGCAGAAAAAATGGTCCATATTCAATAGTCAGAAGTGACTGAAGCGAGGAGAAAATTCATCCAAGAAATGTCACAGCATACGGTAGAGGCAGGTGTCTTGCGTCGCCCATGAGGGTGCCACATCCGCAAAGCAACGATCAAACATCAACTGAGGAAATCCCCTGCTACGGCTAAAGCCACCTGTCTGTAGCTCTTGTTTATCGAAGACCTCAGCACAGTCAGTAGAATCATCACAACGTAAGTCGGCTGCTACCCGCAAACCGACCATCGAACGATGAGATGACAAGTCTTGAAAGAATGTTGGCTTCGTTCCATACAGTCCGAAGCCACGTTCTACGACACAGCCGAGGAAGTGTGATTCATTAAAGCAGCACGATGTTAGAATAGTCAGGCGGCGACGAGATGGTAAAGAGAAGGTAAATAAGAACAGTATGACTGAGGATAGTCAATTTGATTCACCATCCAAGCACGAGATTTCAGAATTCCTCCGGCAGCCCTCTCCTAAAGCTCCGGGAGACTTCCGCACCTGTACCCGTCAAGCAGGTCTCCACAACTAGAGCGTGTCTCCGCTTAACTCCGGCTGTGAATGTCACCGATATCACCTATCAGAAACTGTTGAGCATCCCGCCTGACACAACGTGCATATTTTTTATGAAAAATTATTAATACAAATTTTATTACTTTTGTCTAAATTTAAACTAATAGTCTATTCTAAATGTAATTAATTATAAGGTTTTAACAGTAGCTCTTTTTAAAGCTTTCAAATTTCCTTTTAGCCATTTCATTTGCAGGGCAATAACGTACTTTTATTTCGTTTCGATTTCCTGCCTTCGGCAATGCTAATCAAACTTACAACTGCAATCTGTTTTATATATTTTTTTCTTCTCGTCTACTGTTCGCATTTATTCATAAGAAAGGATAACTTGCAGTATTACACTGCTCCCAGACCGCAGTGTTTTGTGTTTCTTTCTGCTTCTCTGTGATTCAGATGCACTCATCGAATGTTCTAGGAAAGTCTTTCGAATTCCGTTTTCTCTCTTACATATGTAATAGCTTAACGGCAAAATTTGTCCTCGTGATATACCCCACTGTGCATCTTTGAATGTAGCAGTCAGTTGTAAGTCAGCGACCAACGTAGGGCCGCGTTGGAGGTTGGGACAAGCACTTGCCCTCGGACTGACTGACTGAAGTAAACTTTTTTCGGAGTACTTGCGCGGCGCGCTTACCTCCGGTGTGTACTGTGTGGTATGTTTTGTGTTGGATGTATGTAGTTGCGGCGAGGCCGCAGTAATTCAGACAGAGAGTCAAGAACAAGATTAGATTTTTTTTTTTTTTTTCCAAAAAAAAAACAAAAAAACAGTGGGTGCCTACCTGTCCTCCCTCCACCAATAATGGTGAACTTCCACGGACAGGTTACTAGTCTACGTGGTGGATGTTAAGTCTGCAGGGCGTGGAGAACCGCTTTAGGCCGTCTTCGAAACGCTGGGTCCGAGGGCTCATAGTCGGGTAGGGTTGCTATGACTTCATTAGGGATTTCCTAATATTCTTATAGAATTTCTTGGACAGCTTGAGTAGATGGTATTTGAGAGACTTCATACAAAGGTCTTTCAGAATAATGTCATTTGCCAGATGGTGATGACCGTACCGAATGGTACGCAGGAATTTGTTTTCTTTGGTGAGTAGGGTTCTGAGGTTGGTTTTGGCCGCGTAGGCCCACACGGGGGCAGCATACGTGGCGATGGGGCGCACGACCGTCTTGTACAGAAGTACTTTGTTCTGTGTGTTTAGTTTTCTCGTGTAAATCAGACTTAAGAGGCGCTGGAAGGCCGCTGTCATTTTGCCTCTGGTTTTGGCAATGTGCCTCTTCCAGGTTAGGTTTCTATCAATCTCAATGCCTAGGTAGGTGACGCTGTCGGCCCACTCTAGTACAGTATTGCTGACCTGTAGACGGGAAGGAGGGAATTTCCTGCCCAGGGAGAGAGCTTTGCATTTTCTCGGATTTAATTTGATCTTCCAGTTCTGCATCCACAAGTCCAGTTGGTTGATGTGGTCCTGGATGTTTTTGTGCAAAACTCGCGAGCTACTGGCCCTGCCAATTATCGCTGCGTAGAGCGCTATTTCAGTAGATGGATTCCTCGGTACGTTATTGACGTAGAGAGAATATAAGGTGGGTCCAAGAATTGATCCTTGAGGCACACCACTATTAATCGGGTAGAAGTTAGAGACAGTATCTTCTACTCGTACAGCAAAACTACGGTCAGATAGATAATTATTTATTAAATGGACGAGGGAGTCTGGCACGTCCATACTAAACAGTTTGTAAATGAGTCCGACGTGCCAGACTTTGTCGAACGCCTTGGATATGTCGAAGAGTACCATGGCCACACTATCTTTCATTTGTATAGCTTCTGAGAGTTGCTCCACAACTCGGAGTAGTTGGTGGGCAGTGCTGTGGTGATTCCTGAAACCGAATTGTTCAGGATTCATGATGTTGTTGTTGTTAATGAAAGCAGATAGTCTGTTTAAGATGACACGCTCAACAACCTTGCCCAGTCCACAGAGTAGACTTATGGGGCGGTAAGAGCTGGGATCCGAGAGGTTTTGTCCAGGCTTGGGGATCGGACACACAATCGCTCGTTTCCACGTCTCAGGGTAGTGCTGCAGCCGAAGAATTGCGTTGGTTATGCTGGTAAGTCTCAGTATGCAGTTGGCAGGGAGGCTTTGGATTACCTTGTTAGAAATCCCGTCATGTCCAGGGCACTTCTTGATTTTTAATTTGGTGATGATATTAATAATCTCGGAAGGGAAGACTCCGGCAATGGGGGTCACCGGCCGAGCTTGTAGTCTTGTGGACACTTCATTATCAAGTTCGAGATCCGAGTGTTCGTGAATGGTAAATTGGTCACAGTACACTTTGGCAATAGCCTCAGCCTTGTCAGCGTTCAGGAACACATATGAGTTGTGTGACTTCATGGGAGGAAAGTCAGTCCTCTTTTTGGTCAGGCTCTTTAACGTTTATATATCGAAGAGTCGTCTGGAGACAGGGTGGCAAGGTGATTCGCCCAAGACTGATTCTGGAAGTTGCGTATAGCGATGCGGGTCTGAGCTTGGAGTCTTTGGAAGGTGGCACGGTCCATGGGACTTCTGGTACGTTGAAAGATACGTCTCGCTTTATTCCGTGCGTGTATAAGCAAGCGGATGTCCTGTGGAAGTCCAGCGGCGTAATTTTGCTTGCATGGATGGGAAGCAGTGTGCAGTGCATTGTTTATATCTTGCGTGAGAGAAGAAACCTCAGCTTCAATGTCGGTGGCGTTTCGGATAATGGGATGACGATGGGGACTTTCAATGAGGTGAGTCGAGAAGAGTTCCCAGTCGGTGATCATACGAGGTTTTTTAAGAGTAGCATCGTAACTGATGTATACGCTGGTCACAATAGGCAGGTGGTCAGGCGTGAATTGTTGTAGTGTGGCAACGTCGGGATATTGATTCAGGTTCTTGTGAATCATAAAGTCAATAACTGAGTTGCCATTATCCGAGAGATGCGTAGGAGTAGTGGGGAAAGCCATCAGAAGATGTTCCTCCATTAGTAGTTTGAGAAGGCTCGTTCCGTAAACGTTGTTCGTCCTACAGCCCCAGGCAAGATGACGAGCATTAAAATCACACATCAGGATGTTGGCAGGGCAGTAGTTAAATAATGTTTTTATGTCCTTGGTAGGAAAATCTTTATTATGACGAACGTAGGCCGACGAAACCATGATCTCTGGGGTGGCATCGATAATAATGGACAGGGCATCCAAGCAGTCCATTGTAATGTCAGTCACCCGGTGATGAGGTATAGTTCTCTTGACGTAAATAGCCAGACCGCCTACAATGCGGCCTCCTTGTGAAAGTGGTCGTTCCTGGCGATGCAGGACGTAGTTGGGAATATTATACGTTAAGTTCGGTCGTAGGCACGTCTCTTGAATAAGAGCAATGTCAGTGTCACTACGTGACAGATAATCGCGGAATTCCTGTATCTTGCCATGTAAGCTGTTGGCGTTCCACGATAGCAGATTTAGTTTATTTTTCTTTATCATTATGGGTGTTAATCCTCTCTCCATGCCCATAATGTATTCTAATTTTATGTCAATACATGTAATTGTTCCATAATTCACTATTGATTGTGTGCAACTTAACCAAGAGATCCTGAAAAAAAAAAAAGCTCATTACCGTCATTTATCTGTTTTCTTCTGTGATTCAAGAAATAGTGCATTTTTATGCGTCTTCATCTATAATATTCGGAGGTGATGTTCTGTTTAGAGCAAGAAATTATTCATGCTCAAGTATTCTAGATGTGTGTGTTAAAAAAAGTAGAAGGAAAATACGTAAATCAGAGAAAAACCCTGTGTTGGACCAATTTAATCAAATATATTCTGTCATCGATCACATGAGCCGTAATTTCTAATTCTCTACGGTTCTGCTTCTTGTTTTATTTTACAAAGATGCTATCACAAATTATACATATTTAATCACAAAAATAAATTCTTCAGTATACCGCCCATTGAAGTCCACTTCGGTGGAGGGAGGACAGGTCGACTCCCGACCACTCCCCTTGACATTCCCCGAAAGATTACTTCCTGCATTTCTCACGCAGCTCATTGCTGCCTTTCACTTACATGTATGGGCGTCGCAAGCTATGGGAACCAGGGGACACGCCCCCGCCAATATTTTAAGTAGGGGGACCGAGGAATACTGTGTAATTTTCGTTTAAAATGCTCTAACAGTTAAAAAAAAAACAGTTAGCCAAAGTCACATCCGAAAGCAACATTTTCTCTCACTTCGAGGTGGGTACATTTTTTTAAAGACCGCTGGACAATACAGTATCGGAGTCAGATGCTCCACTATGAAGAATCCACACGATGTCTTCTCATCTAGTTGTCTGCCCAAGGCATAAGGTTTATTCTTCTTATCTGGTAATTTCTTTTAAAGACCGCCCAAACTGTACAGTTGCTCTTCGGTTTGGTATCGAGAAGAGTGGTTAGTTCAAATTTCGGCCTTCTGCCATGTCCGAACATATGAAGATGTCTCACAAAAGACTTCCATTTCTTTCAGAAGAATAAAAACACAAACCCACATACAATAGAACCGGGTATATGAATAGCCAGAGCAAGACCGAAGGCGGTGGGCGGAGGGTACACGGATCGTGGAAAATACAATTCTCATATAGGTGAAATCTCAATTTATTGAATTTGGGAAGGGGGCAAACAGTTGCCCTCTTTTGCCCTTATTAAGTTAAGCCTTTGGAAGGCACATATCCAGAAAAGCATTTTGGAAGGGGTCTGAAAATTTCGGAAGGGGTCCAAACGACAAAAATTTTCACAGAAAGACTATATCATTTTATCAACAAAAATCAAAATTTCGGGGAGGGGTCGGACCCCCCTTAAATACGTCTTTGGCGTTTGGTCTCCCCCAATAATTTACAGACTGCGACGCCAATGTATCCAATACATTTACATCCATTTCATGACACACTGGAGGTAAGCGCGCTGCGCAGGCACTCCGAAAACTATACTTCAGTCAGTCAGTCAGAAACTGCTGAATGTAAGCTGTTAAAGGAACATCATTCGAAGTCACCTGCAGTGGTAGAAGCAGTGCATTAAGTAGGAATTTATCAGCATGATGTACACATCATATGTGTCTAAAGTTGATTAGATTACCAGAAATTACTTGAAGTAAAATTTTATTTAGAAATTTAAGATGGTTTAGATAAAGACTAGCGTACCTCTTCAATCAACTTGTCAAGAAAACCATCTCCGGTGGTTCGTGCAATGAAGAAAGTATTTATCGGAAGGGTGTACCCCCGATCGTCGTGAGGGAGTGAAGGCTGGGGGTATACGTAACGCGACATCTTACGGCTGGAAGCAGCAAAACCAGGTATCATTGTGTAATGCACAAAAACCATAATACAGGCATATATCCAAAATCACGCCAGGCGAGGTTTTTGGCGTACGACACACAGGGTTGCTTTTCAATTTCAAAGCAATTTTCCCGCGCAGTTGTTTGTTTTCGTCAGCGTGGGTTGGCTTGGCTCGACTATTGTGTTTTGCTATTCAACTTTGTTTTGCTGACTGCTCATTTATTTATTTATTATTTACTTGTTATCGGTTTTGATTTAGAGTTTATGACTGTTCTCATTTGGGTTTTCATTGCAATGTGAAATAGTGTTAATTATTTTCCTACAAGAAAGTGTATGGCCATTTGTAATTATCAAGACATTTTATCACGAATGTAAACAAGCACAGATGAAAATGCCTTAATCTGGTAAGTTGCTTTTTAAATATCTTTTATGAAATCTCATATATTCTTTTTAATTGAAATATTCCATGTAGTTCGAGTATATTTATACGTTTCCTAACATACCCTGTTTTTGTTCTTGTGCATAAACGTATTGTGATTAAAGTGTTTGTAGGGTACGCCTTATACTCTAGTTTTAGACTAGCGAAGTTTCCTTAAAATCAAAAGTAAACTGTTTCGTAATAAAAGTCAAATGAAAAATATGCCCCCTCCATCTCTGGGGTAATGCGCATGCTTTTGAGATTTTATTTTCCAGTTAAAAAAAAAAAAAAAAAGACTTAATTTGTGTATTCGTGAAAGACTCAAAATAGTTTGTGTAATATTTTAAATACCAAAAATGTAAATAAATAAAACCTGTTAAAATTGAAAAATAGGAATATCTATATAATATGCCAGCTTTCACACATTTTGTGTAGAATTTAGCAATTCAACAAGTTAAATAACTTAATTTATTAGAAACATATCCCTGACATTTGCTATATACTTTCAAATAAATTTTAGTAACAAAAATTTAAATACTTAAAAATATTCATCCAATATCTTAATTACATTTTTTTATTTATTTTTTAAAGTTCTTCTATGTTTGAATAATTTGATGTAGTTAGCTGTAGTGCTAGGATATTTTTATATATAAATATAATATTTCGTGTCTTTGACTTATTTATTTCTTTTTGTTTGTTTGTTAAGCAGTTTCAAATAAGATAACTCCTAGAAGAGGAGTCTGCTTTTAATAAATTTATATGGCCCTAGCAAAATATTTTTTAAACTACCTTTATTGGGGGGTGGGGGGGGGGTGAAACCCAGGTAGCACACATAAGTTGGGGCAACGTATGAATGCATACGTTGGGGCAACGTTGAAATGACACGTTGGCTTACGGTTATCCAACGGTTGGCAACTGGTTATTTCTTACGTTGGGCCAACGTATGCTCTAACGTTTTGCCAACATATTTCCAACCGTTGGGCTAACGTATGAATGCATACGTTGGGCTAACGTATAAATACATACGTTGGGTTAACGTATTAATGCATACGTTGGGCTAACGTATTAATGCATACATTATGTTAACGTATAAATGCATACGTTGGGTTAACGTGTAAATGTATACATTGGGACACCGTAAAATCTGTATGTTGTCACTCTATTATCCAACTGTTGGAAATTGGTTATTTTTAACATTTAGCTATCATAATTGTTAACCATTACATTTATAAGTTAGTTTCATATTTTAGGCCAATGCAGAAACCTAATGTTGGATAATTATATTTGACGAATATTTGACAAATTGATGTGCTGTTTCATAACATTTCTATAGATATATGAAAAACTGTGAAATTTGAAATTAAAGTTTTTAATTATTTTACTAACAGCAAATGCAGTGACAGATTCAGATAAGTTTTAAGGGACGGCAGATATGTAGAATGAAGCATATTATCAAATAGTCACTTTTTTTTCTTTCATCAAATATGGTTTCACCTCAACAGTGGGTTTCTGTGCGCTTAGGAGGAAGGCGAGCGGACACACTCCCCCCCCCCCTAAAAAGTACTTTTGTCGACAAAATCGTCAATTGCCAAAGGACTGTCAGCAAATTTCAGCTTTAATCACCAATCTGTAAAATGCTCAGTGTATAAATTACCAGTTCTGCCGACAGTTTATTATAAGTTATACTATATCATGAACATAGTCTTGTTACAATTTTCCTTTTAGTGATTTTTGTGCCAGTAAACAAGTCCCTTTTGTCCCCTCAAGCCAACTTCATTCCAGCTCATGTAATGTAGTGTGTATTTAAGGCAAACATGCTCATTAAGTATCTGCCTAGAGTGGGGGGTGCCTCGGGCGAAGGACTTTTAGGGGATTTAATGCGTATTCACGCTACATCTGGAGGAAACCGCCCAAGAGGCCAGATAATCGGTGTATATTTTTGAAAGCATATTGGTATATATCGTCAGAAAATTTTGTCTTTACACCCCCCCCCCCCTCCCAACATTTTTGCTTAAAACTGGCTCTAGTCCCGTCACTAACAGAAATGTGTTATTTTCAAATAGTAAACGATCTGTCAAGTTACAAACACATCTGTAGAAAACTAACCTATTTCGCACTATGAGGAAAATTAATATTGCAGGTGCAACTTATGAACTGTTTAAAAAAAAGGAGGGGGGAGAGATCGGAAGCAGGAAAATATTTAGAAGGTCCTTTCAGAAGCTATCCTTTACAGTTTTAGAGAACCAGGACGGCAGGCAAACCAAAATCATAAAAACTTTTCGAATTAATTAAAAGAAAAAACATATAATGTTGAAGGAAAGAATGCTTATTTTTTTAAATATGATTCATATCCCTCCTTCTCCTTTGACAGTTACTTTTGTAAAGTGTCTCTCAAAACCTCTAAAAATTTACTCAATTGAAACTTTTGTAAGGAGGCTTAATCTTTTTTTTTTTTTAATATTCATGTGGGGAAATCCAATAGGAGTATAAAGTCCAAGGCCGGCTCCAGTGAGGGGGCCATAGGGGCCATGGCCCCCTCCGAAATTTTGTTTTACAACTTTAGATTCGCATACTGCACGATTTCACACGTTCAATTTGCATTTTGAACAATTTATAGACCTAAGTAAAAAGTTCGATGGCCCCCTCCGAGAATTCAGTCTGGAGCCGCCATTGATAAAGTCACTGAAGAATGTCACAGAAATCATTCTTTACTAAAATATTTATTTATTATTTTTTACATTTATTTCAATTTACGTAATTTTTTAGATTCTTAATTTTTAGTTTGCCCGAATAAAATTGGTATGGAATACAATGACATTTCGTAGTTCTATTTTTATTTTCAGTTAACTGTAGATATTGACTGCAAAGCAAAAGAAAAAAAAAATATTGCATGCGTAATGCATATGCATTATGTATGCAATATCGACGCATGCAAGTATCAACACACGGGTGCATCTATATTATCTGACTATGAGAAAGATATCAGTACAACAGAATGTATTAGTGATGCTGCTTACACGCTATAGCACATAAAATGAAAAAAGTCGTTGATGGTACACAAAAAAAAGTTACAACGCATCCCGCGTAAACCATTGCACAAAATTTTGAAAAAAAAAAAAAAGAGAGAGAGAGAGAACTTTTTTTTTCCATAGTGCATCCTTTCTCTAATGCAAAAAATAGAATGTCTGAAGAAAAGTTTTAAAAAATCAGTATTGATTTCAGTTCATGGATCTGAACTTTCAGTCACAGCATTTTACTTAAAGAGCTACTGATATTTTTCATTCAACTAAAATACGCAGTAGAAGAGACTTGTCAAAGCAATAAAAATGTTTTTTCTTCCAGTACTCTCAAAGAGTATTTGATTGCATATAGATTATGTATTTTTCTCCATAAAATTTGAGTCCTGTAGCATAATAACAGGTGTAGATACAAAAATCTCTTCTAAAATAATAAATAAATAACAAAATGAAGTTGGTAAATATAGGTATATATATGAACTGTAAAGTACTGTAACACATTTGTAAAATATTAAAATAACTGAATTCTTAAAACTGTAAAATATTTTATACATACCTTTAACAACAAAACAATTTTGATGCACAAATTTAAATCCTTGTTGTTGATTAACCACTGTGAACCAACGAGATTTCAAAATTGAAGTAGTGTTAGTTTAATAACTACTTCTAAATCTGAAATCTCATTAGTCATTATAATCTTGCAAAATATAAGCACGGCTCAAGTTGATTTTTTTTCAGAATAATCTTATTAGGAGAAAACAATTGTGTCCAATTTTACCTTCTCGACTGTTGTACAACTATGAGCAAATAAAACTTTATTTTTAAGCTGTCTAGCATTGTTTAGTAATCCAAAACGCATCTTTTAATAAGCACTGTGCAATTATTATATATTTATTACCATAGCTCCATAGTAATTTGTTTGTTTACATACTTTGAAGATCGTTAGGCTTATGGACAATCGAACTATAATCAATGCATCAATAATAATAGTTATTGTGATTCAAGTTACTACGTACCTATGCAACGATTAAAATTCACAGAAATATAGCTGAAAAGATAAATATTCGTTTCAGATTTCAACTATCAATCACTTTATAAAAGTGTATCAACACATCATAACAAGCAATGGCGGAAACGGAACAGTGAACGGACATGAATCTATCGCTTCCCGGTTTCCTGAATGTGTGTCTCTGCGCATGCGCAATGATACGGTTGCCCAACACAACATTCAGCCATCCGATGGCCAACGGTTGTTTTACCTACGGTTGCCCAACACAACATTCAGCCATCCGATGGCCAACGGTTGTTTACCAACGGTTGCCCAACATAACATTCAGCCATCCGATGGCCAACGGTTGTTTACCAACGGTTGCCCAACACAACATTCAGCCATTCGATGGCCAACGGTTGTTTACCAACGGTTGCCCAACCCAACCTTTAGCCAACAGAATACCGACATTTCCATATGGACATCCAACGTTTGCCCAACGTAACAACCTTGTGCCAACCACGTGCCATCAATAACCCAACGTATGTGTGCTAGTTGGGAACTACCTAGATCTTCTGATCTGCTACTGCTACTGTGCAATGGAAGATAAAAAAAAAATGAGAGAGAATTTCCTGAACACACATACTTGAAACAAAAAATTATCATAGTGAGAAAATTCAATCCAGGCTTCACCTGTTTTATTTCTGTAAATACAGACTCAGTTATGACTTGCTTTCTGTGACTAATGTTCCAACAAAGTGTGAGTGATTGTTTTGCTTGAAATTGTGTGCAAATGTGTGACTTATCTCCTTCCCTCTTTTCAGTCTTCATTGATATTTTTAAAAATTCTAATTTAATTTGCAATCATTCACTTAAATTTCAACCCCTCTGCCTTCATTGATATTTGACAAACTACAGTATTTAGATTAATTGTAAAAAATATTTTATACGTGTAAATTATGTAATACATAAAGCAGTTGCTTTAATATCACTTTTTGAGGAAACTTATCAAGACAAGTATTGCAACGTGTGTGTGATAAGGTAGTGAAGAATATACATTTTGTATGGCAAAAAATTCCTCATGGGGGGGGGGATTGTGACCACCCTATCCCCCCGCCTTGGCTACACCACTGGGAGAGACAATAGTGTACAATTACTAGGTTATCATTACTATTTAATAAATGAAGTATGAAATAAAAATGTTCTTGTGCAATAAATAGGAAAAACATGCAATAAAAAGTGTACGTTTTACAGAAAGCTTTATATGTGCATATTCAGATATGAGATTATGTACATTATCTGCTTATAGGGAAATAATAATTAATGCCTTTATAATAGTAATTGAAGTTTTCAAAATTGAAACGAATGAAAATATAAATCCTAAGAAATGAAAACAGTAATTTATGAGTATTTATCACTTTTAAAAGTTTGGTGTGCTCAAAATTACATGCTTTGCTTTTCATTGTATAAACATTATTATTAGCTTTTTCTGTCTAGAGAAAAAAAAAAAGTATCATTATTTTAGGGTAATTTTTTCAATTTCCAAGCTTCTATGGATTGCAATTTAAAGATTATTTTATTTATTATTCTGAATGCCTTATATGAAATGTGAGTGTAATTAATAATATATTTTATATAGATAGAATCTGAATTATTTGGAATCATTAAAACTCTACAGATAAAGGTCCTACAATTTTTTTTTTTGGGGGGGGGTGGGGGTGGTAAAAAGGCATATAAGTATAAAAATAATTTGTAATTAATGTATTTATTGAGTAGTTTGCACGGACTTCTTTTGTTGCAATAGGGGAGTTATATATAGTGAAACCTCTCTGAGCAGCCACCCCACTGTACCGAGAATATTTGAAACAAGTATGACACATGTTCCTTGTTTAAAATGAAATTTAAAACTATAGAGAAAAAAGTACTTTATTTAATGCTTTCTTACATTTTTTGAAAAAAGGATACAATTTGTGTCTGTTTTAAGTTTTTACTTTTCTCTGAAACAACTATTTTTTAAAGTTTGTTTTTTACTTTAAAAAGCAGATCTCTAACCGATTTGTTTGTAACCGCTTCAGAATTTTCTGTAATTTCATCAATTTTCTCTTAAAGTCGCTTGTGTTGAAAGTTAGCTTGTTCGCCATTACAAACATTGGGAAATTCATTGTCAGGGACGGAATTAGCATCTCAAAAATTCATTTGTAAAAATGTTTATATACATAAACATACTGTTTAGTTAATTTAAATCAACCTGAAATGAATATTTTAGATTTGATTAAAAGGATTTAAAATTCGCTTACCTTCGCCACTTGTTAACCAAAAGGCACTCTTCACAATCACCGATCCAACTCGGTGAGCGTTTAGTGGGGGTTGGGTGGCTACTGATAGAAGTTATTTTAACATTAGGTCTATGCGCCAAACAATCCATGCCATGAAAAATTGGCTGTTAAGAGGGGTGGCCACTCGAAGAGGTTTCACCGTACATAGTCTTTCTGCAGGGGTAGGAGCCGGTCACTAAAAGTAACTTTTTTTCAGCAAAGTCACTAAGGTCCATATTTTTATGAAAAAGTCACTAATTTGTCACTATTTTGAGTAAAAAGTCACTTTTTCAAGAAAAAAGTTCGATAGTCGCGTATTATTCTGACGCGCATTTTCGCCGATCTGGAAAACGTTTAGAAAAAGGAACTGTAAAGTATGCTTGAAACGAAACAAAGAGCTGGAAACGGTTGGCTTCTAAGCAAATAGCCCTATTTCATTGGTTGTGCTGTGGCCAATCGTGAATGAAACACTATGACATTTATACATTCAAAGAAGTCTATCCTCCTCTCCTGGAATGCACGTTTAAGAAAGACCTAAGTTTACTTTTTTTTTTTTTCCCTAACATTTTATATGTACTATTTTTAAAATGTTGGACAGGGATGAGAATCTTTTGCGGAATTGCATGTTTTAGTTATTTTCTCACATTTTATTTTATTTATTTAAGAATAATATGTGATGTGGACTCTCATAATTGCAGCTGCCAATTTCAGTTCGGAAAAAAAAAAGCACAGTGTTAAAGATATTTTTGAAGGCTCTTTCCCTGCCTTAGCGTTTGCAATAATGAGATTTTTTGTTTTATTTTAGCATTAAAAATGTTTCACAATCTAATATGGGTCCCCCATAAAAATAATTTTAAGGGCAAACGCACTGAAAGACATGTTCTTGGAAGCAATACTGTTCATAGAACAGGAGTTTTTTTTTCGTTGCTCTTTTCAGTGATGAGTCTGCCGGTATCCAATGATTCCACAAAGCTAGTTCCCAGCGGAGCATTTGAATACTCGCCAGGGTAATACCACTGATCACAGGAGTAGTCTTCTTCGTTGCATCTTTTCAAGCGAACAGGGCCTGACCAGTGGCATAGCGCTTTGAACTGGGAGACGGAAGGTGCCTGGTTCAAAACCTGGTCGTGTCTGCCCACCTAACCGTTCGGAGTTTTCCGTGGTTTCCTCCGAATCTTAGCATAAGTACAGGTTAGACCCCTTTAAAAGACCCCCACGGAGGGCACCCCATCCATAGGCCTAGATCCCTCGTGCAGATAATTGGCCTTAATCCCACAACAACATCAAGCGAACTGGTTAAACAGTGTGCTAAACTTCCTGACAATTCGCAGACTTTTAGATTTAAGTGTACTCTGAAAAGGGTGACCGCACCTTTCACTTTTGAATGAGCAATGACATGTGTGCTCTCCCTAAATAACATTTAATTGATGTTGAGGTGCCTTTGTGTTCCGGGGGCATTTGTTGACTTGCGAGTGGGTCAAGAAGGAAGATCGGATAACGTCTTTTCCAAAGTAATTTGGTTTTCACGTTTACGTAATAGCACAACACAGGAATGTGTTTAACAGCATTTCATTATATAAGCTAACCATTGATTGGAATTTTATCATTATTATGCAATTACTTGCAAAGGCGTTGATAGGTTTATTCAGTGCCCGGGGACATCTAAAAATTTTGCGCCCCCTCCTACTTACCGAAATACAACTGGGAAAAGTTTTATAAGCAATTTGGTGCTCCTTGTGTGCTGCGCCGAGGTACGCACTCTAAGTTTTACACTAAGTCTGCTTTGATTTTATGAAATTGCTTAAAATGCTCTTTTTGAATAATGATAGCCTATTTTTCCTTACTGAATTTTCTCTATCTAAAGTTAATTACTAAATATTTACTTATAAATGAATTAATTTGTTTCGTGGGTAAAATTTAATTGTAAAAATTATCTGGTACAACAAGGATCAATGCAGACGAAAATTGCTTCTGTTTTGCGACCCTTCACAAAATTACAATTGATTAAAACGGCCCCTTCACAAAAATATAATCGATTAAAACGGCCCTTCATTCGTATTTTATCCTATATTTTAATTTTTTATCAATTATTTTAACAAAAAAATTACTTATTATAAAGTGGCAGGAAAATTTACAAAAATAAGTGTTGTACTTCATAAAATTGAGCATTGAAATTCACAAAAATAAGCAATTTTCACGAAAATGGGACCGTGAAAAAAAATTCCTTAATCGACCCCTGCACATGCAGAAATCTTTTGATGGCTAAATTTGAGCTCAGGCACTTGTACTCCTTTTTCATCTTGTGCTTTCTCATCCCTGGTTAAATATTGTATTTAATTAATGCTATGGTTAAAATTAAAGTTCTGAGATTCATTAGAAAGATATTATTTTTCAATGTGTTAAAATAATAGCAGTGGCGCAACAACCACGGCAAATGAAATGCCTTGATACATATTGATGCGAAAAGCATACTTTTCAAACATTCTGCTCCCAAATCTGTGCTCCCCCCCCCCCCCCAAAAAAAAAAAAGATGCACAAGTTATCACAGTAAAATTAAAACAAAAATGCTTAATGGTTTTAGAATTTTCTCACTTCCCCACCTCTTTCTTCGAAGTACTTCATTTCATAGATTCGTGTAAATCAAACATCGAATATAATGAAAGCCACTCCAAAATTAAAAACCACTCTGGTAACTCAAAGTATCCCACTATTGAAAAGTTTGTGAAAATGTGTTTAACTATATATCATGGTAGTGCAGATGTTGAGAGAGGATTTTCTCTTCCATCAAGAATCCTAACAGGAGAGAGAGCTGCCATTAATGAACGAACTTTAAATGTAAGATTAAATGTTATAGATGGTTTAAAATTGTTTGATAACAACCCTTCTAATTTACCAATTACAAAAGAGCTGCTGAATTCAGCCCAAAATGCTCATCACAGCTATACACTGTACTGTGAAGAGCAGAAAAGAAAGTGAAAGAAAAAAAAGTAGTAGAGAAAAAGAAGAGAGATGCAGAAGAAGCAGAAAATAAAATTAAAGCAAAAAGGATAAAAGCTGATTTAGATTATTTAAAACATGATTTAAAAGAAGCTCGAAAAAAATACTAAGAAAAAAAAAAGAAGTCAGAGAAAAATTATCTGAGGAAGCCAGTAAGAGGCTAAAACCAGCAACCTCAAAAGGTAACACTCAGGAAATTCATTTGGCTCAAGGAATGATGGAAGATGTTGAGAATCTAAAGTGCAAAGAAATACAACTTGAAAAAGAAGTTTTAAACCTTGAAAAGAGTATCGAGAAGAAGACATCCAGCCTAATTTCAAAATTTGTAAAGGAAAAATGAAATTTGAGTAGAGAATAATGCAAAGACCAAAAATTATATTCAGCGTTGTATTTTTATTATTATTTTGAATGCAAAATACTAGACTAAATAAAATACTAAGAATTTTTAGTTCAAACTAAAATTTTTTTTTATTTCTTTTAATTTCAACTTTTACCACCAAAGCCTTCCATCTATGTAGTATTTTTTTTTTTAATTGCAAAATGAGCAATTAAACTAAATTTTTTATTTTAATGTCTAAAAAAATTGTATTGATTAACAAAAGCACTCAAAATAACTGTTATTTAAAACATTAAAAACTTTGCGCACACACACACACACACAAAAACAAAAATACCACCTTAAAAGTTATTTGTAGGGCCATATAGCTGTTTCAATCGAAAAAATTTCAATCTTCAGAAGAAATATAAGTCCTTCACAGTCCAGTCTCTCCTAGACTGTGAATGAAAGTATATCTACAGAGAAGAAGCTCGAAATTTTTTTGATCGAAACAGCTATATGGCCTGACTTTTTTATCATTTTATTGTTAGTATTGTTTGTAAAATATACTTCTAGCAAAGCAAGATTCACATATTCATTCTTTTTTCACATATAACATATACTACTTAAAAAAAATTTCATGTGTAGTCACTTTTTTTCATAAAAATGGTCACTTTTTTTGCAAAAATAGTCACTAAATCAACTTTTTTTGAGGGAACGAGTGGCTCTGACCCCTGTCTTTCTGTTAATTTCTGAACATCAGAGGTTTGGAATCCGTCCCCTTTCTTGTGTATGCAACTGTTATATTTCGTAACTTAAGTATAATAGAATTCCAAGTTAATAATTTAGCATATCAAAGTAACATTCACAGATTCTCATTTTTATCAACTTCATTATTACCAATATTTGTAATAGCAAAATTTGTGGAAATTATCTGACAATGTTTACACAATCTGACACACATAAAATGATGCATTTAAAAAAAAGTATAAAGTGGCAGTGTATTACATTAACCTTTTTAAAGGGGTGTGTTATTTTCTCTTTTGAGGTACTTTTTTTTAGTTCAGGTAATACATCTAGCTACTTCAGCAATTTTTATATTAAGGTTTACAGGGATAAAATTTTAGAAATTAGTTGTGTAGTCCCTTTTTGTGTGTGTGTTACTGTTTATCCTTCAACGCTGCCGTAATTTTATCATTTTAATAAAATGATTTATTTTGCAGGTTTCAAGATCCAAGGCTTAAACTCCCGCTGATGATCTATTCCAGTACATTGAGGTAAAACTATCACAGTTATATTATTTAAAAGATTCTTTTAAAAGCCTTGCATACCTGTTAAGTTTTCTCTCTGCTGCAGAATACACCGATGAGAAAAACTAAGTGGTTTGAAAGGGAATGCTTTGTTTTTAAACCATTTTCTTTCCCATTCGATGTTTTATCAAAAGGATAAATGTTATTTTCTTTTGTTTGTAGAATAACTACATGATTAAAATATGCAGTTTTTCAGGGTTGGAAAAAATGAACAAACTTAAAATCTATGAAATTTGAATAAATATATTGGTATGCAGGGACGCATCCAGAAAAAAACAGCGGAAGGGGTCCAAACAGTTGAAAAGGCAAAAAGCTCTCACAAAGATACTTCATTATCATTTTGTTAATAAAAATCAAAATTTCAGAGGGAGTCCGGACCCCTTGGACCCTCCCTTTGAATACTTGTTGCTGTATGTTAAAATGGTTCCTACAATTTAACAGAAAAGGAACAATTTAAAATGTTAGCCATTCAAAAAAAGTATTTACAAATTTTAATCTAAATCTTATAATAGATAATTATAGAGTATTATTAATAAATCTGAAAATAGATAATTATAAAGTGGTATCATTCATTTTAAGGCGTATTTTATTGTACGTCCAATTAAATTTAAAATAAATAAATAAATTAGTTGTTCAATATTAATAATTATATTATATGAAGGGTCTAGATTGATTCACAACTTCCCTAAATCATAAGTCGTGTTTTTTCACCGTGTGAATGGTGTGATGTTTTTCCCCCATTTCTTTTTTAATGAAACATTTTAATCATGTATACTGCATTTCTTTTATCTGGGGTAAAATAAGTACTTTTTTAACTATGTGGTTCTAAATGCAAAAATCAGCTAAATCCTAAATGTGCAATCAGCACTTATGCTGTAAAGATTTTGAGTCATATGTAATACAGTGGAACCCCGATCTATCGTTCCCGCATTGATCGTTTTATTTCTATGGTCCCTGCACAAGTTGTATTTAAATAACGTTAACGAAACCCGCATTTGTCGTTTGTCAAAAAATCCTTTTCCCGCGTTCATCGTTGTAAAATATTTCTCCTGACCGAAATGAAATCGAAATTCAGATGGATCAATACGGCATACAAACTTATTTATTTTCTGGTATGATTTCTTGGGTTGATGATGGTGTAGATAAAGAGTTGTTACATGAAGCAGAGCATGTAGTGTGAAATTTAGAGATTATATTGCCTTTAATATCGACGTATCTTAAGAATGGAAGAAATGTCTGATGATGTAAAATATAAAAATAATGGCGAAGAAGCGGAAAATAATATTCCTGCCGATGAGACAGCCTACACTAGTGACAAGTTTATCGAACGCAATTACAGTATTTGAAATTGTGAACTTTTATATACAAACATAAAAACACAGAAAAGGCAAGAAAAATATTGTAAATCTTTAAAATTTTTGTTTAATTAAAAAAATTAAGGAAAAACCCAGTGTAAAGTTACTGATTTTTTAGAAATGAATATCACTTAATTTTCTTCAACTCCAATTCGTTTTTTTTCTTTTTACAGTTTGGTAACAAATTAGTATTCTTGGTATGAATACATTGTGTACATTCATAAATATTGTTTTCTTCATATTTTGACTTTAACCCGCATTCGTCGTTTTCCCGCATGCATCGTTTTTTTTCTACGCATCCCTTGAAAAACGATAGATCGAAGTTCTACTGTATAATGAGGTTAAATTTTTTTCTTTATTTGTATATTTTCATTCTTGTATGTATAAGTTAATTTATATTTAATTAAGTTTTACAACAATAATTTATATTGAAACAAAATGGCTTAATGTTTCTCTTTGATCAATTAAATTACGATGATGGTTATATAATTTTCCACAAAAAAACTTGTTTTTTAACAAAACTCCTAATTTTTAAAAGGGGAGCAAGCTAAATTTGTCTTCCTTGATTTGAAAGTTACCTTTTATTAGCGTATTTCTAAGAGAATTCATGGGTTAAAAGAAAAAGAAATAGGCAGGTATAATTAAAAATCCTTTTAAAAGCATTACATACTCTGCCTAATTTAAAAAAGGGTATTTTTTTTTATTTAGATGATTAATATCATGATTTAAATCTCACCGGAAATCGCAAACATCCTTAAAATATAGCTACAATATATTTTAAAGAAACATTAAACGTAATTCATGTTAATGATAGTTTCTTCCTTTCTTTTTATCATCTCTGTTAATGATTTAAGAAATATTTTCACTATTTTTATGACTTATTGAAATTTTTTTTTTTTTACTTTATAGGTGAAAGCTATTTACCTGAAAGAAAGGGTCACTATTGAGTAAAACCAAGGAGATTAAGACACATCAAAAGGAAGTTTTGTTTCAACCAAATTAGCCAGAACGAATGAGAGTTTTGTATTTTACAAGTCATAGAGGATTTGGGTGAAGAACTGGAAATAAAATCTCACAAACATTGGTGGTGATACAAATTTATCCTTGGAAAAAATGATGTTTACATCATTGATAATGATAGCATAAAAACTGCCAGCACCAATCACTAAGGACAATCTGGAAGAATTATTAATCAATTTTTTTTTTCCCATTTGGAATTCAGTGCTTATATTAATAAGTCAAAAAACCTATTTTAAGACCTATTGATCATGATCTTTATGTAGTAGCATAGTTCTTTGTATTCTACTTCTATACTGCATAAAATGCAGTTTTCAATTCATTTAATTTTTTACTTTGACCCAAAGTACTTTGGAATGGGGTGTTTTAGATTCTTTTCATATAATATATCAATTTTGAAACATTAATAAAATATCACTTCATTTTACAGAGCGCACCGGTTATAACGGACCTGGGATATAACATACTATCGGCTATAACGTACCTAGAAGCTTAGTCCCGTTTGAAGTCCTATATTTATAATGTTATTTAACTTCGGTTAAAACGTACTTTACAAAAGTACGTACTTCGGCTATAACGTACTTTTTATACCAAAGCCAAAAATAAAATTTTGCTTTTCATAAGAATTTTATTTCCTTGTTCTCGGAAATTTTAGTACCTTCAAAGACACTCGTTGTCAGTTTTCAGATTCTCTAGCGAGATGAATTGTATATGAATGAAGGGAGCGATCTTTTATCTTTTTCGCCTTCTAGGTAGGGCTAAGAACCAGACCCTGTTTTTTTATTTGTCATTCATCAATGTAAATGCCTCCTGAAAAGCCCTATATATAATGATTCTGATGATAGTGAAGAAGAAACAGAGGAGCCTATACCAAGCATACCCGATGCATTAAATGCTGCAAAAACATAATCACGATTTTTTGAATGCCGCATTGATGATGCAGAGACTCTACAAAATGCTATTTTTAAAGTATCATCTGCCCATTTAAAACAAAAGAAAATTACAGATTATTTATCTCAATAAAAATTGTAAGTAAAAAAGAAATTTCTCTGTTTAATTTAAAATTTAAAAATCAGACCTGTTTAAAACGCATATTACAATGATATTATGAGCCCACTTTCTTTTTTTGTGTAATATTGAATGTTACCGGCGGTTCTGCTTATAACGTACTTCGGCTTAACGTACTACATTTTAAGGTCCCGTGAGAGTACGCTATAACCGGTGTCTACTGTATTACTTTTTAATTGTAATTTTTTCTGTAATTATTATTAAAACCAAGGAGATTAAGACATATCAAATGGAAGTTTTGTTTCAACCAAATTAGTCAGAAAGAATGAGTTTTGTATTTTACAAGTCATAAAGGATTTGAGTGAAGAACTGGAAATAAAATCTCACAAGCATTGGTTTCAGTGATACATGGTTGCACTATTCCAAAAATAATTTTTATTTTGAATTTTAAAAAAGTCATTCAGTGAAGGATTTATTTACTAATGCAGATAGAAAATTTGTAAAATTAACTTGTATGCAATCAATTTATGTTGTATGAGAATTCAACAAACAAGTGGGGGAAAAAAAGGATTATATTCTTTTTTTTAAATACTAGGATGTTCCAAAAATTTATTTTGGAACTAAAAGTAGGTAGATTGGTACTTAATATTTTACTGTGCTGCAAAACTTTATAGATGACAAGCTTAAATATGATTATTTATGAAAAACTTAAATGGCTGTCTTAAAATGGAGTTAGTGAAACTAGAAACTCAAACTGGGCAATAGTAATACATTATTAGTGCTAAATCACATCAATGAATTTAAAAAAAATGCATTCATAAAAATGGTCTATGGTATAATATGTAAGTACCAGAAGATGTAAGCTTATTTGGGCATCTTTTCATGATTGTGGAGCAATTGCTATTTTTGCCTCCTGACAGTGGTGGTCAGCCTGCAACTGCAATCTTGATTATGTATTTTCTGATGTTAGTTATGGCGATTATTTGCTTTTCCATGAAGCATTTTACAGATATTCATCACAGTTATATCTGTAGATTAAGAAATAGTACTTGTTTATACTATAATAAATGAATGTAAAAAATGTATTTTTATTTTCTAATAAAAATACTCTGCTTTCTTTCAAGAATTAAATTGGTTTCAGTGATGTATTTTGTAATGCTGCTTTCCGCCATCACAAAAATAATCTTTGGGCTGATTGAATTAGTCAAATGCTTTATAATAAGTTAAAATTAGAAGAATTTGTAAAATTCTTTTGAGTATCTGGAAAGCTGTGTTTTATAGATGTTCATGAAAGTTGAAATTTTCCTTGATATTTCAGGTAAAAACATTTAAACATGGGAAATTATAGCTAATGAAGTAATAAAAATTCTTGTATTTTAGGATATTGCATTATAAGAATGATGTCTAAGTGAATGTTAAAAAAGGTTTATATAATAAAATGAACAGTATTTAATGTATTGTATGTGCAGTTATAAGCCTTGGGTTTTGTTTGTACATGTATTTGATAGTTACCTCTTTTACACATAAATGACAATTTGAGGTCATATATTGACTGCTTTATTTAAATCAACATTTGGTAAGTAATCATTTGCATTAAGGTAATGAAAGAATTGAATAATTATTTGTTTTAGATAGAAAAACAACCCATAAAATATTTTTCTTCTATTTATACCTAATTTATATATAGTTTAATAAATCTGTCGTTTATTTCTTGATGTACATTGTAACTTAGACGACATAATTTCTAAAGGAAAAAAACCTATGTCCCCTCTCTCTCTCTTCTGCCCCCTCTCCAGCATTATTCTAAAATCAGACAGTAACCAGGTTTGGTTCGAGTTTCAGGCTTTTTGATTCAGTTTTGGCCCTCAGTATTTTTCTTCATTTTCTCTTGCTTTTTTAATAGTTTTATTAAAAACTAGAAATTTTCTTCAATTATTACCAATTTTGTAAAATAAGTTCATGTTCCAATATGCTGCATGAGGCTCAACAACCTTAGAGCATTTGATTTGAAATAATGCATCTGATCTTTTTCTAAAAAACTACATAAGTTTTACATATATGTTCCATTTTGATAGTAAAAAGCATTTCGAAAGAAGTGCACTTTCAATTACAAAAGGAAGTAAAAATTTGCTTTTGATTGAAGCCTGTGGGTAAATGTGTGATTCATTAAAAAATTTTTGTATTTAAGACATCTTAGTAGATCTAAAATCAACTTTAACATGTGTAAACTATTGATTTGTTTTACTTGAGTATTAAATGCCACTGTATTAAACTGCTCTGTGAAAATTTTTCTTCACTTATTTGGTTGGGTGAATGCATAATTTCCCTATCAAATTTTTGACACTGGAAAAATTTGCTGCTGCTTTGTAAAATTTTTGTGCTTATATATATGATATGCTAGTTATCTAAAATTAATTTTTACACATGACTGTAGACTGCTCTGGAACTTTTGTTTCAGTTATAATGTTTGAGATACACTATATTAACCATGCATGAATCGTGCATTTCGGTTGAATGCATAATATTTTTAATTTTGCAGATGCAATTTAATATAGATGACAATGTTGGTTGTAAGTCGTCTGCAACATTTTGACTTTGTATAGTTTATCTAATGCACTGCACATCACAGTGTTGATCTGCTTCCTGACAAATTTTGGGTAAATGCATAAACTAGATTTTTGCAGTTTAGTTGTTTTTTTACTTCACCTTAAGTTAATTTTCATACATAATGCCAATGTTGATCTAAAGAAACTCTCATATATGTATACCGTTAGCTATTTTTTCTAATGTATTAAAGTGGAACTCCGATCTATCGTTCCCGCATTCATCGTTTTCCCTTATTGATTGTTTTATTCCTATGGTCCCTGCACAAGTTGTATTTAAATAACCTTAACGAAATCTGCATTTATTGTTTGCCAAAAAATCTTTTTCCTGCATTCAGCATTGTAAAATGTTTCTCCTGACAGAAATGAAATCAAAAATCAGATGGATCCATACGGCATACAAACTTAATTATTTTCTGGTATGATTTCTTGGGTTGATGATGGTGTAGATGAAGAGTTGTTACATGTAGCAGAGCATGTGGTATGAAATTTAGTGATTATATTTCCTTTGATGTAGACGTAGCGAGGTATCTTAAGAATGGAAGAAATGTGTAGTGATCCAAAAAAAAAAAAAATAATAATGGTGGAGAATAACTGTGCTGATGAAACTTAGCCCTACACTAGTGCCAAAATTATCAGATGCAATTACAGTATTTGAAATTGTATGAACTTTTATGTACAAACATGAAAACACAGAAAAGGCAAGAAAAATACTGTAAATCTTTAAAATTTTCGTTTAATTAAAAAAAATATGGAAAAACCTAGTGTAAAATTACTGACTTAGAAATAAATATCACTTAATTTTCTACAACTCCAATTTGTTTCTTTTACCATTTGGTAACAAATTAGTATTTTTGGTATGTATACATTGTGTGCACTCATAAACATTGTTTTCTTCATATTTTGACTTTAACCCTCATGCATTGTTTTGTTTTTTTACTACATACCCCTTGAAAAAGATAGATTGAGGTTATACTGTATATATTACTGTGAAAGTAAGTTTCCAGGATGTTTTGTTTCAGAGCCATGCCATTAAAAAATATGAAGGTCCTAGATAATTCACATTTTTAAACGGTGCTTTCTCTTAGATTTTATTTTTCTGTAAAAATTGCTTAGTTCAGTCCCTAATATCAGGGGCCGATGCAGATGAAAATCACTTCACAAAAATAAAATTGATGACTGCTTCACAAAAATAAAATTGATTAAAATGGTCTTTCATTGGCCTTTTACCCTACATTTTAGTCTGTTTTGTCAGTTATTTTAACAGAAAAGTTACGTTTATTAAAAATTTGGTATGAAAATTCACAAAATTGAACCCTGGATCGACCCTTAGTATTGTGAGGCCTGTGGCGGCTGCCCTTCCTTCTCTGCTACTGTGATTTCCCCTGGTTATGTGAGCACATAATTTTTCACATGATTATTTCTATTTACTTTTCTTTCCATCATGTTAAGCTATGTCATAACCTGAATGAAATTTTTAGGTTTTCATGTTCAGGGGATTGAATTTAATAAATAAAAAGCTCTTTCAGGTATTCAGTTTAGAAACTTGCTTAGATTTATACCTTTTAAAAATACATAATAATTTCTGTTTACCCTTCGTTTTCATTTACAAGGTTTTGTATCATTCAAAAATACTACTTCATGTCCTCACCCCCCCCCAATTTATTACAAGTATTACCATTGTAGGAAACTTGACTATTCCCCCCCCCCCCCCTCACCACCACCACTAAGGGAATTTGGGAAAAAAATATTTTGCAACACCACTTTCTTCTCTATTTTCATCTGGTTAAGTTGCAATATTGAGGACACAAATATTTAGAGACCTAGTGTAACTGCCCCCTTTTTCCTTCCTATGTGATTAGTCTTGAAAATATTTGTCCTAATTTGGCCCTAATTGCACTTTTCATACTTATGTGAGAATTTATAATTATTCTTTCTACCTGTGCGAAGAACCTTTTTTTTCAACTAAATGGATTTTTTGTACCACCCAAAATTATCCTATTAATAGTGCTTATAATGCTTGAGAAAATGTTTTGAATGATATTTTTTATGTATCATGTACTGCTCTTTTATGTGTATTTATATTTGTTGGCCACTACTGTACTTGTGATGGTGTATATGAACCTTTGTAAAATAAATTTTTACTTCTGTAATATTTTGTAATTTGTACCAATAAAAAAATGCAATATATTATTTGTTTTTGATATGTTAATTTTCCACATTTAAAAAAAAAAGGAATTTCATGGACCTAAATGTGTTCTTCAGGAGTATAATTTTTCTGTTATTTGCATCAGTGTTTTTTTATATTTATATATAATGCCAAGTACATAGCTTACTTATTAATAAATAAAAATAGTATATTATGAAAGAGCTCAGTAAAAGTCTGATGATTTTAAATAAGTTTAATTTGCTTAAATATGCAATAATTTCAAGCATATCTTCCCCTTAAAAGTGTTTTTTTTTAAATAAATATATATTTTTAAAAAATGCTAATTTTCCTTAAAGCGTTATTTTTCTTTAGGGGGGGGGGGAATATATACACTATGCAGTTTACTATAGACGATATACTCAAAAAGGGAAAGTAAGTTAGTTAAATATTTATCAGATTTGATGTTTCCTAGTGGTCTGTAAAAGCCTTAGAGGACTAAGCAAGAAAATTCTGAAAGAGACAAAAGCTAAATCAAGTACTCTTTTTCATGCAAACGCCCTAAAAATACATCGCTTTTCTTTAAAAGCGATCGAGTATAGAAATGTATAGCCAAAAAAGCAACGGTACAGGGGCGCGCGAAAGTTTTAAATTGCGCCGCCACATTTGGCTACTTATCGCTAATCCATTTCCCCTCCTAAAGAACGGACCCTCGCCAAGCTTCCTCAACCGGTTTCGCGTGTACGTTTTTTCCCCTGCATAACACATTGATACCTGGACTGCCTCCGCTCGCGTTTTACATTACGCCTACGGAAGTTTCCGATCTTTTCTAGTGGATAATAAACGTTGCATTCTGGATTATCCCGAGTGTAGCTCGGGCAGTAGGAAATTTCTTATTTTTCACGTAATCTTTCCCGAATTATTTCGTTTTGCTTTCAGACACTTTTATTTACTTTTCTGCCCACTAGAAGGTAAAACTATATACGATTTAGGAAATCTTATATGAGAATAGTGCTAGTATGTTTTTAAAATGTATCTATATCTATCTATACCAAACTATGCATTAAAAAAAATGACATTTTTTGACGCCCCCAACTCGAAAAATATTGAACCGGCAAAAGGTTACAAGCATATTTTAGAGATACTTAGTTTAATTTATTTATTTTTAACAAAAGCAAAGTTGACTTATATGTTAAGTCTCATGCAATAATGTTATCCATTGAAGATAGTGTCTGTGTAATAAATAGTTCTTCTATAGGGACACTCAAAAGAATTCTAATACATTATGATCTATAGCAGTTGAAAGACATTCTATTTCAAACGCAGCACAATAGGTATAACAATGTTTATAACAGTATCTCCAAAATCTCGCCAGATTTAAGGACAATAAACCACCAAATTTGGCTCAAAAATACTGTTGCGTTGGAAAGTGTTTTATAATCGATGTGTTTGGCATGATTTATCTTTCTTGTTTTATACAGAACACGAAATACGAAAATTTCCCGCCATCACAAGGTTAAAGCTCATATATGCTTTTACCGGCATTAAATTTTTCATCGATGCACCGTTGTAATTCACTAATTTCAAATTCTAACCAAACATGTTCGAAAAGTAAAATTCAAATACTTAGTATCTCTTTTTTTGGCAACAGGATGTATGATAGTTTAGAGCTCCACTGTAAAGGGAAATGAGAGTGTCAAAGTACACTTATTGAAATGAATTTTCGCAGTATTTTCGCTGGAGAAAAAGTGCTTGGCAAATTATCAGCACAGAACGTTGTATGTACATGGAATCAAAATAGTCTGTTGCTATTTAGTTTCTAGTCGAATTACTTGTGCTTCGCACGGTAATGAAAGATGTGTTCACGAATACATGTCCTTCAATCATTAATATGTTTACATATTTATGAGCAAAGCTTCAAAACTTTGCACATAAACATGTAAACAGCGTTTTCCATAACTGTATCAGAAACGATTTCAGAGTTAAAAATTACGGAAAAACCATAAAAATCGGGAAAAGGGGCAGATTTTCATCAATTTAAAGAAGGTAGGATTGTCTTCCTTACACAAATTTTGTGCATAATTTTAGACCGATCAGTCTGACGGTTTAAGTTGATTGAAAGATGCAGGACGTTTTAACCCTTTGATGCGCAACCCTTTCACAATGATGAAAAAAGGGCAGCCTTTGCCATCGCTCGACTTAACTACCAGCAAGATGGCGGAAGATCGAAACGTTCATCGCGTGCCACAGATCTAGATACCCTTTTTTGCAGCAGCTGGCTGTGCGGCAGAGCCAGCTGTCGTCAAAAAAGGGTCCCTAGATCTGTGGCACGCGATGAACGTTTCGATCGTCAGCCATCTTGCTGGTAGTTAAATCGAGCGATGGCAACGGCTTCCCTTTTTGCAGCATTGGGCAATCTATCCAGCTGTTCTCGCATTCTTCCATTTTTCAGCAGATGTCAGTGCTGTTAAAAATAATCGTGACAATTTTTTTACGGGAAATGACGTGCTAAAAAATAAAGGATTCTCGTGGAGCTATGTGACCCGCAACTATTTTTATAGAAATCAAATCTTCTTCGTGACAGGCAACAGTCAAAACGTCAGAGTTTGGTGTTCCCAGAGCGGGAACACTGCGCGTTAAAGGGTTAAACAATGGATTTTACGTTTTATTTTTTCTTTCTTTCTTTTAAAATTCTTCGATACTTCTGCGTGGCACTTTAACCTCTTAACAGTGGAATTATTTTCAAGAAAACGGTCATAAAAGTGCATATACTTTTATTTCAGAAAATTGTATAAAAATAAATGCATATACAATATATGTAACTTTAAGCATATACAATATATTAAACTTACTTCGTGAAATAAATAAATATTTGTAAAGTTTTCTTTGAACATTAGTAAAAAAAGTGAGCTAAGATTGCGCAAGGTATATCACAAATACACGTATGAGTACTGATACCATCTACATTACTGGCCATTAAAATTTCTACACCAGGAAGAAATGTAGATAACGAAATGATATTTATTGGACCAGGCCCGAACTGGGAGGGTAGGGGCCCGCCCGTCTCAAGAGAAGGGGGGCCCGGGTTATTGTATAACCGATAAATGATAGGATGTGTTAACTTTCGGAGTATGGGAGGAAGTATGGTGTTATTATTAATTAATTATGATTGATAATTAATGCATTAAAAAATATTGATCTATTAATTAATATGCGCCATTCATATTAATTCATAGCTGCCCACTATTCCAGAATATCATTAACCACTTTTTTATTGGGCTTAAAATACAACAGAAATTTTGAATTTGATAAGGGGGTTTAATACTTCCTTGAAAAAATACTTATAGAAAATTACTGTTCGCAAAAAGTGGTAAATGATATTCCGGAATAGTTGGCAGCTATGTTAATTAATCCCTTGTTCATTCGGGAATCCTCTCTCAAAACATTTTGAGAACTACATATAAAATAAAGTGTTTTGAAGCCTTTTGGCACGCAAATGCAGCTGCAAAAAATTTTCTGTGTCAAACTTCATTAAGTGCTATCAGTATAGCACTTTTTTTATTTTCTTTTTTCTGTTTGGGGGCCCGCCGAGGGTAGGGGCCCACCCGTCTGCAGACAGTCAGACACCCTGGCCAGTCCGATTGGACATATATGTTATACTGGAAATAACAAGTGATTAAATTTTCAAGAAATTTGGGTGTATAGATCCTGAGAAATCAGAACCCAGAACAACCACCTCGCACATAAATAGCAGCACTCATACGCCTGGGCATTGAGTCAAACAGAGAATGGATGGTATGTACCGGTACAGATGCCCATGCAGCTTCAACACAATGCCGCAGTTCATCAACCGTAGTCATTGACGTATGTTGACGAGCAAGTCACTCGGCAACTATTGACCAGACATTTTCTATTGGTGACAGATTGACCAGACGTTTTCTATTGGTGAGAGATCTGGAGAACGTCCGGGCCAGGGCAGCAGCCAAGCATTTTTCCGTATCAAGGAAGGTCCGTACAATGTTGGCAGCATGCAGTCGTGCATTATCTTGCTGAAACGTAGGGTTTCGCAGGGCTCGAATAAAGATCAGAGCCACGGGTCGTAACCATAGGCGTAGAGTTATATGGGCCCGTGGGGCTCGGGGCCCCCCCAATAAATTGTGAATAGGGGCTGAGCCCACCCAATAATTTACCACTAAATACAGAAAACTAATTTATACTAACATAAAAAAAAGTATTTCACGCCATTTACAAACGTTTAAAAAAAAACTTTACTTGTACTTTTAAAAATTTTCTTCTTTTGACATCAATCATGATTTAGTATTCATTGTGACGCCACGTAACACACAATGTTACTATAAGCTGCACTCGCCAGGCTCTGGTTAATTAAAATCAGATTATGCAATGTAAAGTATGAAATGAAGAAAAGTTCAAATGTGTCTAAAATGCACTATCTCATCGAAAATGTTTTTTCCCCCTCCTTTGGATTTTTTACTTTGCTTCTTTTTTTAACTTATAACATGGTAGGAAGATACTAACATGGGTACTTACTTTACATAGGTGTAGAATTCTATGGACCCATAGAGCTCGAGGGCCTCCAATAATTTACACTTAAGTCATAGCTGCCAGCTACTACGGAATATAATTAACCACTTTTTGTAAACAGTATATTTTTTAATAATTTTTTTTCAAAAGAGTAACCGGCTCGCGCGCGCAGCACAAAAATTTTGCTATATTTTACGCCGAAAAATCATGTAGAAAAAGTAGTTAATTATATTCCGTAGTAGTTGGCAGCTATGAGTAAGTTATATGTACGTGAATCCGTGGCGTAGCCAGAAATTTTTCATGAGGGGGGGGGATTACGACTTCCGCAACTCACATACATGTATACGGGTGTATGATAAGCCAGTGAAGAATATACATGGGGTTATGACCCCCCCTGGCTACGCCACTGACGTGAATATATGTGGTTGTGGGGCCCGTCCCCCCAATAATTTTGAAAACTTTACGCTTATGGTCGTAACACATCAGAAATGTAACGTCCACTGGTCAAACTGCCGTCAATGCGAACAAGAGGTGACCGAGACGTGTATCCAATAGCACCCCATAGCATCACGCCAGGTGATGGGCCAGGATGACGGCGACGAATGCACGCTGGCGAATGTGCGCTTACCACGATTCCACAAAACAGGGATGCCACCATCATGATGCTGTAAACAAAACCTGGATTCATCTGAAAAACAGACGTTTCGCCATTCGTGCGCCCAGGATCGTCGTCGTTGGCCACACCATTGAAGGCGCTCCTGTCTGCGATGCAGCAATTGTAGCCGTAGCCATGGTCTCCGAGCTGAGAGTCCATTGCTGCTGCAAACGCCTTCAAGACTGTTCGAGCAGACACTTGTTTGTCTTGCAAAAGACCCCATTTCATGACTCAGGACTCGTGACGTAGCTGCACGATCCATTAACCCTTTCAGGCGCAACCCTTTCCCAATGCTGAAAAAAGGGATGCCGTCAAAAAAGGGTCTCTAGATCTGTGGCACGCGATGAACGTTTCGATCGTCCGCCATCTTGCTGGTAGTTAAGTCGAGCGATGGCAACGGCTGCCCTTTTTTCAGCATTGGGCAATCTATCCGGCTGCTCTCGCATTCTTCCATTTTTCAGCAGATGTCGGTGCTGTTAAAAAGAATCGTGACCATTTTTTTACGGGAAATGGTGTGCTAGAAAGTAAAAGATTCTCGTGGAGCTATGTCACCCGCAACTATTTTTATAGGAATCAAATCTATTCTTCGTGACTGGCAACAGTCAAAACGTCAGAGTTCGGTGTTCCCAGAGCGGGAACACTGCGCGTTGAAGGGTTAAAATTTGCTCTTGTTGTTTCCCCACATCTAGAAGTAACCGCCAACTTCCACTCCGAATTTCCCTTTCTCGAATGACATCGATCACATCAGTGCACTGCTCCAACAGTAAAATCACTCATTTAGACATGTCTCTTCTCTAACGTTCAAGATTTGTACGTAATGTGTACGTGTATTTGCAGCAGTACGACTGGTTCGGAATGTGATGTTTATTTACATTGCTTTCGGAAGAATGCAATAAAACCTTTGGAGAGGGAATCGGGACCGATCGCTTGTAGAGGGTTATGCGGTACTTCTAGGGAATCTTTTAACACTAAGTAGACAGGGCAGAAAATGGGTGCCTTAAATTATGGGTCGCTAAAAGTGAGGAGGGGGGGTAGCATACTAGAGGTGGAATCTCATAGAAGTTTTACTGTATTTGAATTTTTTATTTTGACTAGGGGCCAAGGCCCCTAGACTCGCTACGCTCGCTTTTCGTATGAGGCATTCGGCCCCTAATAAGGCGTATTCGTAAATAAGGCATAATTTCAACAAACAAAACCCAGAGGTTGGATCAGATTGAATGTTAACTACCGAGCTACATATTGCTTGGTTCTTGCATGTTGCTGGGAACATAAAAATTTAAACTTCGCACTATTTTTAATTATGTGAAACCCATGGAACACCTTACGTATTAGTCAATTATTGGCGAATTTTCATAATTTGGTGACTTGCGTATATGTCCAGTTAATATTTAACTGTAAGAAAACAATACTTCGTATGTTTTCTTTGATAAAAACTACGGAACAGCCAGGATAGCTTGCCACTAATGGCGACTTTTCATTATTTGGCTATTTACACATGCTCACAACCTATAATTACTGCTCATTTAAGGTTCCCCTGAAAACCGTTATCCATATGTTACACAATCGTTTGCAGATTGGCGTATTTAGCACCATGAATTATATCATCTCGCCACGCTGGCAAATATCCAAAATGTACTATAACTGCTATAACGGCACAGTTAACGCCGCCAAATATTTCTACTGGTAGCAAAAACTCCAGCTGGACCGAACCGGCTTTAAAATAATCTGCATTTTAATTATTTTTCATTTTCAAGATATTGGGTTCTAATATTTTTGAATTCGCGGATTAGATTCATCCTGCTTGGAAAGATACCATTTTGTCCGATCGTACCTAATGCCACGATGGCGCTTTTAAAATCAGTTACAATTAGTTATTCTGTTTTGGAAAAAACGAATAATCGCTCATTCTAAACTCCTGTTGTCTAAACGAACTTACTATTTGAAAATTGTCAACTTTGTGTAACACACTTTGAGTTATTTATTTCATATACTTTTTAATTTGGCGTAAAAAGGGTGTAATTCTAACTCATGTTTGTAAATATCACGCGATTCTAGACACTTGGAAACGCTTTGTTGCAAAGGAGTGAATGATTTTATGCCAAATCTGGCAACCATTCGGTTTAGTTTATTATTTTCAGTTTTTTATTAATATCTTCTAAAATAAATCGATTTTCGAAATTTAAATCAGCTTAGCAGGTTCCAATTAGAAAATTAGCTTTGAAATGCTTTTATGGAAATAGCTTTATGCTATCAGTATCGCGTTTTGTAGCTTTTTAAAGCGTCAATAAAAGCATTCTATTATTATTTTTAAAATATTTTTTAAGAATAATTAAAAATAGAGGTTTCTCATATGTAGTTTTTAAAACATAAATGCCCATTAATGCTTTTCAAAGCTTACAAAGAGGCGGTACCAAGTCGTACTGTAGGAATTTAATGATTCATGGGAAATAGCTACAACAAGCGTCGGGTGGTGTCAGAAGTGGGATTAAGTAGGCGAAGGTAAAAAAAAATAAATAAGGATTTTATTTCAATTAAAGCTTCTAATGTAAGAAATGCTAGACTGAATACGTTCTTCGCACAGGAATAAGCCTTACTTAAACAACTAACTCAAAGTGTGTGTGCAAAAAATACCTTTGTGTAAGTAACACGTTTTCAGTAATTTTTATGCTTTTGTAAAATTAAATCTTAAAACCATTGTATCAGTGGTTCAAAAATAAATAATAACGGAAATGTTTAGTTTAGTTTAAATTTTACTTCCCGTATATAATATCCCTACTAATTTATTTTACGATGGGTCAAAGTCTGACTTATCTAGAGAAAGAAAAATGAAAAAATTATAATAATTTCAATCAAATTTGAGTCAATTACTTTACAATTCGACTAGGCAGATTTAAAACTTCCTTTTTTCTTTTCTTCCTCCTTTTGGTGGGTGATTTTTGGAGAAATCCGGAGAATATTTCTAAAACGCACACGAAAAAAGAAAACGTGTGTCCACAGGCGAGGAAGATGAAAGCCCCTTGCAAATCTTCTACCGATAGTTTTCTTACTGAACCCAGGCTGTCCTCTGCATCGGACAGTTCGAGCTGAATTTTTACTTTCATTTCAAAAGACTCGTCTTCAACAATTTTCCTGTACACACCGGAAGCCCAAATCCTGTGTATCACTACATTCAGCTTTTCCAAACAGCAGAACCGTGGCCTGACTGGCAGAGCGAGGTACATGGGAAAGAACGCGTCTTTGGTGACGAAATATTTCGCGTCGTAAGTCTCGAGCCTGTCTCGGCCCCTGATGTAAGCCGGGATCTTCCCGCCTTCCGCGCCTCGACCCAGGGCGTCCTCGACGCTTCTGGTTCCGTCGGATTTCTTCAGGTCGTGTCCGATCGCCTGCATGGACGGGTCTGAGGACAGTATGAGGACGTCCGGGAAGAACGCACCGGGAAGGGTGACGCACTGGTACTTCCCGTCGGCCACCGCGGCCGACAGTTCCGGGATCGTTCGGACCCCGGTGAGGGTCGGGACGGTCATGAACGACAGCAGGAGGGCGGTGTAGCTGAAAGTCAGGAACATGGCCCCGACGATCCAGCAGCTGATGACGAAGAACTCGCCGCTGTTTCGGGGACGTTCGTCCTTGCTGTTCAGCAGCAGAGTGCCGTAAGTTCTGAGGACGACCAGTGAGAGCTCGTGCCTCTTCTTCCCTGCTACGTGGAGCACGAGGCACACGACAGCAAAAGTCGACAAGAGGCACGTCCAAACGGCAGTCGAAAACGGACTGAGGAACACGGCCAGCTGAGGCACGTACTGCGGCTTCAGCGTCGCGAACGTGACGTCCACGATCCAAAACGGGAAAGACCAGTTCGTGGCGGTCATCCTCTGCCCGGTGACGGCTATCCACGCGACAGAGAAGTCCACCTCGCTCCGCCCGGCCATTCCCGTCACTCCGGTCCAGGTCCCGTTCTCGAGCGCCTTGCCCAGCTGCCCGTCTGGCGCGTGGATGATCTCGTAATGGAACCCCAGGATGAAGGCCAAAAGTCTGATCAAGTCGATGTCGTGCTTGCTCAAGACGTTCTCCTGCGGCGTGCTGAGCTCTTTGTTGAGAATCGCACCTATTTTCAACACTCTGGGGAAGTCCATGCCTGCGTGTTCACACTCGAAGAAGAACTCTGCAGAATGCGGTTAAAAATTGTGCTGTTAAAAAATTTCTCTTGTGCATTGCATGTAATACAAAGATGCTTGTTCAATGAGGTGCATGTGACATAAATGGAGGAAGCAAGTAGTATTGATAGGCGATAAAAAGCATCACAACTGGAGACGTCGTCTAAAGCAACCAATGGAACCTATCTATTTTGTCTACTCATGTTTTGTTCCGTTTTTTTAATTTTTCTGCAAGTTTTTTGTTTGCAAAAATACACAAGTATGTTTTTTATTTTCCCTTCTAATATTTTTTGTTGGTCAACAAGGAATCACTGTAGCTTGAATCTTCGAAATTTCCGTAAACAGATTATTATTATTATTATTATTATTTTTTTTGAGTAAGAATTTTGTTTGCAGAGCTCTTTAGTTTGCACAGAAAACACGATGTGTTTGAATATTTCATTTAAAATGCCATTTAGTAACACTTTCCAACAAACTTAAAAGAGTTTATATGTCTGATCATGTACATGCATGCACCTACCGTCACGAAATTACGTATTTTTGATATGTACTACACGGGTAATTGAAGACCAATGACACGCGTTCCTTGTGACACGAGAACCCACTTTGGGTGAAGCATTTCTATAGCTGTCGACTGAGATAAACAATTGCATAATGTATTTGCAAGAGGTACATCATGCGATAGATACAAGAGATGAAATGCATTTACAATACTTGAAAGAGATAACATATGCTACCGGTGAATTCCGTAATGCAATTCCTTTAAAAATTCTCTTAAAATAAAAAAAAAAAAAAAAAAAAAAAAATCAGAAATATAAGAAATGGTATGTGCTTGGCTTTTTAGACGTTTTGCTGTTAAGATAAATCATTATTTATGTTTACCTATTTTTCTACAAAGTGCCCCAGAATGCTTTTATGTTCTCGGTGTATTTGATGAATACTGTTTTCATAAAATGTAAATCAAAAATAAATATTAAAAAATATTTCAGAAATGCAACTTTTTTATTTACTAGAACTATAAATATCAAAAATCTATAAAAACTTCTACATGAGGCAAGGCATGAATCATGAATGAATTTTAACTGAAACATATCTTTTTCTTCAGCAGTTTCCACAAAAAAAGTTGGTTTCCTTGATTAAGAAAATATTTTTTAAAGCTCCTTCCACACATTTCCTGTTCAATGCAATACTTTACCGATGCTAAAATTTATGAGAGTCCCATCTATTCAATTTTCCCCTTGTTCAATCGAAATCTACCCTTTCACCGTTTTTCATTATGGTCCCGAACAATGACGACTTTTGGCAAGCTTTCATGGCTCCCTGTACAAACATGGCCGTACCCAGTGGCGTAACCAGGGGGGGATGGTCAGACCGCCACCCCCCCGAAATGAGAGATACTGACACGGGAAAAAGAAATCTTTTCCCGTGACGTTAAAAGGGGTCAGAAAAAAAAGAAATCGTGAAAAGAAATCTTTTCCCTATTCTTTTAATTGATATATATATATATATATATATATATATATATATATATATGTCGAAGGGAAAATTTTGGACTCCGATCGGTTCCAAAAAACTCCAGAAAGAAAACTCGGAAATTCCGAACGGTTAGGTCGTCGGGCGCGACCTGGTTTTGAACCGGACAACTTCTGTCTTCCAGTTTAAAGCGCCATCCACTGGGAAATTCACGTTGTTTCGGGAACCAGAAGAAAATCGACAGTTATTCTGGAGATCTGTTGATCTCTGAACAAATAAAAGTGTCAGTTCAAGTCTCATTGACCCCAAATGCCTTTTCCTAGCTCAAATACAGAAGAGTCTCGATTACTCCAGTTCCCATAAATCCGAGTTAGTGAAAAAAAAAGTTTAGCTCCCAAATAATGACCAACACAAACAAAACACGTGAAAGAAATTTTTTCGCACCACAAAATTCAAATACCCGGCGTACCCAGAAACTACGTCGGAAGTCCCCCACCCAAAGTACAGGGGTGTATTCTTCCTACAGATGGCTTCGCAGATATTTCTATGCAGTTGTGAAATGCTGCTTTGACTGCGGCGTGATATTGCTGAACGGAAACGGCTCAAGATGTCAACTAAAAAAAAACAATTGACTATTATTTTTCGATATAAATAACCTGCTCTAATCATCAGTAATGTAATAATATGCAAGAACATTTTTCATTTAAATATGCAGTCAAATTTCTTTACTTCGATTTATTAAATTTTACGATTTCGATTTGGGATGCACCGAACACCATATTTTGCCGAATAACGAATACCACATATTCGGTTTAATGCTCAAACGGAATATTCGGCCAATCACCGAAGACTAGATAAATCTGGCTTTACATATTTATAAACACTTAATATTATGATTTTTTTCTGGTTACTGTTTCATATAAATGAGATAGTAATAGTAAGGTTAATGTAATCACAATGTGTCACAAGAAATAAGAAAACTTGAAAAGCAACAAAATTTAAATTTAACATCTGAGTGTTTTCTCTAAAATTAAAATTACTTTGAATGTGATGTTAGAGAAAGTAACAATTTAAATTAATATTGTACTATGGTACTATATTACAGCTTTCATTCATGGTATAATTTTTTTGTTTGTTTGTTTACTATTCCGTTGCCGAATATTAAAGTATTCGGCAGAACCGAATATTCGGTTTGTCTGCCGAATACGCTGTTTGTCTGCCGAATACCAACCGAATATTCAGTGCATTCCTAATTTCGATAGTTAGAGTTTTCGATAATTCGAAGTAAGCCCGGTCCCGTCCACCTCGAATTATCAAGAGTCTATTAGGCAGTTGTTTTTAACTCAGATTTTTGATTTGCAATACATTTCGGAAATCGAAAGGAAATCCACAGATCTTCAGGAAATCAGCTAATTTTTCAACATCTAACTAACAATAGAGTCCGCTATTTTCTAATAATCCAAAACGCTTCGCCTAGCTCAAATAAAATGTTTTCAACGCGTTTATTTGATTTGAAAACACGCAGTAACTAGCATGATATGAAAGGAAACTCAGTTGATCATCGTAAAGCAGTGCCTTTTTCATAGATGCCAAGTTTTTATGCTTTTTCATAGATTACACACCAAACTTTTCAAAAAGTTTTGTCGTAGATTAAACATATGGACTTATGAATTACACTTAGTTGCAGATAATCATCCTGGTAAAGCGTACAAGTTGCTAGCTTTGCACTTTACAACATGGCACGAAAGACGAATTCTATATGGAGAAATATTATAAAAAGCTGAATTGTGTGTAAAAAGAGCTTCTAATTTAATATTAAAAGAAAAAAATTAAAACTTCCTAAAAATTATCATGCATGTGTGGTAAATATTGAATTAAAAATACAGATAAAAGGAGCTTTAATGAAACTAAAATAGTATTACCTGCACGCTTTTTCTTTCTGAAGATAGTGTTATTAATAATTACCAAAATTATCAATTTTGTGCAATTAGTATATATTCGAATACTTTTACAAATCTCTTTTTTCTTCATTTTGCTGTTGATTGATACCCAAGGCCAGAAAAATTATTTTAACTAGATTACCACGGTGACTGATCCGCACGATTGTTTACTAAAATAAACATAGATACATGTAGTCATAGATAATAATTCCTTACTATCAATAATGGTACTCGTGTATTGTTTCTTGGTACATTTATGCATTGTTCTTGGTATATATCCATTTACGTCAAAGTATCACGAACATAAAACAATCTAGCAAATTCGATGTACATTCAGTCAGTTAAACAAGTGTAAGAAAGTCATCAGCATTAGAAATTCACAACCAGAAACGAATAAATAAATAGAAAATTTGAAAGACAACACAACTGAACTATATAGAAAAGATAATAAAATAACACTACTTTTTCTCTTTTGATTTTCTGTTAAACTGTTTTGATCTTAGGAAGAATGAAAACTCCCATTTCTAAGAGTGGAAAACTGTGTCGTTTGGAACAGAAATTCTAAGTGTTTCGTAATGTACATTTTTTAGTTACAAGCAAGAGGCATTATTTTACACGCGATCTTTTATTAATGTGAAATGATATTTACACTACCTCTATTTGAAATACAATGCATTATTTTGCCTGAATTTAGATTAAATGCTCTGCACGCAATCATAAGCGGCATGCAAAAAAAATCTATTAATATTCTCATACTATTCTCGGAAAAAAAAAAAAAACTTTTGTCCGCAGACAATCGGCACACAATCTTTAAAAAAAAGTTTAAAATAGGGAGGTGTCTAACTCAGACAGCTTCACTGTATTTGTAAAATCAGTTATTTGAATTAGAAGATAATTTTTTCTGTTACATCAAAGAACAAACTTTTTTTTTGTAAGATATCATATATCACAACTGTAGCAGCCATAAGTTTTAACTAATAGTGGTTGCCACATGCTTTTAGTTAAAACGTATTTAGAAAACTGTTGCAAGCTGACGATTATGAATATCTGTGTCCTATATATTGTCCATATGGAATTACAACTGTTCATATTGAAATTTCGCTTTATTTATTAAGCACGGATATGATTTTAAACAAAATACTTAATATCTTTTACCATTAGAATGCAACTAGAATAGATAAAGCACAAAAATGTCTTAGTTAAGTCTCTCTTACCATTTTTACTTTCTCATTCATTAAACAAGGTATTTACAACACACCAGCATACAGCCGAATTTCAGCCATTTTGTACAAATAAAATGGAATTATAATTTAAAGGTTTGAATGAGATTTCAGACTTGGCATTAGCTTGGTTGGTAATGTCACGTGAATTTTCTTAACGATATGATCCAATTCAAAAATTAACCAATGGTTGTTAATTGATCATGATCGTAGCTATAACCTTCAAGTGGGAGACAGACACTTCCCGCCACCCTATTGGTCACGTCACCAACGAATCACATCTAAAAACATTTTGCCTCAAAATTTAATATTGTTCTATTGTTTTGCCTTTTTTTTTCTGTTATTCAACGGTAATAATGTTTGATTCATCTAAGGCAGGGGTTTTCAAACTTTTCAGCTTGGGGACCGCATTAACAATCAAACAGCAGTTTGCGGACTGATTACACACTCGAGGTACAGAAAAAAAAAACATAGATGTTGTTTTTAAATATTTGTTTAATATTATTTTATTCAATTCACATTTAATCAGACATTGATGCATCACACACGAAAGTATTAGAGGTAACGGTGAAATTATTTTCTGGATACCGAGATACCAATTCTTTTTCCCCCCTCTAAATCCAGAAATTTTTAGTTTTCAATTTGATGTCCCTAACAAAGACAGTGCCCGACCAAGTTTATTATATCATCCAATTGACTGAGGACAGAAGTAGAAAAAGTAAGCAGTGAATAAGTTTTACAATGTTTAGATCAGCTGGATAGCTTAACTCACTGTTGCGAGCTCACGGGAAAAATGTTTTGTTGAATTCAGCAAAATTTTGGCTGGCGGTTTTTATCCGAACAATTTTGTTGCTTTTTAACGAAGTTTTTTTTCCCAATGGCTGGCCGCTGCCTTGGAAGGCTTTGGCCACAACGAGCCGGAATGGTTGGCCACTTTATTATGGAGGCACCTAGTAGGTGGACCAACGCCGTCCCCTATGAAGGGATGGACAAATGACAACCACGCCCAAACGTGGATCGAACCCCGTCCGCCGGTAGTTGAACCCGATACCGTAGTGCTTTACCCACCATACAAACCGGTTGGCCCGAAGTTTTTGTGAAATTAACAAAATATTTCGTTGAATTAAAAAGTATTTTGTTATTCAACAAAAATTTCTTTGAAATAGGGCCAACCATATCTTCTTGAACCCAAAATTTTTTTTCCATTGCTTCTATTTTAATTTGGTAAAAATGTAACGACCACGTAAGCTGAGGCTGGTTTTGGAAGGTTACACTTAAATTTCCGTAATTGTTTTCCGTAGATAAAAAGCCCTCCACGAGTCGTATGATAGAGCTTCGTGGGCTGTACTTTGGAGACCCCTGATCTAAGGGAATAAGCTAATCATACAACTACACTCATTCCGTACTGCAATCAGTACTTGAATCACCCCTTGCATGATGTAATTGGTTCACATGTGTATAGGAACAATTAAAAGAAGGAATTATTCAACGAACAATCAATAATTTCTACTGAAATAATATCCATGTAGTTACCAAAAGAAGAAAAAAATACATTCTTTGTGCCAGGTTACAAAGGCATTGCAATTCCTAACTCATCATGATGACTAATGAGTTTCTCATGTCTACAGCTAAGTGACTTCTGTGAAGTCTTGCAATTCTTTCTCTTGGATTTATATGTACAGCTGCGGAAAAAAAAAGTCCCACTTGTACATTTTTCGGCCGTCGTTCGTCGCACAGCAAAGTTACAGATACCAATCGTTTACGATTGACGCACACTTTAATTTGCTATGCATAAAAATTGCATAAGGGGCCATCTACATATTAAAATTCGCACCAACTTGTTTTTTCAATAGCAACCCCTAGATTTCACTTCATACTTCAAAAATTTAGCTCATTTTAACCCTGGACACCAATTTTCAATAAATTTGGACAGAAAATGAGTGAGTTATGAGCACCCAAAATCCCTCTCCCCCTATGTTAAAATATTTTTTCATACTTCAATTCATATCTCATATCATATTGGTAGTAAGAAGCTGATTTTGATTCGTACTATTAGAACTAAACGACCCAAACAAAATTTACTATTATTATGATTTTTAATAAATTATTAATATGAATTATGAATTATTAAATTATTATTAAAAAAAATTATGAATAGCGACCTAGCCAAATTTCGATGGAAATAGATGCAGAAATTAATATTACATGGCTGTGCAAAATTTCAAATTTTTACGTTCAGTAGTTTAATTTATATTAAACAAAATGTGTTATTTTCATGAGTTAAGGGACCATATATAAATTTATTAAGTGAAAATTTTTTGAAAATTGCATAAAATAAATGTAAATTAGATTTATTTTGTGCAAAAACACAGTAAAAGATACCAGTATTAAAAATATCAAATTTTGAAGCAAATAAATTAGAGGTTTTTACAGTTTGTTGGGGGATCCTATAAAGTGTGTATGGTTGCGTCAGCTACCATATTCCCCCAAATAAAATATTTTCCAGCTATAGAATTAGATGCAGTAGATGTATGTCTTCTAATACAACGTCCTATTTCTGAAAAATTAACATCCTCAACTTTCCAGGCATGAATGTGACCTTTTTTAATACCGGAAACATTAGGTCTTTGGAATTCCCCATACTTTATCAAACATTCAAAATCACGTTTTTCTGTAAGAAAAATTTCATCTAACGATAAATTAAAATACTGTCAAAAGTCTTAAGAATATTGCACATTCCAGGCGATAGTATTAAATAAAGAAAGTGAAATAACAAACACGGTGATAATATTGGGTCGGCAAAAAAGTAATTGCGTTTTTTACATGAAATTCAAACAAATAAATTTTCTATCATGAAACCATTCTTCACGTTCGACCATAGCTGAGTCGAGCAATATTCATGCTTGTAGTCAGAAGAGCAGAGAGCAGCCTCTAACTCCTGCCAACATTTCAGCTGTCTAAGAGAAACATCAACGGAAACACTGAATAACAATTTCAAAATTACAAAGATTTTCAAAATCCTTAGCAGTCATTTTTCATTTTCCCCTTAAATCATGTGTACGAACCAAGGAAGTTATGAACTCACGGGTCATTTGGACCACAGACTAAATATTCTATTCTACCCTTGATATTCTCAGTACAAAAAACTTTAAGAGAGATGGGAACAATATTTTCCTTGAAAATAATATTAATTTCTTTTAATTCTCGCGAGCGAAATAAATGAAAGGCGAAAAGTTCGGAACCTACAAATACCGTTTTTCAATTTGCAGAAAGTCCCTTAAAAACGCGCAAAAATGAATTCGCAATATCTCCGGAAATTATCGTAGAAAATTGATTAAAATTTATATTTAGGGTAATTTGAAGGTTTTCTTTCGTTTAATAAAGTTAAAATATGGGGTTGCCATTGAGAAAAACGAAGTTGATGCAGAATTAAATATGAAGACGGCCCCTTATGCAAATAAATTAATAGTAAATTAAAGCACGCGTTATTTGCAAACGAATGGTATATATAACTTTGCTATACGACGAACAATGACGAAATAAAGAGCAAGTGGGACTTTTTTTTTCCGCAGCTGTACATTAAATGCTATTTTCTTGTAAGTAAATCTTTTTGTTAACAGAAAACACCGAAAAGAAACTGGTGTTTAAACAATGAAATAAATACAACTTTGTAAAATAACACTCATAAAAAGGTACTTATCAGTCTGTAAGTACTGATTAGTACCATTTCATGAGTGTTATTTTACAAAGTTTCATTATAATCCTTTTTGTTGTTGGATTTATATGTACATTTGATATACGTATATACATTTGGGATGACTGAAACTGATTAAAGAGATTGATTATCTTCTTAATATCATTTTAGCATGTACAGAGTGATAAAAAAAATTCAACCAAAAGATGATGAAAAACTCTAATTTCCACACAGCTTAAAAAAAAAAAAAAACGAAATCTCGTTTTACTTCATTAAATAATTAGTTTCACTCCACAACTTAATTAGTTTTGTTTCGTTAAATATTCAAACTGGAATTCTACATAATAACTTTTTGTCTTGGAGGGGCTATCTACGTATTAAAACAAGTTTTGAAAGTTTAATGCCGAGCTTATTTTTTTAATTGATGTTTGAAATCACCGTATCTTTCTATTCTAAAAAAAATATACGGCCGCCGCCGTCAAGAGCTTGTTCGGCTATCTTCTCCTAAACCGTGGGGATTTGAATTTCGAGAAACATATCCACGGATTCGGAAAATTCCGAGGTACGATAAGCTGACTTAAATTTCGAAAATCGAATTATTTTAGAAGCTATTAATAAAAAACTGAAAAAATAAAATATATTGGTTGTCAGATTTGGCATAAAATCATTCCTTTTCAACAAAGCAATTCCAAGTATGTAGAATCGCGTGAAGTTGAGAAACATGAAATAGAATGACACCCATTTTACGCCAAATTAAAAAGTATATGAAATAAATAACTCAAAGTGTGTTACACAAAGTTCAGAATTTTCAAATAGTAAGTTCTCTTAGACAACAGGTGTTTAGAATTAGCGATTATTCATTTTTCCAAAGCAGAATAACTAATTGTAACTGATTTTAAACGCGAAGTACTATCTTGGCATTAGGTACGATCTGGCAAAATGGTATCTTTCCAAGTAGGGTGAATCTAAACCGCGAGTTCAAAAAAGGTTAGAACCCTATATCCTGAAAATGAAAAATAATTAAAATGCAGATTATTTTAAAGCCGGTTTGATCCAGCTGCAGTATTTGTTACCAGTAGAAATATTTGGCGGTGTTAACTATGTCATCATAGCAACTATAGTACTCTTTGGATATTTGCCATCGCGGCGAGATGATATAATTCGTGGTGCTAAATACGCCAATCTGCAAAGGATTATGTGTATGAAAATATGGATAACGGTGTTCCGGGAACCTTAAATGAGCAGTAATTATAGGTTGTGAGCATGTGTAAATCGCCAAATAATGAAAAGTCGCCATTGATGGCAAGCTATCCTAGCTTATCAAATTAAGCATGTCAAATACTGTTTTATTAGAGCTAATTATTAACTATCCATATACGCAAGTCACCAAATTATGAAAATTCGCCATAATTGGCTAATACGCAAGGTGTTGTATGGGTTTCACATAATTAAAAATAGTACGAAGTTTAAATTTTGATGTTCCAAGCAGCATGCAAGAACTAAGCAATATGCAGCTCGATAACATTCTATCAGATCCAACTTTTGGGTTTTGTTTGTTGAAATTATGCCTTTTTTACGAATAAGCCTTATTAGGGGCTTATTCGGAATGCCTCTTACGAAAAAAGCGAGCGCAGTGAGTCTAGGGGCTTTGGCCCCTAATCAGATAAATAAATAAAAATATAACTGGGCTGTTCGAGTCTCGTCAGGGGGAGACCCCCCCCCCTGAACCCCTCTAATTTTTTTGTTTCATTATGGCATATTAAATCAATATCAATTGACTATGTCAGTATATCTCTCATCTTTCGTGTATTTCGCCTGGTAACCTTATATCCTAGAATTAAGTTACGAAGTTTGAAAGATTTTGTTATCGTGCACCTTCTTTGAAAATCTCATAGACGAATCTGAAATATCGTATTATTTGAAATAATTAAAACTTTGGAGACTGAAAAAAAGTAAACAGAAAGCCCTTGTAGGAAATGTGATTTAAATTCAACAACTCCATGTTTAAAGTACAAAATTCTTTCATTATTTATCCATCCCTTTAAACGTAACATTACACGTGCATTTCACACTTTTTAAATTGAAAATTATTCTATTTCTGTTCTATCATCATTTCTAAAATTTATTATAAATCCTTAAAGAGGATTTGCAAAGAAGGTATTAAAAAGATCATTCAAAATTCTTAACTTAATCTAGGGTAATCAAGTTATTTACGGGCTTTCTGTTAACTTATTTCTGTTAAAATCTGTGCGCGGACAACTGCTGAGAAAAGACAAAATTATTTCTTCCGAAAACTGTGTTAAGAAACATAAATACCTTTGATGAGAGTTATTTTACAAATTTATAATTATTTTATCTTTTAAATACCAGTCTGAGTGTTTTTTGTTATCTTATTATTTATTTGCTTCACTAGTTCCTGTTAGGGGAAATATATACATAACGAAAAAACGTTACGCTCCTGTTCCCTTAATGTTTTTAGTCTGGGAAGTTAAAAGCGTTTCTGTGTAACGTGCTATTGCTGAAATAATTAAAACGTTGCAAAATAACACACATAGAAGGAACTTATCAGTCTCTATGCGCGTTTCGGCCATCATCACCAGACACCCACACACAAACACACACAGCGTCTAGAAGTCTGCGCCGCGCAGTAATCCGCGGCGGCGGCGTAATGACCTCAAAAACCTGGCGGCGGCGCGCCGCGGCGTGAGATTATTTTTGAAAAAGAACATAATGACCGTTATATCACAGTTATGGGCAACAGGAACCTATGCCCGTTATATCACAGTTATGGGCAGGGAGGGGCTATGCCCTTCCCCTACTAGCTCTCATATTACCGTTATGCAGCAATTCTCAACCTTTTAACGTCACCCTTCCCCAGCAAAGGCTAACTTACGATGGCGCCCTCGCACATTTTACAGCATGCATTCAGTTATTTAATCTTTATTGCTTGTTTGTTGGATGACGGCTGATTAGCTACGCGTGGGCTCTAGGCCAATGGGTGGGGTGCCCTCCGTGGGGGTCTTTCTAAGGGGTCCTAACCCGTATTTACGCTAAGTTTCAGAGAAAACCACGGAAAACTCCGAACGGTTAGGTCGACGGACGCGCGATGGGATCCGAACTCGGGACCTTCACACTTCGCCCGTCTACCATTTCCAGTGACATAATATTTAATCTTTAACAATAAACATTCAGTCGAATTTTCTACAAAATAATGCTATCAGTAAAGTTTGAATGAACATTTTAAGCTAAAATGGATATATTTTTGAGTAAAAAAGAGAATAAATAAGATGATTTTTTTTGAAACATGCATCACTACTTGCTCTTTTGTTTTTCTCGTGCCCCCCCCTCCCCTGCAAACGCTCTGCGCCCCCCTTGGGGGTTGTGCCCCACAGGTTGAGAAACGCTGGCGTTATGATTTACGTACCGGTATAACACAGAAGTGGTTTAACACTTCTAAGAGACAGTAATTTTTTGGGGCAGAACCCTTGCTCCCTCCCCCCCCCCCGAGACAATCATATGGGGCCCATGCCCGTTATCATTATTTGTTCTTTCAATAACTTCTAGATATCGCAGGTGCCAGTCAGAACAATACCATGCCTCTTGTTTGGGCTCTTGAATTCAACATTCTGTATTTATCTTAATCTCTGAAACAACTTGCGTGAAAACATTCTGCAATGGAGCCTGCACACCGATTGCTGGTTCTTGCGGCGCCATCTTGACTGATAGGCATTGGAACTAAAGATAACAAAAGTTATCAGTGACAGGATCATCGTACACTTCTATGTACGGCCCCTTCTAAACAAGTAAACCAAAGCTTTGTCAATACTGATTGCAGCGTCAAGTTTCATTTGTGATGTACTGGGTGTGGCGATATCCAATTTCTGGGTGCATGTTTTCATGTATTGAAGTTTCAATTCTCTTTAAAGTAAGTATTTTTTTACTTTAATAAAAAAAAAATGTTCATATTGCGTTTATAGACTAAACATTTGTTTAGAAAAATTAAATCTTTGTAAAAAGACACCTGAGGAAAGGCACTTATTGACGAAAGGTATTTGTCAATAAATACCCTTTTATGTGAATTAATTTACTAAGATTTAATTATTTTTTAACCTTTTAACATCGGTTTCTGTTGAGTATTCTTTGTATAAATTTCTTGTTTTTATAACTATGACCATCATAAACATTTAAAATGAGAAACTCCGGAGAGTTTTTAGGTATAAAGTTTTTTTTTTTTTAAATCGACTTCAAAAATATTAAAAATAGAGAAATTACGATGTTCAAAGATATTTTTAAATGTATGTACAGAGACAATATTTTACGACGTGCGCCGATTTCCAAAATTGTTTTTTTATTGGCAAGGAGGGGGGGGGTGGTGGAGGGGGTCCAACATTGACTTGGAAAACCATTCCTCAAATTTTTGGCGGTAAAGACGTCAGTAGCAGGGGCGTAGCCAGAAATTTTTCATTGGGGGGGTTACGACTGCTGCAACTCACATATATGTATACATGTGTGTGATAAGGGAGTGAAGAATATACATTTTGTATGGCAAAAAAATTCTCATGGGGGAGTTATGACCCCCCTAACCCCCTCCCCCTCTTTGGCTACGCCCCTGGTCAGTAGTAATATGTGAAAAGGTGATTTATCGCTGTTTTGAGCAGAAAAATGTTTCCAAAACTAAACTCAGCTTGACTTTTGCATTTGGTGGAAATTGCGAAAACCTACTGCAATGTCGGCTGCTTAATTGGATCAACCGCTTTATCGAATCAAATCAAGGAAAACGGAACGGAATCCTTCTTTTCAAAGCCTCAACTAAAGCCGGCGCTTTTTCGAATCAGTGGCTTTATTGGATCAACAATCAGTCTCACGAATGTGATTCAACTAAACGGCGGTCACTGTATTATGCAATAGGAATAATGGTATTTGCCATACGGTAAAATAGAATATTTCATCATGCTAAACATGCAAAACTGCTAACGTTTATGTATAAGAATACATGGTGAACTATTTTAATGGCATGGGAAATGATTGTCGAATATGCTCATGTACAAACTGCCGTGGGTGGAAAATAACCAAGCGGAATAATTTTTCGTTACGTTAAAGTATTTTTTTTTTTAAATCATGCATGAATTTTTGGGTAGAGGTAATTCTTATCGTTACTCACGCTTTTTATTTTCAAAATACTTTTAAAGAAACTTAAATCTTGAAATATTTTGATAAAAGCAAAGATATTAAAAGAAAGTTTGTGTTACCGAGGATTGCAAGAGAACGCTCCCTGTTGAAAACAGTGTTCGTATTTTCTTGTACTACTTCTGAAAGACAGCACAGCGTAATAATTCAGATGCTCCAAGTTTTTGCAGTTTTTTATAATTTATGTCCATGATGTGCAGAACTGCCAAGTCTCCGGCTTTTTCCGGAAGATTTCCCACTACATTTTTTTGACAGTTTTATATTTGATTAAATATTTGGACTTATTTTAAACATAAATTTGTAAATAAAAATTAGTGGTGGGAAATCTTCCGAAGAAAGCCGGAGACTTGGCAGCTCTGATGATGTGTAAGGCGTCATTAGCATGTTCACAATGTAAAACGCAGGGAATTGCGATCCCAAACTTTTTTTTCATTCGGGATTGAGATTTATTGATGATCCGACAATTCCACTGGATTGATATTTCATTCAGCTAAGAATTCATTTGAACAGAGAAGAATAGGAAAAGTAAGATTTTAAGCACTATGAAATTTAATTTTAGAAAAAATTACTAGCTGCGTGTCCGTTCTTCGCACGGTAGGAAACGAAAATTTCCCTTACATGTGTAATTCGAATTAATTCCAGTGATGTGGAATCTAAAAAAAAAAGCAAAATTTTTTGACTCTTGACGTACAGTTTGCGTCATGAGTTCTAACCTGGCATCATTTCAATATAACGACTCAAAAAAAAAAAAAAAAAAAAAAAAAAAAAAAACGTCAGTGTCATTCGCGATCAGAAAAGTGAAAAGCTTGATGGTTTGCAGAGAACTCCTGACAAAATTTCTTATTTCTACATTATACTGTTTTTTAGGTTCAAGTTGTAGCATTGAATTCCTCAGACACTCAGACACTACAAGAAATGGTCAACCGTTTATTTGAAAAATAGCTGCGCACCCGCTTTTCATACGGGAAGAAGCGAATATTTTACTAAAATCATATCTGCATGTGACAAAACAGAATTTCATTTTTAAAAAAGTTCAAGTAATCTCCTCTGTTGAAATTACTGTGGGATATATTAACGCAAATTAGAATTACTTATCGTTCTGTTGGTTATAAGACAACCGTTGAAAAGGATGAAAAGAATACTTTTAATTTCATGAAATATTTATTAATGTGGTATATTGTGATTTATTCATATTATCCTTACAAATCTACTAATACCACATGCTATGCATATTAATGCTATCTATCTTCACTTCTCCCTCTTCAAGGCTCTATTTAAAGAAACAACTTATTTGGCATAAAATGGGAAATATTCAACGGAGATTCTTTGAAATTTACGCATTAGCATATATTCATTACCCATTGGCACACAATCATTTCACATAATGGTTGCCATTAAGGAAGTTCTCTACATATATTTTATTTATGCATAGTTTTGCAAGATTGGCGTATTTATAGCACATCAAAACATTTCACCTCCGCATGGGGGAAAATATCCAAGCGGTGCCAATTTAAATATCCATATATCCAATATAGCGATATCTTTTAAATCCTCCATGGTTCTGTCTTCTGAAAAAAATCAAACTGTGTAATCTCGAGGAGCTATATAGAATTGCTTTAATTGTGACAGAACGTTAGAGTTGCAGAGTTTACAAATGTCACCCGTTTTTTAAATTTATGACGTCACTGTTTAATTGCCGTAAAATATACCCCGGTTGGTCGAGGGAGTTAATTTCGGTATTTCGCTCAGTAGTTTTCAAACGGTATAATATTAAAACTTTGCTTTATATAGGACCTCTATGGAGGAACGTAATCCAACGTTAAAATGCGAATGTTAGGAAACATATATGCCTGCAAGTTAATTAAATGCCAAAAATAAAAAGTAAATAGAAAATTTTTAATATATCGCACTTTAAAACGAACTTTGCAACTTTTAAAATGAAGAACATTTTCAGCTTTGTTAAAACATTTCAATTTTTAAATAAGAAACGGATTAAAATACCACTTATAATAAAAACAACCGTGAATTTCTTATATATATATAATTTATTTCTACAGTAAGTCTTAATCAAAATATCGTCTCTCGGTGTTAAAAAAAGAGCGGGAATAAATGCGTTAAAATTGTGGCGTAATTTTTACGTATCTTAAAGCAACTGGCGTCATCGATCCTCACTTGCAACTTGAAAATACGGACGGTGCCCCATTAAGAATGTCTATGGATAAGTTGAAAAACCTTTTTTGTAATCTTTTTTGTGGCAACAAACCAACATAAATTCTCGTGCCATGATTTATTAATGCAATGGCGAAAGCTCTCAGCGCTGATGCTATTAAATTCTAAATATTATGTTACATTAAAATTCGTAAAAAATCATCTAAAATAATCTAATTTACATAATTTTTTCGTTTTCATTTTAAAAGAAGGAGAAAAGAATGTTTCACGATTTGTCAAAATATCAAAAAGTTATGACGGAGATCGGAGTTAGAGTTCAAGATGCGACATTTTAAAAATTATTTTACGAAAAAATTCAACAAACAGATGCTTAGTATAAAAATTCCTAAAAATCTGTAAATTATGGTACGCATTCAGAACAAATTGTTTTTAAAAGAACATTTTTTCCTCTATCCGATGATACAAATGCCGTTTTGGTGTTAGCGTAATTTCCGCCGTTATTACGAATTAGATGAGAAAAAATGCCAAAAATCGCATAAAACATAAAATAAAAAAAATCTAGGTCGAATTTTGAAAAAATCGCTCCGAGGTGCACAACTTCATGTTTAGAACTTCCCAAGTACCAAATTTGGCGTTTCTAGGTGTAGCCGATTGTCCGTAACGTCGCCGACACACCCACGCACACAGAGAGACATCTTCTTTTATAACAAGTAGAGATAATAAATCTTATATGATAATTAATGCAATAACTTACAGAAATATGAAAATTATGGTATTGAGAATAATATACTAAGTTATATGTTAGTTGATAAAATAGAAGAATGTAAAAAAGACAACGTAGAGAGTCACTGATCTTCCTAACCGAATTTTGATAGAGAATACAATAGCACTTGATAAAAAGGCTTTTTTTTTGCTTGAAACACTGAGGAAGCCATATATTTTTGCATATTTAACAGAAGTTCATATTTTAAAGTCATCACTAACATGGGAGCATAGTAATTATCCATTCAAATGAAGGGGTTCCATTCCCCCTCCCCCACAAAAAAATATATGCTGTATAGATTTTTATAAGCTATATTGCATTCTAGTTTTTTTGAATTCTCAGTCACCTTCGAAAAAAAAATCTTGGCTACGATACTGGTTCCACAACATTAATTTATACAATTAACAGTTAATTAAAATGTCAGTTGCGTTGATTATAACTGTTGTTTCGGAAATAGAGGAGAAATTGAAATGTCAGTATCATACAGAACTTTTCTCACCATACTCCTGTTTCATCCCACCTCAGAAGAAAAAATTTAAAATATTAGAAATTACAATTTTGTTCTTATTTTTTTTTTGTAGAACCCAATTCTTTTGAGGTCTCTCTACTAATATGCGTCAAAATATAAATGCATTGTCTAATTATAAGGAATCTAGAAGAAAGTTGTTCAATATCGCTTGTTAACAGGCAGTGCCTTTAGAACAACAACAACAACAACAAAATTTATGTGGACACCACATGACTTCCTAGCACGTCTATTAAATCAAAAATAATTTCGGTTCACTTCATCTAAACTTATTTTGTTCGAAAAAGATGAAATACTGCAGTAATACTAAGATTTAGCGATTTCTAGCCAAATATTTCCGATATCGCCAAGCTTGGCTCAATTTGAAAGATTTGTTTCTGGCATTTAATTGGGCGATATTTTGCCAAAAGCCGTTATGTTTGAGATAGTTAGCGTGATTTTGGACAATAGCCGAAATAGTTATTCGTCACAGACTTTTAATGAATTGAAGGTATCCATAAGGTGACCATACGTCCCGTTTTGAACGGGACAGTCCCGTTTTTAGGTGGTTTATCCCGTTGTCCCCAAGCACAGCTTCGGGACACCGTAATGTCCCGTTTTTAGGAAATGTCCCCTGCAATGTCCCGTTTTTAGGAAGAGAGCAACCCACGGTAATGATTTCGACAAAGGCCGCTAAAAATCTAAAATCAACCAACGGCAGTGTCTAAAAAAAAAACCTGAAATCCCTCCCTCCCCTATCGAGACACAAAGAAAATGCCGCTGGATGTATTGTTTTTGTGTTTGTTTTTTTAAAGTTCTTTTCTTGAACTATTCTTGCCCTATTTTTTATAATATATGTGTGTTTTAGCAAAATGAGTTTTTTTTTCATTTTATTTGATATGAACATTAACACAAGCTTGTTTGCGCGTTTTCTTAACAACTAAAAGATACCCAGAACTGAAAATTCAGTCTCCTTACACAAACAGTAGATGTACCGTTTTGAGGAATAAACTAAATACACTATTGTCAAAAAGTAGTAGATGTCCCGTTTTGAAGGAAAAAATAAATGGTCACGTTAGGTATCCATAGACCGTAATGTATTCCTGTCCCTAGGTATGTCCATAGACCGTAATGTATTCCTGTCCCTACGTATGTCCATAGACCGTAAGTCTTTTGGATGACTCTGTACATAAATTGCCCAGTCGATTGAAATCAAAATAAAGATGCACAGTTAGATGTTACAATAGTTCTAAATACAAAATTTCAACATTCTACGGTTAAAAGTTATAGAGTTATGCAAAATACAAAATTATTTTTGTCCCAAAATTTGGCGATATTTCGGTAAAACTCACCAAGGTCGATGACAAATGGAGAGATTTTCGGGACGGACCAAAAAATGACATAATATATTGAAGATGTTCGTAGACATTAATGAATTGAAATTCTTTTAGGTGGTCCTATAAAAAACAGTCCGGTAGATTAGAACCCGAACTCGAGATGCACAACTAAATGTTAGAACAATCTTTATATATGAGATTTCAACAATCTACGACTAAAGTTTTTTTGAGATGTGAGAGTTAAATACATACACACGTACACCAAACGTCGCCTTGGTGTAAGCGTATATGTGGCGACTTATCTGGCTAGAAATTTCTAAACCTTAGTATTATTGCACTATTGTATCGCATGACAACAAAATAAGTTCACATGAAGTGAATCGAAAATATTTAGGATTTAAAGACGCACAAGGAAGTCATGTGGTGTACACATCAGATATTTTAATCTCTGGTATTGACTGAGCTCGACTGTATCATTTTTTAACTTTATTTTATTTTATTTGAGTTTTTTAATTTTGGATGATGAATACCAGAGTGTTTGAAAATGTCCGACTATCGTAATGGAACATCCGGTCGTGGTGCAAAGACTGGAATATGTTTAAAAGATAATATAATTCCATTGCAACATAATGAACAAATTCTAACCGTGACACGACCAGAGATTCTACCAGGGCGATAAGAAAGTATGAAAATGTAATCGGAGGTCCCAAATGAGCAGGCTGCAGTACATGTTGAGTGCCTATTTTCAAACCAGGCAAAAGAAATGTTAGTCGTTTTTGCTGAATTCTCCTGCTTAAATGAAATGTGGAATAGTCTTTTTGTCCTCCCCCCTAAAAAAAATTGTTTTTATTTTTACAGGCATCACCGACATAGTCTCGTAGCGACTCTACTCTGGACCACAGGAAGTCACTCTTCAACAATGCTGGCGAAGTCTTCATCGATTTCGGAAAATCTGCTTGATGCACCACCATGCTACATTCCTTGTAAAGACTGGTCGAGCTCGCCACAAGGGGGGAAGATCCGACACAAAAGTTCTCTTTCAGCAATCCAGTCCTTCTCCGAATGTGGGACAATCATCCGATGGACCGTTCCGCGTTGCATGCAGATGCCTCAGGCGGTGAGCACTACACTGAGGAGTTCAGACTTTACCTTCCGCGGTGAGGAGATGTGTTTTGGTGCTTTTCACAACGAATCGAAACCTGACATCGCTGAAGGCTCCTGGCCGCTTAGCGTTGCTTCAGCTTCCACCCAAAACGTGCTTGAAATTCGGCACCGTCCCATCTGTCTTTGCGGTGCCAAGCGGCAAAATCTTCTGCTGCAGCCTTATGAAACTGCATGGAATGTCGCAACTGTTAATGGACATCATAAGATGGTGCTGTGTGTGGTACACTACCTTCCACCAGGCTCAACAGTCAAGTGCTCAGTGGTGTACAGAAAAGGACGAGTGATCCTACACTCGTGGATGGATCCGACGAACAGAATTAGAGGGCTGAAGAGTGGAAGATACGCTCTGGAGGACAACTCACTATCGTGTGCTGGGCTGTCCTCCCTTACGAAAGAGGACACAGTGCGGAGGAAACAAAATCCGATTGATTAATGTGATTGGAGGACTGATGTGATTACATCTAGTGGAACTCTGAGCAATTCAGTCCTTGAGTGGATCCTCAGCTATCCAGTCCTCTTCCAAAGGTGGAACAATCATCCGATGGACCGTTCCACGTTGCATGCAGATGCTTCAGGAGGTTAGCGCTACATTGAGGAGTTTGGACTTCAGCTTCGTGAAGCTGGATGGAATGAGCAGGCTGTTAGTAGACACCATAAGTGGATGGTGATGGCTTTGTGTTCGCCTCTACCTTCCACCAAGCTCAACAGTAAAGTACTCAATGGTGGACAGAGGGCCACGAGGGATCCTTCACTCGCGGATTGATCTGACGAACAGAATTCGAGGTGAGAGGAGATCCCTTCTGGCGTACAGCTTGTCTGTCTTCCTTTCTGAAGAAAGAGGACACTTTGCGGAGGATACAAAATCCAATTGATTAATGTGATTGAAGGACTGATGTGATAACATTTAGTGAATCTCTGGAATAAAAATATTTGAGGAAACAGAGTGTGCATGCGTTTTTCAAATCAGCATTTTGAAAAGAATTGAAATTGAGAACTACAGATCAAAAGTGCTGCATGAAAGAAGCATAAATACTGAATAAGCTAATACTGCATTACTGTATAAACATAATACTGTAATACTGTATAGGCATAAATACTGAAATCGGGCAGGAAGGGAATGTTTAGAGCCGAACAAGCATACTCTTCGTCAACGACAAAAGTTTCCATTATCGATTCTGTACAGATGTCAAACTGTATTATGTAGCTGTCCTCCTCCCTGTCGAAAGAGGACACAGTGCGGAGGAGACAAAATCCAATTGATTTAGGTGATTGAAGGATTGATGCGAGGACATCCAGTGGACCTCTGGAATAAAAACATTTCAGCAAACAGAGTGTGTGTGTGCGTATTTTTGTCTTCAACATTTAAAAAATAGCTGAAATCGAGTATCTGAAATCGAGAAATCTGTATGAAAATTACCAAACTTTAAACACTGGATTCGGGTAGGGAGGGAATGTTTAGAGTCGAACAAGCGTACACTTCATCAATGCCAAAGGTATCATAGTTTTTAATATATGCCAAAATGCATTCGAAAGCATTTGAGTGTGTTTCATTTAATAAAAACCGATTGTGTGTTACAGTGAAAAGTAGGATTTAGTGAAGGGAATACTTTCATTTCATCGTTTTCAATATTTAATCAAAGCTTAATAATTAAATTTCATAGAAAACGTATTATTCCAAATATAGTTAGTGCTTGGCTAAGTGGAATCTCCTATAGACACATTGAGGTAAAGTAACTATTGTCTTTAGGGAATGTCAATACTTTTTTACAACATTGCTACTAAAACATATTCCACTCAAGTTGAAGTGCCCGTTCTTAGCACGTGTATGACAATTGCTTATTTAATAAAAATGAAAAGAAATGAATAAGTAAAATATATTTTTCGACGCTGTATTTATCCTGACATTTTAACCTGATTAGTTTGACGTTGTCGTAGACGTTTTCTCCAAAGTTTTTGAAAATTGCTAAATGTCAGAGCAAAGCTTTTCCAATTTTTAAAGCACCTTATTATTTTTATATATTTTTTACGTATTTGTGCATTGAAGTTGAAAACAAACAGTTTAGGATTTATTTCAGAGCTGTAATATGCTTAAAATATAATTTAAATTAGAAATGGTGTCGATTTTTTTTAGATACTAGGGGCCAAGGCCCCTAGACTCGCTACGCTCGCTTTTCGTATGAGGCATTCGGCCCCTAATAAGGCTTATTCGTTAAAAAGACAGAATTTCAACAGACAAATCCCAAAGATTGGATCAAATAGAATGTTACTGAGCTACACGTTGCTTGGTTCTTGCATGTTCATTGGCACATAAAACTTTAAGCTTCACACTACAGTAGACGACTCCAATATATCACGGTAGATATTTTGTTATTAGTAAATCCGTGTTCTACGGGTCCTGAGCTATACTCCACCTGGAGTGCGGACTCTGCGTATAATCGCTGGAAAAATTATTTGCACTTCTCAGAAACACAATGATATTTAATGTTGCCATTCAAAGGTTATATTAATTAGGAGTTAAAGCGTAATAAAATCAGAACATGTGTTTCAGCTGTATTTTTAATTATGTAAAACCTATTGGACACCTTGCGTATTTGCCACCCATGGCGATTTTTCATTGTTTGGCGACTTGTGTATATGTATAGTTAATAATGAGCTCTAAGAAAACAGTACTTCACATATTTTCTTTGATAAAAACTACGGGACAGCTAGGATAGCTTGCCACCCATGGCGACTTTTCATTATTTGGCGATTTACACATGCTCACGATCTATAATTACTGGTCATGCAAGGTTCCCGGAAAATCGCTATCCATATTTTCATATACATAATCCTTTGCCGATTGGCGCATTTAGCACCACGAATTATATCATCTCGCCGCGCTGGCAAATAGGCATATTTAACGCCACCAAATATGTCTACTGGTAGGAAATACTCCAGCTGGACCGAACCTCCTTTAAAATAATCTGCACTTTAATTATTTTTCATTTTATGGATACTGGGTTCCAGTATTCTGGAACTCGAAGCTTATTCACCCTGCATGGAAAGATACTATTTTGAAAGACCATTCCTAATGCCAAGATGGCGCTTTTAAAATCACTTACAATTAATTATTCTGTTTTGTAAAAACGAATAGTCGCTCATTCTAAACTCCTGTTGTCTAAGCGAACTTACTATTTGAAAATTCTCAACATTGTGTAACGCATTTTGTGTTATTTATTTCATATACTTTTTAATTTGGCGTAAAATGGGCGTAATTGTAACTCATGTTTGTGAATTTCACACGACTCTACATACTTGGAAACGCCTTGTTGCAAAGGAATGAATGATTTTATGCCAAATCTGGCAACCATTATGTTTATTTTTTCAGTTTTTTATTAATATCTTCTAAAATAATTCGATTTTCGAAATTTAAGTCAGCTTAGCTGGTTCCTTGGAATTTTTCGAATCTGTGGGCACCTTAGTCGAAACTCAAATACCCACGGTTTAGGAGGAGATAGGCCAACAAGCTATTGACAGCGCCAGCGGCCTTTACTTTTTTTTAGAATCGAGAGACACCAAAGGCGAGAACATGTGTACTCCAGTTTGATAGCTCGAGTTGCAATCTGAGGAGAAAATATAATTTTATTAAGAATGATAAAACTCACTTCCAAACTAAAGGGGATTTTATAACCCCTACATAAAGAATCGGGATATATTTCTTTTACCATTGGCCTAATTGAGTGAGGGCTAGGATAGGCTGAACCCGCTCTACTAAAATTTGATTTTATATTGCAAGATTAGGAGATGCACGTCTTAGCCCCAAACTAAAGCCCACTCTTGAAATATCTAAAATGTCTACACAGTTACGCTTTTAATGTTTTATATCTTACTCTAATATACTTATACCACTTTTTTTAAAAGCATAGGCAGTTGTTTAAGATCAGTTGTAATTTTAAGTTATTTTTCTTTACCCATATTATCAAAATGATAAACGCACTGTCTATTCCTACATTCAATTTAGCAGTCATGAAATTTAACGATAAGATAAATGCACGAGTAAAAAATATGGACCACTTTTAAAAATTACAAAACAAGTTCATAATTCACCATTGGAAACAAATGAAGCAAAAAGGTTTCGTTTTCCCCCTTTTGTCTATACTCGAATATCTTTTACTTCAGTTAACTTGAAATGCGAGTAATAAATAATATTTTTTTTAAGTAAGTGGTCTCTGTTACTTTTTCGCTGTCTGTTACTAGCACTTTAGATACTTATTTTAGCAATTTAACAATATTTTTTGTGTGTATTTTGGCGGAAATTTTCAGCTATTGGACTTTCTATTCACGAGTTTGCTGTGCGAGTTATTCACGAGTTATTTCACGAGTTTGCTGTGCTCATTGTTCTAACATAGTTTTAAACTTCAGAAGTCAAATTATCGATGGTACTAAAAAAAAATCTATTTTTCACTTTTTTATTACTGTAAAACCTTTATGAAGTTAAAAATTACGAAAAAAATCCGGGACGTCTGCTGGGATGTGTACCTTTACTGGGTGTGGTTTTGATTTAACTTCCCATATCAACAAGCCTTCTGCAACTGAAAAGGCTGAGCAGATTGCAACCAAAATATGCTATATGAACTGTACACAAGATGTACTCAAGGAATCCAGGAAGATTTTTGCTCAAAAAAGCTCAAAAAGCTTTGAAAAGTTGAATTCAATATAAATGTCCACTTATCAGTTATTTGCATGATGAAATGATTAAAAAGTGACCCAATCCCCCCCCCCCAAAAAAAAAATAATAAAATAAAATAAAAAGAAAGAAACAAGAACTGTTGAATAAATGCTGAAATTGTTTGCACATTTTGAATAACCTATATCCATTTGCTGTTTTTTCATGCAAAGTCCCACCTAGTGAACATTTTTTAAAAGCTTTTCTAACGTGAATACGTCTTTAAATTTGCTTCCATAGTGGGAAGCAATTTAATTTGACAGCATATGACAGAGTGAAGCGGTGCCGATGAAGGTGTCCCATAGGCCGATAGGATAAACGACGACGCCAGTACATCTGCAGCTGGGGCTATGCAAGTGTAATGTAATGTAATCGCTCCTATATCAAAGCTGGACTTTATAAACATCGATAGCGTGCGATCGCCGACTATGCAGACACATTGGGCAGCGGCTAGTGCAAGTTTAAGTTTTGTGATTATATTCTTCAGTAGGATTGTTTTATATTATCACCGCCATTAATGCACAAAGCTTGGCCGTGTACTCAGAACACATCTCTGCCGATTCCATCATCAACGGATCTGATTACTTGGCAATTAGCGAGACATAGATGGAAGATTTCAAGCCAGTGCAAGGACCTAGTTTTCCTCTGATTCATATCGTAACACTGCTAATCATCGGCGGCGGTATCATCATGATCATCATCAAGAAGCATTACCGGTGGAGTCGCCATATATCGCAACATCAATAGCTTCACTGATTACAACAGAGTTACCATTGACATTTCCTATATGAATTTGCAGATCAAAGACCCTTAAGATTGGCGATGTCTGTCTAGTAAACGTACTAGTCAACGGCATGATGGTCGGTGACTTTGAGGTTAATGTCTCGCAGAACCGCTCATTGCCCGACTTCATGCTTAGCGAGTTTAACCCTCTCGTCACCAAATTATGAAAAATCAGAGAAAATAAATCTGTCTAGCATTTAATGCATCTGAAATACTATTAGAAATCATGCAAAAATATTTTTTCTAATGCCGATTAATATTAGATTTTTCTAATATTAATTTCTGCATTTTCGAAGCATTTTGTTATGCTAAAATTAATTTAAAAGGATGCACATATTAGGCAAATGTTGAGGAATAACAAAAAAACCATACTTACCTTAAAAAGAAAAAAAAATGGTAAAAAAAGCAGCGTAAATATTTTCTTAATTTTTCTCCTGAAACAATAAGGGAAAACTGTAAAAAATGACCTAAATTGACTAGTACTGCAATCTAGGCACGATTTATGCATCTAGTTAAGAGCCTCATATACTTTCTACATGAATGAATGATATTGATATCACTGAAAGAAAAAAAAATACTAAATTGAATTGTTTTCTCTCTAAATATTGCTATTCGAAGTAGGAGCCTCATATGAGGTTCAGGGTGACGAGATGGTTACTCAACACCTCCTAGACACAGAAAGTCTAAGAACAGAAGCTTTTACGTCATTAGTAGGTCCACTAAAATGACGTCACCGCAGTTTTATTTTCACAAAGTAAAACTACTTAAAATTTGTGTTGAATGCATAAATTATTTTAATGATTCATTACAGAAAATTTAATTTTACGACACATGAAAACTTTTAACCATCACTAATTATATGATATGACTCAGAAATAGGTCATTATGAATTATTTTGTATCAGAAAGGTATTTCAATTTTTATCTTTAACTTAAGATATACTCTAACATTTGTAGTATTCACCAGAAAATTTAAATAATTTTACTTTGTGAAAACAAAACCATGATGACGTTATTTTAGTGGACCTAATGCTGATGTAAAAGTTTCTGTTCTCAGGCTTTCTGTATCTAGGAGGTGTGGGTTCAATTTGTCTTGCATCGAAATTTCTCCAACAACGCTAGGCAATACCTGTATTGATTTAACGTTTACCAGACATCTCGACGTATCCTGTATGCCATTTGTTTAGTACTTTTCGTATCACAGACCTATCATTAATGAAGTTATAACACAGTAATTGCTTGTTTACTTGATTCCTTTCCTTAACCCGATGAAACTCAAAGAAGATGTTACTCGTTACGTACACGCATGCACGTAAAACACATGACCTTATCCATGACACAGCCACACCCCGCTTTTTTTTCAAAATACCTTGAGCGTACCTCATGCATAGTCTATACTGTCAATCCGTTCAACATTTTTAAATGTAGAATCTATTTATAGGGGGTATAGTTAAATAATTATGCTCCCTATTAACAAGGTTTGATTATAGCCACTTGTATGTACGTACGTATGCATGCATGGGCGCCAGAAGAATATTTCCCAGTGGGGGGGGGGGCAAAGACTACTTCAACGTATGGTTACCATGTTGGAAAGAGCAAAAAAAGCAAGGAAAAACACTGAATACAAAAATCCAGGGGAGGGGCATTGCCCCCCTTGCCCTATGCTGCCGGCGCCCATGTATGCATGCACGACCCATTTTGACTAGTTTTTGCGCAACGTTTCGTCTGGACGTATGTATGTACCTATCTCGTGTAACTCAAAAACAATCAGTCATAGAATGCTAAAATGCTATTTAGGACTGCTATATGACATCTAGTTATGAACCTTTTTTTTCTGTTGCAACCCACTGGGTAGTTTGTTTACAGGATCACCCCAAAGAACAGTAATACAATAAACTCTGGGGACAGACGGCGTTGTCTTGCAAGACAACGCCGTCTGTCAAAAAAGTTCGCAACTTTTGAAAAAAATATCGCCAAATCTTCGCTCAAAATATGTTGTAAAAACTGAATCCAGTTTGGCGACATGTCCTACGCTTGGCGATACCTCCTATAGGTAAATCGCCTACCCTTATTTAAAATACGGTATCTCAAGTAAAATAACTTTAAATGAAGTGCATCTAAAATGAAAGTAAAAAATTTGCCAAAAATCTTGATAAAGCTGGATTTTTGAATTTTTCAATTGCTGTATAATATTCCGTTAATCCTCCCCTTTCCAACGCAACGAAAACTCATAAAGAAAGAAAAAAAACGCAAGGAGTGCTTGCGCAGGATTTAAAAGGGAAAAAGGCTTAATATCCCGTCAATACGCCCTCCCTTGCCCCTCAAACACGACAGAAATTGGTAAAATAATTGGAGGGGGTCACTTACTCCTTAACAAAAGGGGGATTTGTTTGTTTGTTTGTGGGATTACGACTGATTAGCTACCAGTGAGCTCCAAGCCGAGGGGTGAGGTGCAATCGGTGGAGGTCTTTCTAAGGGATCCTCACCCGTATTTACGCTAAGTTTCGGAGGAAGCAACGGAAAACTCCGAACGGTTACGTCGGTGGACGTGACCTGGTTTCAAGCCAGGCACCTTCTTCTCCCAGATTAGTGCGCTATGCCCTATGCCACTAGCGGGGCAAGCAAAAGGTGGAATTTTAGAAGGGGTTAGGCGGGAGAGAAAGGTTGTGAGCCACTGGTCTATACTGTAGTCACAAGTTTGCTTTCAAAGGTGCCGGAAGTGTTTGGAGACCCCACATGGTTTTTCCACACAACGCAAATATCTGCTCTCTTCTCAGAGATAAAAAGCTATTAACGTTGAATTTCACTTTCGGAACAGGGTTTTTTGCGGGGTTGGGGAGGGCTCTCTCGGGGAGAGGCGGATTAACGGTATAATACGGTACTGCAGTTTTTTCACAACATATTCGTCTGAACAATACAGAAGTGAGGATTTGCATATGTTATAAATAGTTTTTTCTGTTTTATATTTGTTAGAAAAAAAACAGACTTGGTTAGGTTTTCTCAGAATGATTGTTCTTTAGCGTGATTAAACATTAATTAAAGGAAAACCTCTCGATAGCGGACGCCATTGAGACCATAATTTGTGTCTGCTATTGAGAAGTGCGTTAATTGATCGAGAAATTTCACAGTACTGGGTAAATAACACATAGCTTTTAAATATTGGTGCACATGTTGACATACAGTACAATTGTTAAAAATAAACGCACTTACCGTTCTAATAAAACTGCAACAGCTTTATAAAAATCCCCCTCTTGGGCACATTTGACAGGATAATACGTGTGTACCCTTTTGACATTAGCATTTTATTTCCAATTACAAAAATGTTACCTAATAACATGCAGCTACTTTTTATGTCATGCATTTAATAAAAGCCAGCATATTTATCTAAAGTATTTTTATATATATATATGTAACTTTTAGGAGATTCTGAATATAAAAATTGGAAATTAATAAACAAAAACCGAAATTAGTAAGTCCTGTTTTGAGAAAAGTCATTTACAAGGAATAAAAAACGATTTTTAACGTAATACTTAATTAGATATCACAGATTCCTTTAAGTAGACTCACGGACTTTAAATAGATATTACGGATTTCTATAAAAATACATGTTTATAATGTTTTATAAAAATTTAAAGATTATTTGAACTAAATTAAAGCACTACCATAAGGTATTTTTAAGTACATTTAGTACATTAATAATAATGATAACATATAAGTATTTAAAAAAACTATGTGAATAATTTATTTTTATTACAATTTTTAATTCTATTTCAATTTATAGACATAATACATATGTAAAAATCTTGTCCCAACTTCAAGTCTGCATCATTAGCTGTCTTTGAAGAGGCTTAAGATAAAAAAATAAAAATCTTATTTACAAAAATAAAGATTAAAAAAGTACTCATATCTAGTATTTGCATTTTATGAGTGTAATCTCCAGACATTTTAATCAGAAAAATGTTAAAAAAAAAACTGCGGTACTGAAACTCTGCCTGAAGAATGATATTAACAGATTTACAACTCATTTAAAATTCTAAAAGAAACATTATTCGAATATTTTAAGATGGAAGATCTCTTTCAGTGATTAAATCTTGTTAGATATTGCCATCAGTCGCACTTGTCTCAACGCTCGTTCTTTAAAAACAGATTGTAAGATACTAGATTGATATTTCAAGAGTCTACATAAGTCATTCGAAACCTTTGCCATTGTGAAAAAAGATAATTCAGAAAATCATCTTAAAGTAAACATCCTATTTCAACTTAAAATTTTACACATTTTTAAAATAGCCACTATTCTGAAGCTTATTATAGAAGACAAGCTATTTCACTGTATCACGACAGCAAGCTTTTGGTAATATATTGATCTCAAATGTAGCTTTCCTTACTAGAAAACTCTTATAAAGGTAAAAAGACATTTACAGGTTAAGTAGTTTAAATAGCCAAGCAGTGAAAATATTTTTAAAATTCAAAATACAATATTTTCGTGGTTGCCTGAGCTACCAATGTACTAATGTTGATAAATCTTTAGTAATAGAGAAGTACCAAATTGACAAACAGGAATTGAATGATTTTCTGTTCGTTGAAAAGCTGGCTATACTCGAATTAATAGTTTTAAATGTAAATTTATGTTGCTGTTGCTCAAAATTAGACTTCAACTGCCGCTACGCCCCCCATCTTCATTCTTTTCTGTAAGAATATATTATACATACCTCTCCAAGAATATTTTTAATCCAAGCATACTTATACTGATTTTGCTCAAAAGAAAATAATTTAACAGGATTTGGCCATATTTAATCGACTTCAAAAAGGAGGAGCCCTAGTAGCATAACTAGTTCAAAAGACGTTCAAAACACGTTTTTGAACGTCAAAAAAGTGTTTTGAACGTGCTTCGAACGTTTTTTGAACTATATGTGCTACTAGGGAGGTTATCAATTCATTAGAATTTTATTTAGACTCACAAGGGGTAATATGGGTGTAAGAATCAGCTTTTCCATTTCCAGTGTTTCGTAGCAGGAACATTGTGAAACATAATCGTGTTTTTGTTCAATATTCTTAACATTGTACAACTTAGGTCTAAATTAAATTTAATTTGTCTTTACTTTTTGCTTTGAATTTTGTGTAAAGGGGTGTACCTAATTTTATCCCGGTGTATACTATTTTACTCCATGGTTCGAGGTAAAATGGGGATATGCTAGTTAAAATTGAATTACACTATAATTAATGGAGAAAATGCAGCCTAAAATTACATTTGAAAATCAATTTTTAATAAAAGCAATTATAATATATTGTTAACGGCTGAATCAAAGTTTATGAGCAAAAGGTATACTGCAACGACTATTGCAGCTTGGTTGAGGTAGATTTCTGACAATTTTTGATGCCTGCACATCAGCTACGTCATCTTTCTCGGTGAAGACAGAATAATCCGCTTGTTGCAAACCTAGCACTGTTGCAAACTTCACACTGTATTCATCTTCATCAGGGGTTTTAATAAGAAGACCTATAAGTTTTTGAACAGACTTCCTTACCACAAATTTCACAACGGCCCAGTCACCAATTACTGGATACACTGCAGGGAGAACCACTGGATTAACTTCTATTTTTATTGATAGTTTCGTTTATTTTTACTGTTTGTGCATTCCTAGCCTGTTCTTCAATGTAAAGTCTCGCAGGCACCTGTTCTGTAGTTAAAATTTCTCCCACTTTTGCTTGCACTTCCTTACGTTTGATGGGGGAATTTTTCATAGCCTCGCCCGTGGTAAAAGATGGTTGTGAAGAAAGGGTGGTTACGATTTAGCTGTTTCAAAGAAGATATAAGGAGAATCAGTTGTCTCAGTTTAACGTTGATGTGAACAACTAGGATTCTGTTGTGATTGGATAAGACTATGAGATGGGTTTGAATGAACAGCAATCCTATGTTGAATTGCTTTGCTGTTGAATGGAAAAAGTCAAGTTCTTTGCAAGCCTGCCATTGTATTTTTCTCAGACACATTTTCAAATAGCTGTTTCATGAGAGAAGGAAAACCAATCTTATCCACTTTCTTAAACCGACTCTCTCTGAATCATCTTTTAAGGATTCTTTTCCTTTCCAGTTTTAGGGGCCCAAACACACCAACATCAAGTGGCTGAAAAGAATGGCTGGTATTTGGTCGAAGGCACAGTATGATAGATGATGTTGTTCTCCATAGCAATTTTTACAGTGTTGAATGTCAAATGACTTTCATGGCCATCAAAAATTTGAAGCAAAGGCTTCTCAATATGTGCCACAGAGATAGCAAATTGTTTGAATCGTGATTCAGAAACTGTGTCTTCCGTCCATCCTGATTTTGTGACTGCATATTATATACAAGGAGAAGCATTTTTGGCCCAGCTATGAAACAAATGGATTTATTATTATTACAAATACAAGTATATGCATGCACTATACATGTAATGGACTTAGAGTAAATGCATAACATAACTCTCCCCAAACCTAAATTTCTCTCAAAAGTCTTTCAATTTTGATCTGTCTTCATACATTTACATCTTGAACTCAAAATATTGGCTATACCCATAAGGTCGGAAATAAGACTCCGTTCAGAAAAAATTCTTCCCGTTCATTTACAAAAAGTTACACTTTTTAAATCTGTATACGAACCCCGTACAAAAAAAAAAAAATTCCCAATTAGTAAAATATGCCCCATACACTAACGTGGTGGCGTACCAAATTTGAGAGTTTCATCATTCAACGTCTCAAGAGATATCTTTAAAGAAAGATGGGGCTGTAGATGATTTTGAATATAAACGTTTATTGCTAGAGTGAAAAAAAGATTTTCTTCCGTAATTTCTGTACGATATCTTGAAATGCGATCATTCGACGTAATTTTTTCCCGTTCGACAGCCATTGAAAAGTGGTTTAATTCAGCGATACATTTATCTTCATATCTCTGACACTTTTTAAGGTATAATTCTCAAATTTTGTATGTCCCCTCCTTAATGTATGGGGCATATTTTACTAATTCGGAGTTTTTGTACAGAGGTCGTATACAAATTTAAAAAGTGTAAATTTTTGAAAATTAATTAGAGGAATTTTTCCTTAACGGAGTCTTATTTACGATCCTACTTTGAACGTTTTTTCAATTTACACTGCCCACTTATCTCCAATAGATAAAGAGTTAAAGTACGTTACCACCTTTCTATGACATCCTGTATGATGTTTAGTAGAGGAAGTACTTTTGAGTTGATAGGTTGTTTGAAAAACTGTTTTCTTCCCTTCTTTAGCATTGTAAATAGAAAAAAAAAGTTCGGGTAAGTTTCTACTTTAGGGTGCTTCTTGGCACGTTTACCAAAATCGCCAATTTGACTCGTTTTCCCGTCTTGTCTCTTGGAGCTGAGTCAAGGTTACCAGGAAACGAATAAAAATCGCCAAGGTTACCACATTAAATCTTTTATCGCCACGCTGGCAAAGAAGCACCCTAAACTAGGAATCAACCAAAGTTCGTTTTAGATCAATTCCTTTTATCAATGAAACCAAACGGATACTATAATTTCTCCGTATATGCTTGTATAGTGCCTCCATTCCCTTTGCCCAGACACTGCCTGCATTAAACCTTTTTTTTTCTATTAAGCTGTTTACATGATAAATATACTATATTTTATTCTTGTATTTGATTTTACACAACAATTACAGCAATAGTGACAACAACGAAATACATCGAAAAGAGCTTTTTTCAACAAAGGACAAACTCTGTATCATAACGTGCATTGTTTAAGAAGTACAACAAAGGAAGCGCCATGTTTTTTAACAGTCTTTATTGAAAACTAAAGCTGTTAGCATCGAAGTGATTAAACTACGACAGCGATTAAGCTATTTTACTTACGAACGTGATTTATTTGATAATTTTATTGACTTTCCATTGAGTAGCGTCATTGCAATGGGTTTGTGGAAAAAGTTCTCGTCAGCTTTGTAAGTTCCTCATCAAACAGCTTAATCAGTTATTTAATATTTGTTAGGTTTCTGTTCATGTAAAATTACGGATTTTAATTACCTAGTGTAAATGTCTGTGAAGTGTAAAAAATTTCTGCTCAAATACTCTGGTACATTTTCGATACCGTTCCTTTTTGCCGTGATAAGTGACATGATATTGCACTGACTAACCAGCCATTGCTTACCTTTTGTTTAAAAGTGAAATTTCAATTTTTTTACGCTTTATCAGTATTATTATGTTTGTTGTTGTGTAATGTCATTAAAAAAAATATTTAATATTGGAGTTAGGAATTTTCTGCTAGTATAATAGTATTTATTTTAAAGGCGAAAAAAATCCAGGATGTTAAGGAGAGCAGAACTCCAATCATGAATAAAATATTAACTGAAAAACTAGTGAACCAAAACATATAGCTACCTAACACAAACTTATACATCTCCGTTTTTAAAAAAAGAAATATTGAAAATTAAAATGAATGGCGACATATTAATTTGCTGTCACGCCAGAACAGTGCCAAAACGGGGCGATACCGGAGCTGTTCGAATATTCTTTAAATGAAATAAATAAAAACCTTTAAAAGCACGCATAAAAAGTTACTTATAGGTTGGGACGATCGTTTCGACCGAAAAAATCTTCAGTCTTCTTCAGTCGTCAACACTTCTGCTCACAGAACAGTGGTAAATGTTCCCACTTTTCTGTGAGAGAAAGTGCTGTCGACTGAAATAGACCAAAGATTTTTTTTTCTGTCAAAACGATCGTCCCAACCTATAAGTAGCCTTTTATGTGTTTTTTTAACTAAGATTTTATTTAATTAATCTTTTAGCACCAGTGTTTTGTGTGTTTTTTCTGTATCTTTAAATGGTTACCTTGTACTTTTTACAGTTTTAATTGGCGATTAGTTTGAAGGTTTATACGAAAATGGACTAATTTCATAAAATGAATACCTATAACGTATGAAGAATAATTTTTAGCTGTAGAGAGCGTTATATTTGTTAAAAAAGTTATTTCCAGCTGAATATATTTGCAGATTACGTTTTAAGACCTGTGCATTGCAAAATATAAAATATAAAAAATGCACATATTATAACACATAGTAAAACTGTCTGAATAAATGGCGAAATAAAATTGATTTATTTATATTTTCTTTTGAAGTCATAAAGAAAGAAAGACGTTTTTTATTTTATTTTTTTATTGACCTCAGAGAAGCGAAAACGTCTTTAGAAAACTTGTTTAAGTAGGATCAATCATTAAAGTTTATTTTTGAAGCATTACTCTATTAGCTAATTCTGCTCAATATTTATTACTTTTATGAGGACAAAGTTTTACACTGTAACGCACTTTTAAATGTATAAAATATTAACGTAATTTTTAAGACAGGGGCATTTTCTCGGCATCTAGTACTTGGACGCGCGAAATACGGTATTTCAAAAAAAAAAAAAAAAAAAAAAAATAAAAAAAAATAAATTGTTACCACATTTTGGTTACAGTTTCCATCAACACTTTAAAATGTTCATAAGCATTTTAGTTATTTCACAGTATAAAGAAATGCACGACAGACAATTTATTTGTGCTTTGCCATTTTTTTTTTCTAATTCTTCAATACTACACACAATTCACATCGCCCCTTTCTCCTTGCAGATGCTGCCGGCCTCGCCAAAAGAAATATGGAGTAGCTCCTCCTCCTATGATGATACGTGTTAAGAAAATTCGTTGGTGAGTAGAATATCAATTTCTGAGATTTTTTTTAAAACTATTAACAACATCTTCTAGATACTGCATCTCCTTAAAATTCTTGTCAAGCGGATTATCCAAATATATTAACTTATTACTATACTCAAAATTTCTCTAGTTTCACTGTAAAACAACGCAGATTCTAAGGCTAAACTTTTGTTCGTAGTTTTTAACGTATTCACTTCTGAATAGATAGTAACTTTTATGGTGTTTAGTTTTAAGTTAATGCATAAATGTCATTTTTCTAAATATCATTCAAAAGCGATCGAATGGAAAATGTAAGTTTACTTAATTCAAACTGCAAAGTTGTGCACTTTTTATATGTTATGAACGATGCACCAATAATAAATAAAAGTTATTTAATTATTTACAAACTATAATTTTATAAGTAATTAATATTAAAGCATAACATTAAAGCGTAGGGTTGTGTACAATTCCTAAGGATTTACACGACTTTAAATAGAGTAATTTAAATTGCATATAAAGACAAATTTGGCATTTTTATTATGTGTTTATAACTATTATTATAATTTTTTAATCTTTTCAAGCTTTTATAAGTGAAAAAATTCATTAAGAGGCAATAATTTTTTTTAAAGATAATAATCGTTAGAATATATATATCTATAAATTCAATACGTGATAATTCGTTTCCTTTGCATTAAAAGGCCCCTATGTAACAACTGAGTAATTTTTGACTTTCCAAGAACAATAGTATTTTCAGATATTTCATATCAGCGATAATTTTGGTAACACCGAAAAATTTAATAATAGGCTTGGGAAAATACTGGGACACCATTCGTTTAATTATAAATCTTAAATATATTATCAAGACATATAAAAAATTGTTAATCCAGACATGCTACAATCCCTAGTGGTATAAGATTTGACTATAAATATATCCAGTTACATTAGTACTATTATATCTAAAATATTGCACTAGCAGCTATTTGACACTGAAATACTTTGCAGGCCATTCTTTTTTTAAAAATCTACTAACCAATAGAAAGGTTGAATAATTTAAAGTTATTCTGGTGGACATAGTGATATTCTCAAAATTAGATTTCTCAACGTCTACCATATCGAATGCTTTCAACTCTCATGAAAAGAATTATCTGTTCCTAGGCAACTAATGGAAATTTTTCGTCTTGAAACAAATATCAAGCGTCGTTTGAAAAGTTGTACATCTGCGTCTCCCCTCGCCTATCTCTCTGCCAACTTTCAATTTACACGTCTCAAGGAACTGCAGCGCCGTCGGTGGGAGAAAATTACAAGTGGCCCGCTCGACGCTCATGACGGAATCAAAAACTACCTGTCTGGCAAAGAAGTTGTGGCGAGCTTCAAAGAAATAGACGAACTGTCAGTCGAAATGATATGTGACTGGGTTCGTCTCTCGAATATTGCTACCAAGGAAATCTATCTTTTGGAAAATCATCTGTAAGTATGAATTTAGGTGTCTTAGACATGGCTCACTGGGATATATACAGGCTGTCCAAAAAGCTCCGTTTTTCCGTACGAGTAAATTTTCGCTTCTTCGCCGATTTGTCGCTTTTACCCAACGAATCACTGTTGCCATCTCTGCCGGAGAAAATATGCCTAAAATCAAAGCTAAAAGTATCCAGGAATGGATAACAATGGCCGCATTCGTAAACGCCAAACGAGTTGCACTTACTAATGCGGCCATTGTTATCCATTCCTGGATACTTTTAGCTTTGATTTTAAGCATATTTTCTCCGGCAGAGATGGCAACAGTGATTCGTTGGGTAAAAGCGACAAATCGGCGAAGAAGCGAAAATTTTCTCGTACGCAAAATCCCATAGGAGAAACTGGTTTTCGGACAGCCTGTATTTATCCAAGTGAACCATGGTCTTAGAAATATATCAGCAAAACCATTAGTTTTACGAGCAGTGGCATATGTAGGGTATGGCAGATGAGGCACTCGACATGGTCGGCACTTCAAAGGGGTCATAGATTTCCGTTGCCAGATTGACACGACGAGAGAAGCATTTAATATGCTCACTCCCGTCGTTTCAAGGACGACAGCGATCATCCCTTCTGTACCCATCCATTTATTCCCATCTACTGTACCTATTGATGGGTACAAAACGGAGAACTGCTATCATCGCCTCTTTACAACGATGTTTGCTTGCGTGATTATGGCAACGCAACTCTAGGGCGATCTGCCAAGGATGGGGGATGCCTTGATAGGAGGACTTTCTAAGGGGTTCTAACGCGTATTCACGTGACATATGGAGAAAACCTACCAAAACTCCAGATCGTTAGATCGACAACCGCGCGATGGGACCCGAACCCGGGACCTTCACACTTCGGCCGTCTACCATTTTCAGGGGCATAAGTTTACAACGAAGGGAGCGAACAAGTTAAAGTCAGTAAAGCATTGAAATATTTATTTTGAATTTCTATCCTCAGAACCTAAATCTGTGAGAGCCTTTTCATTTGCATAATCAACTCTCACGACAGAAACGAATGTAAATTGTCATTCTTACCTCTTCAAACCTGACGAAAATCTCACATCTCAAATTTAAGAGCAAACTCATAATTATTTTGCAAAAATCTATTGCATTTAGAAATACGAAGTAGAAATCTCATTTTCAAATAATTTTATTGTCAGTAAAAAGCAAAAAATATTAATAAACTCAACTTCGGAAGTTTCACTAACATCCAAATATTCTTTTGTGTGACGTCAAACAAAAATAAAATCTGTGCGTCAATGTGTAGGATTTACACATTCACATGCGTTAAAATTATTTATTCAAAATTAAAGCCTCGACGCATATGTACGTCAATTCGGAACTACAAAAATTCTCAGTTATAGAAACTTTACGAATGACAATGTAAACGAAGTGATGGGTGTCGCTCTTACTGAGAGAAACAACACAGTTTCATTGTCTGCCATGGGAGTTACTTTACCCACGTATGCCTCTGCTTCCCAGTATTACTGATCTAACCGCAAATTACGTGACTTGAAAACTAATGCATGCTCGATATTCCCAAGACTACTAATCTATGAAGAAATCCCTTTTCCTTAGAATCATTTTTAATTTCAATGCATTTAACTCTCTAATCTTAGTACAGATAACTCAAAAGTATTAATAGTCTAGATAAGCTTACAGAAAAAGTAAAAGGGAATATGAGCAAAGTTTTGAAAGATGACTTCGCGTGAAATGTTAGTACAAAATCTCAACTGTTACATCAACTTTTCTCTTATTTACACAAACTAAACCTGTGGAGCGCTGTAGTAAACTTGAGAAGTACTCTGAATATTAATTTTCTAATTTAAAATGATCGAGTATTCAAGTTCGAGCATTTCTTTTTAAAGAATTTTCAATAAAATTCTTTAGTTCTAATTGAATTTCAACAACTGGTTAGTTTTATGAATTTCCGTTATAAATTAATAATTCTGCTTAACGCATAATGCATAAAACAAGAACGTGAATTTGACAGTAAGTTATTCCAGTAACAAATTTAATCTAAATTCTAATTCGTATTGTTATAATATATGTCTAACATCAAAATTAAATTCAATTGTTAAAGTCATTTCAAGGATGGATGAATTAATATCCTTTTTTTTTATTTTGCAGAATGAAAAATTATCCGTCCTACGACTTCTTCCTTGGGTCTCTTATACTTGTTTAAATTTTTGGCTGTAACTGTAATTAACAAAATTCAAAGCAAGATATATTTTACTCCCACCTTTCATTCATTCCTATTTAACTCTGCTGCTTTCTTGTACTCCGACATCTGCATCTGCAATATCGAAATTCCTGCCTGCGTCTCCAACAAACATGACTGCAACCTCAAATTGCCTCACATTCTGACTTTCACCTATAATAGCTAAGACTTCAAGTTCATAACTGCATACTCTTCTTCTCTACCACCGGAGTCTGTAACTTCGCAGAGCCTCATCTTCTTTCTTCTCCACCATCGAAGACTAATATCAAAATGCCTCCTCTTCTGCTGCTTTCTTAAACATCTAGCCGTGTAACATCAGAATGCCTCTTCTTCAACTGCCTTCTTGAACATCGAAGGGCTTAACATCATAATCTTTCCTCATCGTCTTCCTGCTAAGCCATTAAAGACTGTAACATCACACTGTTTCCTCTTCTGTTGCCTTCTTGAACATCGAAGCGTGTAAAATCATAATGTTTCCCCATCCTTTTCCTGCTCCACCATCGACGACATCACATTGTCTCCTCTTCTGCTGCCTTCATGAACATCGAAGCGTATAACATCATAATGTGTTCTCATCGTCTTCCCGCTCCACCATCAAAGACTGTTAGATCACACTGTTTCCTCTTCTTCTTCCTTCGCCACTATCGAAGGCTGTAACTTCGTAATGTCTCTTTCCTGCGTCTCTAACATCGTATTTTGCATCAGAAAAATGCCTCTCCTTTTTCATGCCTCATCAACACTCGAGACTGCGTTGTCAAAAGGTCCACCAGCCTCTCGATTGTCGTCCATAGTTGTTTTATCAAAATGTATCTTCTGCTTGCCGCTGGAACATCTGAGATTGTTAACATCAAACTGTATCTTCATCTACTTGCTTCTTCAGCAACTGAATTTGTGACATCAAAAATTGCCTCTTCTTCGACTTCTCCTTTCAGCGTCTTGGGTCATAACATCGAAAGGCCCTCGGCTAGTCCTCCTGAAATCTATAGAGGATGGAAATGGCGGCAGCTAGTCCTCAAGCCTACATACTATGGAAATGGCGGCTGCTAGTTCTCCTCAAGTCAACAAAAATGCCTCTTCTTCGACTTCTCTCTTCAGCATCTTGGGTCATAACATCGAAAGGCCCTCGGCTAGTCCTCCTCAAATCTGCAGAGGATGGAAATGGCAGCAGCTAGTCCTTCTCAGACCTACATACTATGGAAATGGCGGCTGCTAGTCCGCCTCAAGTCAACGAAAATGCCTCTTCTTCGACTTCTCTCATCAGCATCTGGGGCCATACCACCGAAAGGCCCTCAGCTAGTACTCCTCAAATCTACAGAGGATGGAAATGGCAGCAGCTAGTCCTTCTCAAACCTACAAACTATGGAAATGGCGGCTGCTAGTCCGCCTCAAGTCAACGAAAATGCCTCTTCTTCGACTTCTCTCTTCAGCATCTGGGGTCATACCATCGAAAGGCCCCCCGCTAGTCCTCCTGATATCTACAGACGATGGAAATGGTGGTCGCTAGTCTTCCTCCAATAAACAGAATATCGAAATGGCGGCTGCTAGTCCTCCTGAATCCCACAAAGGATGGAAATGGCGGTTAACACAGGGAAGCTACGGTAATCTACCTCCAAGCGGTGCTTCCTGGGAAACGTTTCAACACAACATGTGGAACGGCTAAAAGGTTACCTTCTGCAACAAAATTGCTAAAAGCTATTTATATTTTGGATTTATCCATTGCTCTGAATGAGAGAAAATTTGTATTTTTTTCAGGCATAAAAACTGCTTACTATACATGGACTATATTTTAAAAGTGCTCTCAGAAAAATACTAGCATTTGTGTTAATATTTTTATTTTTGTTTAGAAGACCATTTGTAAATTCATGTAGTAACTGATGCGTTTGATCTTTAAATGTAATCTTTTTCGACATCAATAAAATGAATTATAACGATTTAGTGTGTGTCTTTTGATTATCATTTTATCAAAAATTCATAAAAAAATGTGATCTGTAAAAAATCTTTATTGGTTGATGTTCTGCGTGGCCACACAGTTAGCTGTGTCAGAAAATTTCTATACCTCTGTTGTGACGCCCAATGGGTGACTCGATCGACTGCCATGCTATTGGTAGTTAAACAGATCAATGGCAAAATAAAATAATTTCACTGATTGAAAAAATCAGTCACAAGTGTTTGTTTGATTTGCATAGCTACAATTATTAGCGACATTTTTCTCTATGCGAATCTTTAGTTTATTTATTGTGTTTAGTCCTTGCTTTGTTACTATTACTGACAAAATTTCACAATGCTTTATATGAATAATAACGATGGTAAAATTGCACTATTTCTCAGTGTTAGAATTAAAGACCTGTATACCACGAATTCACCTTAGTATTTCTGTTTATCAAGGTTGTTACGATTTTGTGGAACCACGAAAAAAACCCGTTTTCTCTTTCTTTTTTGAAAAAGCTCACTTGAAAAAACCCCAAATGTGTCTTTTTTTTTTCTTTTCAAAATTTCAACTTCAAAATGTCAACTTTGAATATATGGCTAATATGTTTTTCGATTTAGTACATTAGTTATAATGTTTATTTATAAACATCCCTTCCCTCCTCCGATATTAAGATGAAAACAGTTCAGAATATTTTTTCTAGAAAAATTTTTTATGCCTCTCTTTTGAATCAAAATGGATAAAGATTTTTTTATACGTAATACAAAATTAGTTTAAAAGTTCTAATTCAGCATTAGTATAAAATTTTGTCAATAATAATGGTGTTCATTATCCGATTACCTAAAATCAAGCCATGATTTTGATAGTTATTAATTAATATATTCTTTCAATTATAACTCATTATTATAATTAACAATTGATTTAAATATTTTTTCGTTTATAATTGATTATTGTAACCAACGACTTTATTATTTTATTTAGTACTGTGGGAATTTTCTTTAAACATGCTGAGCCTCATTCCTTACCTTAAAAAACGCAGATAAAGCCCATAAAACCCTAGTAAAACCCCCCAGAAGACATTAAAATCCCAAAACCGTGATAAAACCCCAAATATTCCGATAAAACTGAGAAAACATAAAAAACCCTAGTGGGTTGGATTTTTTTTCTGGAAAAAAAAAAAGAACGTAGCACCCTGTTGTTTTTGCAAAGTGACTTGATTGGAGAATTTTTTCATTGCTTTGAAAAAAAAGTCTTGTCTGGGACATATACAAACAGAACAATTTGAAACGTTCAATATTTGAAACGTTCACTTCACATTTAAATGAATATGTCAAATGCTTTTACTAGATCTCAGACGTGCTATCTTCTTTGATCTTCAGCTAAGCAACAATCCATACACCGACTTCAGAAAAATAAAAGAAGGTTATCAATTCGACGGAGATTTTTTTTTTTTTTTAAATGTATGTTCTGGAATAATGTTTTACCGCGTGAATCAATTTTGGTGATTTTTTTTTTGTCATGGGAAAATGAATAGTATAGTGGTGGTCCATATTAACTTTGGTCAAGTCATGATATGACAAGATAACGAAACTTTTTAAATCTTATGGGAACTTAAATGATAGTCAGACAAATCTCTTGCGATATCGAGATATTTGAGTTACAGTGGTGTTTCTCTGGAGAATTGTGCTTTCTTTTTTTTTAAATGTTCTACTGCAAGAAGGGGCATTCTCGTACTACATGTAGAAGCGTATACAGTAAAACCTCTCGGGAGCGACCATCCTCCGTTTATCGAAAAATCGGTCGTTAAGAGAGGTGGCCATTCAAAGAAGTATAAACATTTGGTAGCCAAGAAAAAGAAAATATATTGTTTGTTTTGTTATTTATGAAATTGTATACCAATACATAAGTAATTATACGAACAAATTTTTAAATTTTTATGAAATAATTAGAAATTTCGGATTAATTCATTCTTTTATCTCTTTCCGATAGCACTTCTCTCTCTACTTTACTTTTCTATCGGACAAAAGAGCATCTTGATATGCTTCACGCATTCTGAATTTGCAATAATCAAAGCTATTTGCTTTAGAGTTGGTATTTATGTTTTCTCACGACAAAAAGTGACCGCTAACGTCCTCTCCGAATTTCCTTTTTCGTGTGACTCGATCACATCAATGCGCTTCTCGAACGGTAACACCAGTCGTTGTTTTAACATGCCGTTTCTCTAACCTACAAGATTTGTACGTGATGTGTACGTGTATATTCTCCTGATGTCGATGTGCAGTAGAGCGTCCGGCGTGAAAAGCGGTTTTTGTTTACTTTACTTCCGCAAGATAATTTTCGAACAGGGAATCGAGACCGGTCGCTTACAGAGGGCTTTCTGGTCTCTTCCAGAGGACCTAATAACATTAAGTAAATAGGGTAAAAAAATCGGTGCCTTTATAAAAAGGGTCGTTGGAGGAGGTGGTCGCTCGTAGAAGTTTCAGTGTACACCTTTTGAGTATTATCTCTGTTTTTTACTTTTTTTTATACGTATCGTACGTGTCAATGCGAATATACCACTCTGCCTTTACTTTTTATTCTTGAGTTCAATAATTTTTAATGACTTTTCTCTGAAATAACTTAAAGCAGAGATGTTCAATAATTTTTTAATGACTTTTCTCTGAAATAACTTGTAGCAGAGATTTTAAACTGAAGAACATCGATTGCTAAACTATTCAGGTATATACTACATTTACTCACGTTTGGACCGTCGATGCAGAACACTTGGTTAGACTACCCAAATGGTCCCAACGGTGAAAATGTGTATCCTTTGCCATAGTTCGATTTAACTACCAGCAAAGTCACTGATTCAAATCACTGAATAAAAAATTATTTTTCTCGTGTTTAAATTTAAATAGCACTTACCAGATGATTACTTTTATAAATTTATTATTATTATTACTATTTTATTAATTATTATTATTTTTGTAATTCCTCATGCAATAAAGAAAGAATGCGTTTTTTGTTTAAAATTGACTTTTATTGTAAAAAAATACGAACAAAAATAAAATAATAAATATGAACAAAAATAAATAAAAAATATGAGCAAAAATTATGAGCATTTTAAATATGAACAAAAACTTCACATGAGCCAACATTGTATATTTCCAAACACATGACTACTTAACCCTTTTGAACCCAGACTGTTTGTATGACTTTCGCCATCTTAGCTGTTTCTGAAATTATAGGTAAATTTCTCTCATGAATTACATGAAGAAGTGGCAGTTTCTTTTCTCAAAAGTAGATCCAAAAATGAAATGTTTACATCGCATTTGGTCATGTTAAAATAATTTGTGGAATTGAAATTTAGTACTCGTGGATTTTGGCGAAGAGAATTAAAAGACGTTTACAGATTTTTGCAACTGACAGCAAAAATGCTAAAATTTGAGCTTTCCAAAAATGGAACGCTAGGCACAAATAGGTTAAGTTAGTATTTCTGAGATGAAAAGGTTCAGTAAAGTCTGCACGTATACGACTGCTAGTGAAAATTTCCACTCGGAAGTATTATTTACTTTATTTACAGTTCTCACACTACTTAAAAACATAAGTAAATAGTACACTCACTCAAAAAGTATTCGACCGCAAGTCAAATTTCTTATCCCAGTTTCATATTTAAAATATTGCTCCCCGGAAAACTGAATTATATCATTTACACCAATAACTTCTCACATTGTTTTAAAATTTTGTGTTTGCCGAAAAACTAATTATTTATTCACATAAATAAAATAGGAAATCAGGCTATTGCTCGAATACTTATTTGATTGAGCGAATTTTACAGCAAATTTAAGCATTTAGTTAAATTTTACAAAAAATTCTACTAGTCATGCAACTTGCGTTTTCTTTTCTTTTATAATAGCTCTCTGGTATTATGAATTGATTACATATACACCCCTCTCAAAAAATTTCGAAAGTAAGGCAAATTTTCTATGTCAATTTCATATTTAAAATATATTACTCCCCGTAAAAGTGAATCATATCTTCACATCAAGTTATCCAATAATAATTTCCCATATTTTTTCTAACTTTGTTTTTTCCAAAATCTATTTACTAATCCACAAAACTACTTAAAATTTGGTTTACTCTCGAATATTAATTTGATCGAGTGTATAAGCAATTCAGGAGTGATTTTGTAGCCCAGTAATTATCCTGCATTACTACTTGACCCATTTATGCCTAGCGTCCCTTTTTTGGGACGGCATTCTCGCTATCAGTTGAAAACGTTTTTTATTTTTCCTAGCCTTTATTCCCGAGTATTGAGCTTCAACTCCACAAAATATTTTAACATGACCCAGTAGGATGTTGACATTTCAATTTTTATGTATAAAGATTTTAAAAGAAATTATCCCTTGTTCAAGAAGTTGACATCAGAATTTTATCTATTATTGCTGGTATTAGCAAAAATCTAAGAAAGTCGCAAAATTCTATGGGTACAAATGGGTTAAATAATACATTATATGAAATTACATAAAGCTGCGAGTCACGAACAACTCCTGTGAAAGAAAAATATCCTTGATATGTTATTTTCAGATTTTTAAACATTTAAAAAATTTAAGTAAGAATCTAGCAAGGATAATATTTTAATTAGAAAGGGAACTATTCATTAACAAAATTAATATAATTAACAGTGAAATTTTCATTTGTTTCTATTAGTTATTTATAATAATATTCAAAATAAGCACATTTTAAATAATTTCTAACATAATAATTAATGTAATATATTTGTAGACAAAGAAATTTCACAGAACAGCTATAAAGGAAACTCGAATAAATTTTTTTGAACGAATACAAAATCTCAAAAACTCTTATTCGAATAAGGGCAAACTTTGTTGATTTCGTATATTACGAGTTATTTATCATAAAATATGAAGTAGGTCATGCTTAATTATAATTTCTCATATTTCTGTTGCACTTGTGCGTCTTTCAAAAACTAATAAATTATTTATAAAAAACTAAAATAGGAAGTTCCACTTTTCCTCGAATACTTTTTTGAACTTGCAAAGAGAAACTTCATAATTTTAAGAACCTGTATGTCACCAGATGATAAATTCAGCTAATATATAACAAATGAAAAATTCCAGTTTAGTTACATTCATTCTTCAGGTAAAATAATTACGGATTTAATATTAGTTTAAGTAAGAATTTATAAATGCATTATTACTATACGATAAATAATACACTACCATTTAGGAGGAGACTAATAATGAATGCGAAATTTTAAAAAATGATATAATTTAAGAGAATTTTAATAAGATCTTTCAGGTAACTTCTATCCTTACATAACTATTGAGATCAATAAATTGTAGTCTTTTTTACCTCATACATATTTTTAATCTGTTATATACTAAATATACGTATTTACAAAAGCAAATAGAAACACGCAAGCTAACTCAGCAGCCGCATTGACTATATATCTATACAATCATATGTTTTGGAAATACCCTACCGTGACACTAAAAGTGTTTAATGAAAACCCAATACCACACAAATGGGTAGGGTGCAGTACATGCCGAGTCCCTGTTACAGATGAGGGGATAAAATTATTAATTGTTTTGTTTTAACTGTGCCTTTTGCTTGTGAAATATAGTATGGTAGTCGTTTTCTGTGCTAAGACATTTTTTTTTCTTGGCTGGTATTGCAACATATTTTAGCCAATCTGTATCGAGTTCGTCACATAGCGGGAAGCCCGACGCAACAATTTCATTCCTGCAATCCAGTTTCCGGCTGCTTCTCTGCATGACGTGGCTGGAGAACGTGTTTAAAGTATCTTTCACCGACGGAGAGAAGGTCGTCCGATGGACCATTCACTGTTACACGCAGATGGCGGACACAGTATTGAGGAGTCCCACGTTCACATTCCGAGGTGAGGAGAAGTGTTTGGCGAGAGACATCATGCACTACAACAAGTTCAAGTATATCCGATTAACCGAATTCCAGAAAAAATACGGAAATTCTTTCCTACACTCAGACACCTTTTCCCCTCCTTTCCAGGTGATACCAGCACATTCTAGAGAAGACTGATCCCCAGCTATTAAAGGAATCCCTACGCATCAAATCCGTCCATTCAATTTAACTTCCGGCTCTCTGCATGACCTGGTTGGAAGACGTGTTTAAAGTAGCTTTCACCGAGGATGAAGAGGCCATCCGGTGGACCATTCCCCGTTACAGACAGATGGCGCAGGAGGCGGACACTGAGGAGTCCGATATTCACATTCCGCGGTGAGGAGAAGCGTTTTGTGTATTTACATTCAAAAGCTTTCGAATCTAACAATACTGTGTTTAAAGAATACGACTGTGCTCCACAGTCGTATGCTCCTTAGTGAAAACAGGCGAGAGAGATTATGCATGCGGAGGCAACAAATTCAAGTAAAGCCGATGAACAGGACTCGTGGTGAGATACGGAAGTTCCTTTCTTCGCTAAATCAATTTATTCGCCTCTTCCAGCTAACATCGACCCATAGAGGGAAGAAAAACGCAACAATTTCGTCCCATCATTTCAATTTCCGGATCTCTGATTGACGTAGTTGGAAGACATGGGTGATATATCCTGGAAGACATGGGTGATATGGTGAGAAAACCATCCGATGAACATGGCTCCGCCACATTCAGATGGCGCACGAGGTGGATACTACAATGAAGAGTCCCTAATTCATCTTCCGCGGTGAGGAGAAGAGCTTGTGCTTATGTCCAAAACCTTTCGAATGTAACAACGCTGAAGGATCCTCACCGATGAAGAGGAGGACATTCGGTGGACCATTCTCCGTTACATTCAGAGGACACACGAGGTGGATGCTACAATGAAGAGTCCCGAATTCATCTTCCGCGGTGAGGAGAAGAGCTTGTGCTTATATCCAAAACCTTTCGAATGTAACAACACTGAAGGGCAGATGGCGACATTATCCTCACCGATGAAGAGGAGGACATTCGGTGGACCATTCTCCGTTACATTCAGAGGACACACGAGGTGGATGCTACAGTGAAGAGTCCCGAATTCATCTTCCGCGGTGAGGAGAAGAGCTTGTGCTTATATCCAAAACCTTTCGAATGTAACAACACTGAAGGGCAGATGGCGACATTATCCTCACCGATGAAGAGAAGATCATACGATGGACCATTCTCCGTTACATTCAGAGGACACACGAGGTGGATGCTACAATGAAGAGTCCCGAATTCATCTTCCGCGGTGAGGAGAAGAGCTTGTGCTTATATCCAAAACCTTTCGAATGTAACAACACTGAAGGGCAGATGGCGACATTATCCTCACCGATGAAGAGGAGGACATTCGGTGGACCATTCTCCGTTACATTCAGAGGACACACGAGGTGGATGCTACAGTGAAGAGTCCCGAATTCATCTTCCGCGGTGAGGAGAAGAGCTTGTGCTTATATCCAAAACCTTTCGAATGTAACAACACTGAAGGGCAGATGGCGACATTATCCTCACCGATGAAGAGAAGATCATACGATGGACCATTCTCCGTTATATGCAAATGATCCGATGGACAGAACTCGATTCCTAGAGTGAGGAGATTCTTCCTGGAAAGGTTATTGTGCCCGACGAAGAGGACAAAGTTAAGAGGAAGCAAAATCTAGTGAAGAATGAATAATTCCTCGAACACTGAGATGCTCCGTGGTAGACAGAGAGGGGAGAGAGATCATGCACACAAGGACGGCAACCAGTTCAAGTCGATCAGATGACCAGAACTCGAGCCCCGGCGAGAGGGAAGCCTTCCTGGGGAACAACTACACATCAACAGCTGAGTGCTTTGTTTTGCAAACGAAAGAGAACAAAATGAGGAGGATACAAAATCCGGCAAGTGAGGATTTTTCGAGGAGAACAATTCCAAATCGTTTGCTGGATTGTCCTCCCTGACGATAAAGGGCACAATGAAGAGGAGACAAAATACGTTTAGTAAGGATCCTTTCTGGAGGAAAATTTCACATGCTCAGCTTCTGTTGATTTCCCAAACGAAAGAGGACACAGTTTGGTGACGAAGTCCAATAGGCATATGTCCTTCCTGAAGGATAAACTCCACATCATCAGCTGGGTTGGACTCCCTGAAGAAAAGGGACAAAGGAGGAGATAAAATCCGGTAAGTGAGGAACATGAAGTGATGAGAGTCGTCCAAGCTAGTAATATTTTAAAAACTTTTACACGATATCTCCTGATATCTTTTGCTTAATGTATAGCAGTCCAGCGACATATCGCAGAAGCGTTAAAATAACCTACATCGATTGTTCGTTCTCAAGAAACCTGACTCTGGTACAGCAATAAGCTCTTTTATCATGCGTTATCTGAATCTCTTTTCATTAGTAACAAACGTGCGGCGGCACTAGATCGCCTCAGCACACACAATACCCCGCAACTGAAATCCGGTCAAGAGGGTACCTTTTGGCCTGGCTGGAAACCCCCATCCTACAAACCCTATAAACGTCACGTATATATATATATATATATATAAACGTATATATATATATATATATATATATATATGTATGTATAAATAATTACAATTTTTTATGCAGGGTGAGTACAAATTATGGACCCGGTTTTAAAAAAATCATATTTTCGAAACTACTGTACATATAACAGTAAGTGATACATGAATGCAAAGAGAAATATTCAAAGTTTTTTTTTCTACCAATGATCAACAGATGATGGCCCATTCAAGATCGCTGTGATTGAACTCCAAACATAGCGGCAATAACAGAGAATTTTAGCGTTTTAGAGCATGTACGTTATTTTCAGTTATTTCTGTGCACCGTGTATATAGAAATCACTAAGGAGAACAAGTGCCAACCAACAAGAGAATTCTGCGATGGTATCATCAATTTAAGGAAACAGATTTACTCTTAATCAGATGGCCATCAAGATCTCCAGACCGAACACCATGCGATTTCTTTTTGTGGGGTTACGTCAAAGACATTGCTACCATCTATGCCAAAAATACTACCTATGCCCCCCCCCCCAAAAAAAAAAAGAAAAGAAAAGAAAAAAAGAAAAGAATGTAAAGAAAGCATTCGTGTAACATTACGAAAAATTGATAGAGTCATGCCAGAAAATGTATGAAACGAATTGGATTGAAGATTGGACGTGTTCCGTGTGACAAGAGGGTCATATTTCGAACATTTGTAATTGGAAAAAAAATTGGCTTATTTTTCTTTACATTCATGTATCACACTTACTGTAGGGGCTGCGGTAGCCCATATGGGAGAGGCGTCGGTCTCGCAATCGAAAATCGCTGAAAAATTAGAAACGGAAACATTTTGAAAATTTTAAGCAGTTAGATTTTTCTTTTATTTTTTTCTTAATATCTATAAAAAATTTAACTAGATTGGTCTAAGGGGGTCGGAAATGTATTCAGGGTTCGAAACCGCGAAGAATTGCTAAAGACCGCTAAAAAGTATCGAAGAAGTTTCCAGAATGGCAAATATCAAAATATTAAACTACAAGCGAATATTCATTGAAAATAGATGTTATCTGTAATATAAGGGTTTGCCATTTTTTTCGTATATCTTAAAAAAAAATAATAATAATAACTGGAGCAAGAATCAAATTTCGTATTTCAGATTCATATATTAAATACTAATCTTTTTGAAAAATGAATTATATAGAACATTATAATAATTATTCGTACCTTTTTCACACTACGCATTAAAAAAAAAAAAAAAAAAAAAAAAAAAATAGTTATTCACAAGCTAAAAGGAAAGTATTCTGTTACTCGACTACTGAGTGTGCGTATGTCAATATTTCACCTAGCCAAAACTCCTGAAGCTGATATCACGGAATTTGGCATGCATGGGAATTTTTAATTTAAGTTCTAGATTGGACAGCATTTTACAAAATTCGTAGCCTGTAAGATGGGAGGGGGGGGGGAGAATAAAAAGACAAACCGTATTTTTCTTAATTCTTTCTCTAGCTGAAAGAAAAACAGACATATCCATAAAATTCTCTCTGTAAAATGCAAAACTCACAAATACCTAAAATTGATTTCAGGACATTTTAATATTTTCCCACTATCGAAGGTAGGCGACCACCATCAGCTTCCCCCCCCCCCCTACACATCTTTGTTAAAAGAAAAAATAATCTGTAAAATTCTTTTTTAAATATATGTCTTATACATCTTATAAAATATATATGAATCTAATGAATCTAAGACGCAGCTTGTTTGGGATTAAATACTTATTGAAAATTTATTTGTTTGAATATAATGTGAGAAAGACATTACTTTTTCTAGTACACCTAAAAATTAGGTATCGCACATACCGATCAAATAATACTATGCCTTTGGTTTCTGCTCTTGAAATTAGTATATCTTTTAATCTAGCTTTCCCTATGAAACAACTTATGGGAAAGATATTGGATTCAAGCACATGTATGGATATGAAGTATCGCATGGTTAAAGAAGAAAATTTTAAAGAAAAATTCAATTCAAACTGCTGAGAAAAAGAGACTGGGCCCTATCAATCAATTAATTACTAGAGGAGCCGGTTGATTAACAATACAATAAAACAGCATTAACATTTCATTTGTTTCTGCCAGCAGTTTATAATAACAGTCAATTAAATATAAGCAAATTTTAAACAATTTCTAACATGATATTTAATATATTACATACACCCTCCAAAAAAAGTATTCGAGCAAGAGAGAAATTTCCTACGTTCGTTTCGTATATTAAAAATTATTTATCATAGAATATGAATTAGGCTATGTTTAAATATGACTTTCCATATTTCTATCAAGTTGTGATTTTTTCAAAAACTCAATTATTATTCGCAAATCTAAAATAGGAAATTTCTCTCTTGCTCGAATACTTTTTTTGGCGGGTGTACATATTTGTATGTGTACACCCTCTCAAAAAAGTATCCAGGTACAAGCTAAATTTCCTTTCATGATTATGTGAATAACAAATTACTCTTTTAAAAATCACTCAACTCTAAATAAAGCTGAAAAGGTATCTTTAAATATTGTACGTTGCACTTTTTATTAGAAGCAATTATTTATTTATGAAACAGAATTATTTATTTGTGGAATAGAAGTAAGAAAATTCTCTCTCACTCAAATACTTTTTTGAGAGGGTTTAAGTAAATGAAGAAATATATTTTATGAAACAGCTTTGATGGAAATTCTAATATTAAAAAAAGTACACAAATTTCACAATTTTAAATACCTTGTATGTTACCAGTTAATAAATTCAGCGAATATCTGTCAAATTAAAAATCTAAATGTAATCATACCTATTCTACAATTAAAATAATTACGGATTAAATGTACATTTCAAATAAGAAGTCTCTAATGCATTATTACTATACGATTAATAATTAAACTACTATTTAGGAAGAGACATAATTTAAAATACAAAATAAATATAATTTAAGACATTTTTAATAAAATCACTTAGATGCAACAGTACAATTTAACCCATTTGTGCCTGGATATTTTTGCGACTTTCTTCGATTTTTACTGATAACAGAAATAATAGACAAATTTCTGATGTCAACTTCTTGAACAAGGAATGATTTATTTTAAAGTCATTTTGGATAAAAATCGAAATATCAACATCCTACTTGGTCATGTTAAGATATTGTGCGGAGTTGAGGCTCAATACTCATGAATAAAGGCTAGGAAAAATATATAACGTTTTCGAATAATAGCGAAAATGCCGTCCCAAAAAAGGGACTCTAGGCATAAATGGGTTAAGACATTTTTAAGGAAATAACTTAGATGTGACAGTACTTATCTACCGGAATAAAAAAAGGCGTCTTTTTTACCATATATGTATTTTTGATCCGTTATATATGTATTTTTCATATTTAGAAAGTCAAACAGAATTATGCACTCTAGTTGACCAGCCTCATCGACGATGTTTCATAGCAGTCCATTTGTTTTTGGAAAAATGATGACATGACTTTCAGAATATTTCAAAATCTGATAGAAACTTTCCTTGCAAATGAGTAGGGTGCACTAATGTCGTGTCGATCTTCTCAACCGAGTGGATGATATAGCTTGTTCTTTTGTGTCAATTGTGCATTCTGCTGCTGAAATTAAGTGAGGAAGATTCTTTCTCTATACCATGAACCTTTTCCCTTTAAAAGCGTCACCTATACATTCTAGCGAAGACTGATCCCCATCAAGTACGTCACATAGAGGTAAGATCTCCGCATTCATTTCGTCATTTTAATCCAGCTTCCGGCTCTCTGGATCACGTTGCTGAAAGACGTGGATTAAATATCCTCCACCGAAGGAGACAGGACCATCCGACGGACGATTCTCCGTTACACGCAGATGGCGCAAGAGGTGTACAAATTATTGAGGAGAGTTTGTTGTACTTTACCCAGAAGCTTTCCCATCTAGCAACACTGAAGGGTGGAGGGGTATCTTATGTGTGTCTCTGCAATCCAGCTTCCGGCTCTCTGGATGACGTGGTTAGAAGATGAGCATGAAGTATCCTCCACCAAAAATGAGACGACCATACGATGGACCATTCTCCGTTACAAGGAGATGGTGCAGGAGGTGTACACAACATTGAGGAGAGTTTATTGTACTTATATCCAAAAACTTTCCAATCTAACAACACTGGAGGGTGGAGGGGAATCTTATGTGTGTTTCTGCAATCCAGCTTCCGGATCATTGGAACGTGGTTAGAAGACCTGCATGAAGTATCCTCCACCGAGGAAGACAAAGCCATCCGATGGATCATTCTCCGTTGCATGCAGAAGGGAGGTACACACAGTGTTGACAGAATCCTTGCTTCCAAAGAAACCATCGCAACAATTCCGTCCCTGCGACCAAGCATCCGGCTCTCTGGATGAAGTGGTCTGAAGACGAACAGGAAGTATGCTCCACCGAAAATGGGACGACCATCCCATGGACCATTCTCCGCTACACGCAGACGCCGCGGGAGGAGGACACTTCACTGAAGAGTCCGTGGTTCCCATTCATGGTGAGGAGGAGAGTTTGTTGCACTTTATCCAGAAGTTTTCCAATCTATCAACATTGAAGGGTGGAGGGGGATCCTAGTGTGGCTCTGATATCCAGCTTCCGGCTCTCTGGATGAAGTTGCTGGAAGACGAGCATGAAGTATCCTCCACCGAAAATGAGACGACCATACGGTGGACCATTCTCCGTTACAAGCAGATAGTGCAGGAGGTGTACACAACATTGAGGAGAGTTTATTGTACTTATATCCAAAAACTTTCCAATCTAACAACACTGGAGGGTGGAGGGGAATCTTATGTGTGTTTCTGCAATCCAGCTTCCGGGTCTTTGGAACGTGGTTAGAAGACGTGCATGAAGTATCCTCCACCGAGGAAGACGGGGCCATCCGATGGATCATTCTCCGTTGCATGCAGAAGGGGGTACACACAGTAGTGTTGACAGAATCCTTACTTCGAAAGAAACCCGTCGCAACAATTCCGTCCCTGCGACCAAGCATCCGGCTCTCTGGATGAAGTGGTTGGAAGACGAACAGGAAGTATGCTCCACCGAAAATGGGACGACCATCCGATGGACCATTCTCCGCTACACGCAGACGCCGCGGGAGGAGGACACTTCACTGAAGAGTCCGTGGTTCCCATTCATAGTGAGGAGGAGAGTTTGTTGCACTTTATCCAGAAGTTTTCCAATCTATCAACATTGAAGGGTGGAGGGGGATCCTAGTGTGTCTCTGATATCCAGCTTCCGGCTCTCTGGATGAAGTTGCTGGAAGACGAGCATGAAGTATCCTCCACCGAAAATGAGACGACCATACGGTGGACCATTCTCCGTTACAAGCAGATAGTGCAGGAGGTGTACACAACATTGAGGAGAGTTTATTGTACTTATATCCAAAAACTTTCGAATCTAACAACACTGGAGGGTGGAGGGGAATCTTATGTGTGTTTCTGCAATCCAGCTTCCGGGTCTTTGGAACGTGGTTAGAAGACGTGCATGAAGTATCCTCCACCGAGGAAGACGGGGCCATCCGATGGATCATTCTGCGTTGCATGCAGAAGGGGGTACACACAGTAGTGTTGACAGAATCCTTACTTCGAAAGAAACCCGTCGCAACAATTCCGTCCCTGCGACCAAGCATCCGGCTCTCTGGATGAAGTGGTTGGAAGACGAACAGGAAGTATGCTCCACCGAAAATGGGACGACCATCCGATGGACCATTCTCCGCTACACGCAGACGCCGCGGGAGGAGGACACTTCACTGAAGAGTCCGTGGTTCCCATTCATAGTGAGGAGGAGAGTTTGTTGCACTTTATCCAGAAGTTTTCCAATCTATCAACATTGAAGGGTGGAGGGGGATCCTAGTGTGTCTCTGATATCCAGCTTCCGGCTCTCTGGATGATGTTGCTGGAAGACGAGCATGAAGTATCCTCCACCGAAAATGAGACGACCATACGGTGGACCATTCTCCGTTACAAGCAGATAGTGCAGGAGGTGTACACAACATTGAGGAGAGTTTATTGTACTTATATCCAAAAACTTTCGAATCTAACAACACTGGAGGGTGGAGGGGAATCTTATGTGTGTTTCTGCAATCCAGCTTCCGGGTCTTTGGAACGTGGTTAGAAGACGTGCATGAAGTATCCTCCACCGAGGAAGACGGGGCCATCCGATGGATCATTCTCCGTTGCATGCAGAAGGGGGTACACACAGTAGTGTTGACAGAATCCTTACTTCGAAAGAAACCCGTCGCAACAATTCCGTCCCTGCGACCAAGCATCCGGCTCTCTGGATGAAGTGGTTGGAAGACGAACAGGAAGTATGCTCCACCGAAAATGAGACGACCATCCGATGGACCATTATCCGCTACACGCAGACGCCGCGGGAGGAGGACACTGGACTGATTCTAGGTGAGGAGGAGAGTTTGTTGCACTTTACCCAGAAGTTTTTCAATCTATCAACATTGAAGGGTGGAGGGGATCCTGGTATGTCTCTGACATCCAGCTTCTGGCTCTCTGGATGACGTTGCTGGAAGACGAGCATGAAATATCCTCCACCAAAAATGAGAAGACCATACGATGGACCATTCTCCGTTACACGCAGATGGCGCAGGAGGAGGACACAACATTGAGGAGTCCGTGCTTCACCTTCCGCGGTGAGCAGAAGTGTTTGTTGAATGCATTTCCAGGCGCATTTCAATCTGACAACACTGAAGGTCGGATGGGGATACTGTGTGTGCCCCTTCCCCTCCAGAGGGCTCCGCTGTGTTCGTCTCCATGGTGGACAGGGAGGCGAGAGAGGTCATGCACAATAGGACGACAACAAGCTCAAGCAAATCTGATGAACAGAGCTGGAAGATCGGAGAGAGGAAATACTTAATTAAGGACGGGTTCGACAGCTGGGCTGTTTTTTTCTCGACGGAAGAGCACGTGGTGAAGAGGAGACAGAATGTGGTGAATAAGGATCCTTCCTGAAGGAAAACTCAGCATCGAAAGCAGGACTTCTTATCCCGACGAAAGAGGAGACTGTGCGGAGGAGACAAAATCATGTAGGTGAAGATCCTTCGTGGACCCCAAGTCCACTTCGTCAGCTGGGCTCTTTTCCCCGACGAAAGAGGAGACTGTGCGGAGGAGACAAAATCTGGTAAGTGAGGTTCCTTCCAGGAGGACAGCTACACATCGAGAGCAGGGCTGTCTTTTCCGACTTAATAGGATATAGTGCTGAGGAGACAAAATCTGGTAAGTGAAGATCCTTCTTTGTGCAAAACTCCAGTTTGTCAGGTGAATTCATTTCCCCGACGAAAGAGGACATTGTGCGGAGGAGACAAAATCCGGTAAGTGAGGATCATGAAGAGATGAGAGCCCTCCAAGATAGGTTTTATTTTCACGTCGTAACTCCAGAAAACTGCATTTTATTGTTTTGCAATCTAACGACTTATCGCACAAATTTTGAAATGACCTACATAGATTGTTAGAATTCTGAAGAAATCCAAACCCGATATGTAATCAGCAATGCCGCTCAAGTGTTGTCAGAATCCCACCTGTTCGTTCGTAAGAGTGTTCACGTAGCAGTTGAGAGTGATGCAATGGTTTAAAGTACATTCTGATACAATATTTATCTTCGATATTGTTCGTAAATGTAGATGCCATTATGTCAATGTTTAGTGAGAGCATTGCTTTCGCACGACTGTTAAGGATAGTAAACATATCCCTCCACATGCATTTAAAATTTCAAGCTGGATTTCAAATTATCAAAGTTGGATAAATTTATACTCTGGTTTAGCCCACTGCTTGGAGTGATTTGAAAAATCAGCATTTTGGTGATTTTCCTATGTTTTACTTTTATTTATTTTTTTTTTTAATGGAAATTCATAATGCTTCTTCTGACACTAGCAGCGAACCCCCACAAAATAGTAATCAGTACACGACTTTAGAATTTTCAAAGCATAATTTAGGAAATTAAATAAATAAAAATATACAAAGAATTTAAATATGATGAATACATAAATGGACTAGAAATAAAACTTTAAAACTAGAAATTTTACATGCAGGACTTGTTATTTTTAAACCATTGCGTTAATGGAGGCTGATCTCAAGGATTTTTCATATTTAACTGTTCATTGCTCTACTGGCATAAAAGTGGGTTAAACCAGTATTCAACCTTCCGCCCCCCCACCCCGGTACTTTTTAAATTATTTATTTTAATTTAATTTCTACCAGTCCTAGTTAAACCTTTTATAATTTTATTTTTTAAATTAACATTATAAAAATAATTAACTAAAATATTATATCGAAATAATAAATTAGTAATAATTTTTAAAAAATGAATGAGTAAATAAATAATATTATTCACTTACTTACTAATACTTATAAGTAGTATTGATGAAAAAAGAAATAAAGGGAAGAAAAGTTTTCAGAGCAAAAAATTCAAACTCGTGCATGCAACGTAACGAGACGAGAGCGTTACCTCTCAAGCTACGGACGACATCTCAACTGTACTTAGGTATTGTGACTTGGTGATTTACTCGTAGCATTTTCACATGGTCATTTGGATCTCTCTCTCTATTTTTTTATAAGGGCGGGCACTTGGCTATCTGTGATTCACTACCACTAAGACCCGAAGAATTGGCCGTTTTACTATGGGGGCATCCAGCGGACGGCCAACGTTTCCCCCTTATGAAAGGACGGACAATTAAACACCCAATCCCAAGCCGGGAATCGAACCCGGACCCAAGCCGCGATAGAATGATTCATAAGCCCCTATACCACCTGAGCGACTTGGCCTCTATATATGAATGAAGATGGCCTGACAAAGTGACTCATCAATGTCCAGCCAAAACCATAATGGATAAAATTATGGATTTTAAATGATGAATTTTGTGCTGAGGCGACATTTAAAAAGTGCTTTTTCAAAATTCACCCCTCTACAGGAATAAGGGGTCAAAACGTTCCATTTAGATGCTCCTTTATCCCTACGAAGCGCAATCATTTCCCAATACTGAAAAAGTGCAGCCATTGCCAATGAAAATTAATAACTTTTTTACTCAGCTGCTGAGCAGAAAGCCAATGGGAATTTTTTTTGGCATGTAGTGGTATACCATCTTAGCAACATATAAAAATTCAAAATATGCGTTTCTCATCAAGCATGCCGAAAAAAATTCATGATGTTTTTTAGCAAATGCAATGCTCATGCATAAACTATACAAGATACGCAAATTTTGATAACATATTTGGAGCTTAAAAACTTACCCCTAGAAACAAATTTTCACACCAGTAACTTATACAGGTAACGAGTTATTTAAGAAATGCAGAAGAAATGGCGAATCTTGCAGAAAACTTAAAGTTTTCATAGATAATTTCTCGGTAATTAATTATCGTAGAACCTTCAAAATTGAGATTTGATTTGTGGTTATCTTAGCCTATAAATCATCTACATAAAATTTGAGGAAAATCTAAGTTGGTGTGGTGAACTGCACTGTTTGATCTGACGTGGAATGACCCATGTATGAAATTAATAGCACTCAAGTTTTAAAAAAATTATCAAAACGCATTTTTTTCTCATTAAATTTCGACAAACATTTCATTACTTATCAAGCTGTGAACAATAGCTTGTAGAGTCAAAGAGAACGTTCGCACTTTGAACGTAACTGCTTAAACATGGGTTCTACTCCAATGCATGGCAAAGGAACGGCTTATCGGCAAGGTGTTGAAGTAGCTCAGTTCTATTGTTCGAACACTTCAGAAATCCAGTCTTGATAACTGATATCACTTCATTGTTTGACAGTTATCTCAATCTTAGGAACAAAGGATCCAGCACTTGACTGCCATATGCCGATGTAAAGTTCATTTTCAAAATGACTGAGATATATGAATATTCGTGGGCGCCCAATAGTATTAGCCCTTTGAGTCGTTGCAACTCTTTCCCAATGCTGAAAAAAGGACAGCCGTTGCCATCGCGTGACTTAACTACCAGCAAAATGGCGGACGATGGTGCCCGGGCACCATCGTCCGCCTCTGGAAACACCAAACGTCAGAGTTTGGTGTTTCCAGAGCGGGAACACTGCGCGTTAAAGGGTTAAACCCAACTTTTACGTAGTTTTGAAAAGGCTCCTTTTCCATCGTACACACATCCGCCTGCATACATTTGAAAATTCATTCTAGTTTGTTCGACGATTCACTGAAGTGGCCAGTATTAAATTATTTACTTTTTGTTCTACGGAGATCACTTTGTCATCCAAGCTTAGGTCACTACTAACCCCGGGAATTCTGCTCCCAAAGATATATAGTAGAATAAACTGGATAGAGTAGGGTGGAGCGAAAAACACTTTTTCTCGAAATTCACATAGCGAAGAGCATATTCTCGAATTTTTGAATTTCGAGAAGCATATTCTCGAAATTCACAAATTTTCATGGAGTCATTAAATGGTGCGAAACTGATATGAACAAACTGTCTCCAAATTTCAGCTCAAAATATTGCCATCTTCAGGTTCCACACCTCAAGCGAATATGTTCCCAGTGTCTTTTTTAGTCTTTTATGAATTTCTATTGAAATAATTACATTTAATTAAATAATTGAATAATGAATACTCCGATACCCCTGCTCTATCAAGAACAACAGCTAGTTCGGGCGTTTGGTCTGTCTTGGAGATTAGGGAATCTCATCGTCAGTCGTTTTCCAACATTTGGCTTCCTGAATAACGAAATCGTCATCATTTTCTGGGGTATATTCCATTTTTGAATCAGATTCCAAGTCGACGTTTGCTTTTAAATCTACGAATTCCAGCACTGACACGTGATAATAAAGTATTAATAAAGTTTAATAACGAAAACATAACTAATTATTCAATTCATTAATTAAACATCCTAACTAATATTATAAATGCGAAAGTGAGTTTGTTTGTTTGTTTGTTTGTTTGTTTGTTTGTTTGTTTGTTTATGACGCTTTCACGCCTAAACCGCTGAATCGAATAGGATGCATTTTGGTTTAGATATAGAGGGGACCCTGGAGTTGGTTATAGGCTAATTAGAATTTTAGATTTTTAATTATTAATTAAAAACCGTTTTTACATTGCCATGGTTGGCGAGTTTCGCCCGTATCAAATGATTCATGTTTTGATCTAACAAGAATGCTATTACTTCAATAAATAAGCGCGCGGGCATCTGAAAAACATTAAATACCACGGAAATTAAGCCAGTTTTATGCCAAATCTATCTATCTGTAATAATAAAAATGAATTCTCTCCAGACAAATCTACAGAAAGCAGAGCTTTGAAAATTTGAGCATGATTGAGCTCATAACTTCGGAAAAGTTCACCTGGGGCTCAAAATTTTGAAATTTTAACTACTTTTCAAACTATTAATTAAAATCGTTTTATCGCCCGCACAAAATGATTTATGCTTTTGAAATAAAGCAGAAATTCTATTTGCAAAATCACATGCATTTGAAAATTATGGAAATTATGTTGATTTTACGCCAAATTAAAAAGCATAAGTAAAGAAAGGGGTACTTACGTATTATCCCGGCGGTCCGCCAAGACGAGCGATTTTTTGCCGAAATAAATGCCGGGCACATGAAATTATTAATGGTTTTGAATACGATTGGCAACAGTTTGGCAACCCATTTGACGATAAAACAGTTTGGCGGGAATGACCGCTGGGATAATACGTAAGTACCAAGAAAAATCCAGATGTGTTTCTTAAAGTTCGTAAATTTCCAAATCCTACCAATAATATAAATGTGTACGTTTATGAGTTTGGATGTTTTTGACTGAATCACACAAAAATGGTTGGAAAAATTTGTAATGAAGATAGCTTATGCCCTGGATTAACATACAAGCAACCTTTCAAGCATATAGCATAAATAATTCTTTTACAAAGGCACCCAAAATAATACTAATGCATTGCGCTCTACGGAAATTTTGCAGCTACTAAACCGATTTTAAAACTTTTTTCACTGATTGAAAGTCCTAGGCCTATATGGTCCTAGGTCTATATGGTCCTAGGCCTATAGGGTCTTAGGCCTATATGGAGAATTCCTCTGTGTGGAATTTTCTAAGGGTTCCTAGCCCGTTTTTTCGCGAGGTTTTGGAAAAACACGGAAAACTGCGAGTGGCTAGGTCGACAGGCGCGACCGGAGTTTGAACCTGGCACCTCCCGCCTTCCAGTTTTGAGAGCAGAACATCTTAAACACTGGGGGAACTCTGAGTGCTATAGGCTACCTTTTATGCATATATCACAAATAGTTCTTTTACAGGGATACTCATAAGAATTACATTACGCTCTATGTGTATCTCTGTAAGTACTGAACCGATTCCAAAACTTTTTTCTACTGACAGTAGGCTACACTATTCTTGAGTTTTATAGGCTAAAATTCATGCATGTAGCGCAAATAGTTCCTTTACAGGAACACTCAAAATAATTCTAATGCATTACGCTTTATGGGCATCTCTTTAACTACAGAACCGATTCTAAAACTTTTTCGCTAACTGCACTATTCCTGATTAACATAGGCTAAAATTCATGCATATAGCATAAATATTTCTTCGGCATAAATATTTCTTGTATTTGCGAACTGTTTACAAGAATACTCAAAACAGTTCGCAAATACTGTCGTAACTGTCTGTATTCGCCAAATGCCTGACAAAAATCTAAATTTAGTAATTCTGCATACTCTCTTATTTTAAATGAGGTATACTACCATGCATTATACTTCATTTAAAATAAGTAAAAAGGCAAATAATATTTAAATGCAGTTTCTTTAGTCGAAAACATATTTGTTATTCACACATGCTTCGTTTCTCTCGGGACCTAATTCTGAAGCCGACGCGGACGAAGTCGCGGGTAGCCGCTAGTTATTTTAATAAAAATAAGTTACAAATATATTCGCTTGAGTTGTGGAACCTGAAGATGACACTATTTTGAGCTGAAATTCGGAAAGAATTTATTCTCATCAGTTTCGCACCTTTTAATGAGTCAGGCAATGTGAATTTTGAAATAAAGTTTTTTTTTTTTTGCTCTACCCTACTGGATAGTCAACAGATCCGGTTATAGGGTGGAGCGAAATTTGGCGACCGCACCGGGCACAATCTCTAGGGAGGCGCACAAAACACCTTTCAATGTAATACAGTAAAACCTCGATACAACGATACTTAAGGGAATAAATAAAATTACCGTTCTAGAGATATCTGTATCGTTATATCGAGGAGAGATTATATTGCATGCAAATTCCGCGGGACCCCACAATTTTTTCACTATAGAGGGATTTATCGTTGTATCGAATATCGTTATAGCGAGGTTTTACTGTATATGCATATACATTGATTTCTCAGTTATACGACTCTCACTTATACGTTTCTTTTTATTTATACCGATTTTATCCTATCCCAGCAGAAGGAAAAAAACATAAATGATCTCTCACTTACTTAACTCATGCGTTCTTTTTCGATTGCCCCTTGAAAGTCGTATAACTGAGATATTACTGTCTATATATAGATAGACAGATGGACAGATATGCAAAATATTGTAAATTATTGCTGTATTATGTGAGTTCGATACTGTCAAGTTCACCCCCGTCAGAATTCATACATTCCGACCTATTTAGAATAAAAAATCATGTAAATACTGTAGTGCTTCTGTGACATGAGGTTTTTGTATACCGACGGTAAACACGACATTGATAAAAAAATAATCACCATTTACACCCTCTTAACCCTTTAACGCACAGTGTTCCCACTCTGGGAACACCAAACTCTGACGTTTTGACTGTTGCCAGTCACGAAGAATATAGATTTGATTTCTATAAAAATAGTTGCGGGTGACATAGCTCCACGAGAATCCTTTACTTTTTAGCACACCTTTTCCCGTAAAATAAATTGTCACGATTATTTTTAACAGCACTGACATCTGCTGAAAAATGGAAGAATGCGAGCAACAGCTGGATAGATTGCCCAATGCTGAAAAAAAGGGCAGCCGTTGCCATCGCTCGACTTAACTACCAGCAAAAAGTTCATCGTGAGCCACATATCGAGAGACCCTTTTTTGATGACAGCTGGCAGTGCCGGCACAGCCAGCTGTCGTCAAAAAAGGGTCTCTCGATCTGTGGCACGCGATTAACGTTTCGATCGTCCGCCATCTTGCTGGTATTTAAGTCGAGCGATGGCAACGGCTAACCTTTTTTCAGCATTGGAAATGGTTGCGCCTCAAAGGGTTAACCCATTTATGCCTAGCGTCCCTTTTTTGGGACGGCATTTTCGCTATTAGTCGAAAACGTTATTTATTTTTCCTAGCCTTTATTCATGAGTATTGAGCCTCAACTCTACAAAATATTTTAACATGACTAAGTAGGATGTTGATATTTCGATTTTTATGCATAAAGATTTTAATAGAAATCATCCCTTGTTCAAGAAGTTGACATCAGAAATTTATCTATTATTTCTGTTATCAGTAAAAATTGAAGAAAGTCGCAAAAATATCCAGGCACAAATGGGTTAAAACAATTTTGGCTACATGTGTGTATGTGTCGTGGTAGTGGTAGGTGTGTGTGTGCATTTTTACAGTTCGCACTACCAGGGCCTTATTATCGCATGGGCAAATCAGGACTTGCCCAGGGCTCCCGGCTCGAAAGGACCCCAATTTCAAATGTTCTTCTGAAATATTCTATTTTATATCACAGTTTCATGAAAACTAAAACAAATTTCATGGATTGGGGCCCCCAAAATCATCAATGCCCGGGACCCCTGTTGGTCATAATCGGGCCCTGCGCACTACTTCGAAAAATACCTATGTCGGTATGCTAGTCCATTCTTTAAAAAGTGCAACCTCTGCCTTCGGTTGATTTAACTTTCAGCAAATTAGCGGTCGATAACGATGGTCCAATGCATAACGTGCAGCCAGCCAGCTGTGTTAAAGAAGCTCATTGGCTGTGTGGCACGAGATCGACGATTCCATCGACCGTCCTGTTGCTGGTAGTTAATCAAGCGATGGCAACGAATGCGCTTTTTCAGCATTTGGACCATTGGAACAGTCTATCCAGTTGTTCAGTATCGGTGGTTGGCTGATTTATAATGGGGCATCCTATAAGTGGGCCAACAATGCCCCTTTAGGCACAGACCAATTTAACATCCAAGCCCAAACCGGTTGGACTTATTCGCTACAGAGTCTGGGGGCTGAACTTATTTATTCAAGTAACCCGCAGTTGTCTTAAAATATTTTGTAAATGAAGTAAAACTTCATTAAAGCAACCACCTCCGTTCCGTGAAAAATAGGTTGTTAAGAGAGGTGGTCGCTCAAAGAACTATTAACATTTCATAGCAAGAACGCGCCGAAAAATATTGTTTGTTTTGCTATTTATGAAATTAAACACTAATGCATAGTTAATCATATAAACAGATTTTTAAAATTTAAATTTTGAGAAAATATTTAGAAATTTCGGATTGTTTGTGTGTGATCCTTTTTCTCTCTCTACTTTATTCTTGATCTCTGATACAAGAGCATTTGTGATTATAGTCTTTATGCGCACTGAAATTGCTACAATAAAATCTATTTGCTTTAAAATTTGCTTTTTGGTTTTTGGTTTTTACCAATCAACCAAAAGTAACCGCCAACTTCCTCCCCGAATTTCCCTTTTTCGCATGACTCGATCACATCAATGTGCTGATCCAACGGTACTCATCACTCATTTCTTAGAAAGATGTCGCTTCTCTAAACTACAAGATTTGCAGCAGAATCCGTACTGTGTCCTGTACGATGTCTCAGCAAGCCGTTTTCTTCCACTCCACCTCCTCCCGAAATTCACGGAGCTGGAAATTTCGAATTTTAAGGAAATTCACACCCAGGAGCTCTAGCACGATCTTATCGGAAAGCATCCGTCACGGATAGTTCTCACTCACGGATACTGAAAATCTTCGGATAAATATCCGATACCCTCATTTTGACTCTACCATCATGGTTTCGACTAATGGAAGTGAGAATTTTTATGCCTCTTCCGAGAGTATCGGAAGGGGACGCTATCAACCAATCAAAACAAGGCACTCTTTGCCGCATTCGAGCACGTAGTTTAAGTTTATGACATAGTACTTAAATAGGTACCACGTCTTGTCTTATTTTGTTAGTCGATCTCTGGCTGTGTTATACCATGTGAATATACAACGTGTAAGATACTAATGCGCAGTACTCAAATACAGTCAAAAAAAAATTAATATCGATTTTCGAACCGCTTTACCAAAACTTTAATTGTAAGTTGCGTGCAAAGTTAGTTGCGCTTCGGTGGCTGAATCGGTAAGACGCGGGACTATTACTAGGGCGTTATGTGATCGAACCCCGTGCTGCGCAATATTTTCCTGCACATTTTTTTTTTTTTTTTTTTTTTAAATACGCGAATCTTGGTAATTAATTCATCAGAATTTTACACTTTCAAAATAAATCACTTTTAACACCCACAAAACTCAATATTTCTTTAAGGTACATTAATTTTTGTCAGACAGACTATTTTTTCCCTAATTGTCACCCGTTCGTGATGCAACAGCAAGAGTATTAATTTTTTAAGCATCATCAATTGTAAAAATATATTCTTTGAATAGCAGAAATAAAATTTTAAAAATATATAAATAAATATACAGTCAACTCACAATTTTACGACCCTTCCGATTTAACGACCCTCTGATGAAGTGCTGACAGTTTTTCAATACCTTTTATAAACTTTATTTTACACTCAGTATATTCACATGGCCATTATGACCATTATGCCAAAGTTCATTGAAATCCGCATTTTCCTGAAGCCGTGCCTCCTCCTTATAAAATAAAAACGGTAATATTCGAGTAAAAACAAATCAGATTGAAATTATCGTCCAAGCAATGGAAGAAAATCATTACTTAAATGAAAACAACTTTTCCAGTTTTTATAGAGCGCAGCAAACGAAATGAGGATTTGAAATCTCTAGCACAAAAATTAAACAGCAGTGGAGGTTTTATTAAAAATGTGAAAGCTTGGCAAAAGGTAAGCAGACTGTTATTTTATAAATTTTAAATATCATTAAAAATTAGCATTATTATATTCTAATTGTTCTAGGCTCTAAATATTTTTTAAACTCTTGAATCAGTTGGAATGCTAATGATTTATTCAACCGAAAATTGTTGATAAATTCGTCGTCGCTTAATTCAAAGGATTTACACCTAGGAATCGAATTTCGATTCCTATGAACCCTTCTAGCATCTTATTGTTGTGCAACAGTTGCTACAATTAAAACTGAGCCATTATTTTGATGTAAACAACTACCATCAGAACAAATAACCACGCACGCTGACTTGTATCCGAAGCGGAAAGAGCTTCTCACTCGCGTTTACCGTGCCGGGAAAAAAAAGTGGAATTTCCGACAGGGTTTCCGATATCGGAACGTTCCCGAGAGCATCGTGGTAGACCAAATTGACGCCCTTTCGGAATGTGACGTCATGAGTGAGAAAAGGGTTGTTTTTCCGCTTCGGAAAGGTTTCCGAGAAGATCGTGCTAGGGCCCCAGACGCGATAGCCAATGAGAGATTGTGCACGTGATGAGATGTGTACTTACGTCTGCTGTCTACCGGAAATCGGGAGACAGAGCGACTGGTTTGGAAAGTGGTTTTTGTTGACTTAACTAACGGAAAAAACGTAAGAAAAATTTCGGAAGGGAACCGGGACCGGTCGTTTATAGAGGGCTGAGTGGTCTCTTCTGGAGGACCTTTTAAAATTAATTAGATGAGGCAAAACATGGTGCCTTAAAAAATTGGTCGTTGGAGGAGGGGTCGCTTAATAGAGGTGGTCGCTCTTAGAAGTTTCACTGTATACCCTTTGACAATTCAATAATAAAGTTATAAAATTACTAGCTGAAGTACCCGTTCTTCGCACGGGAATGAATGGACTTTTTGATATTACGATTTGTGGTGATTACTATTCATTGTAATAAACAGATATAGCAAAGTGGATATCGCGTTATATTGTGTCCAATAATCATGCATACCGAATTGCAAGGCAATCGTTTGTACGGTGCAGAAGGCCATGCGGCGTAGCGCAATCTAGTGGCGAGTTTTAGCAAAACGGATACGGCGAAAATATTTTTCGCATTCAGATATCGATGTATACGAATTTTCATGACTATCGGCTGGACAGTCCTGAAGTTCATGTGTTGACGCGACATCTAGTGGCAAGTTATAAGAAAATGGATAGTGCCAAACTCTTCCCCGTGTTCAAATATCTATGTATACCTATTTTCATAGCGATCATTTGCACAGTCAAGAAGTGATACATTGCGGGGCCATCTAGTGGTTAATTAAAGTAATGATTTGCTACAGCACCGTCAAGTGGCGAGTTATAGCAAAATGGATAACGCCAAAATATTCTCATTGTTCAAATAGCTATGTATACTGATTTTCAAAGCGACCGTTTGAACGGTCAAGAATTTGGCCTGCTGCAGCGTCATCTAGTGGCGAGTTAAAATAATAATGCATTGCATTGTCATCTAGTGGTGAGTAACATCAAAAGGAACGCAGTTAGAATATATTCTTCGTGCTCAAATGTGTAATTATAAAAAATTTTATGCCGATCGGTCGAACGGTATAGAAGTTGATGCGTTGCAGCGCCATTTAGCGGCAAGTTACAGCAAAATGGATAGTGAAAAATATTCTTCGTGTTCTAATATTCGCGTGTACCAAATTTCATCGAAATTGGTGGACGATATTCGCATAGCAAACGGCTAAACGGAATAGAATTCAACGTTGTGCTGCGGCACCAAGTGGCAAGTTAAGGAAAACGGATAGCATAAAAACCTTCTCCATCATAAAAGACTTAGGTGAACCAAATTGCATCGTGCAACGGTGCTCAACGGTGCTGGAGTTTTTCAACCTCATAAACACATACCAACATTCATTTTTATCTATAACCAGTGTTATTATATATACCAGTCTCAAATAAAATCCAGTTTCCAATCTAAGCCTCGCCAAAGTGCCAACATACGCCATTTTGCAAGAGTTTTTTCAGGGAATCATTCGAAGCATTGACTTAGCAGCAGTCAATATGGGAAATGGTTCGACCGCCAAAGAGTAGCACGCATTTATTTGAAAATTGGAATTCCTTAATACAGCCGATTTTTACTTCCTTGTGCGTAGTATAAGGAAGTAATGTGATCCCGAAAAATTTTGGGGGCCAAATTTCGACAAAAAATCCGATTTTGACTACCTCTAAATTTAATTTTAAGAATTTTTTCGATGCATCTCATCGTAGGCTAGCATGCACGATCCTATTAAAGCGTCTGCAACTCATTTTGACCAGCGCAGCGGCGAGTTTATTGTGGTCAGTTTTTCCATGCCGTCTGTACGTACGTACGTACGTATGTATGTAACTCGAATATCTCAAAAACTATGGGTCGTAGAATGTTGAGATTTGATAGTTAGGATTGTTCTATGATCTAGTTGTGCACCTCCCCTTTTGGTCGCAATCGAATGAATAGTTTATGTACAGGACCGCACAAAAGATTCGAAATACATTACGCTCTATGGGCCGAAATTCATTAAACTCGCATATCTCAAAAACTATTAGGCGTAGAATGTCGAAACTTCCTATTTTGGATAGTTGTAACATCTAGTTGTGCACCTCCCCTTTTTGTTCCATTCGATGGGATAGTTTATCTACAGCACCGCCCAAAACATTCGAAATACATTACGCTCAATGGGCCGAAATTCATCAAAGCGTTTTTTAGAGGTATTGGGCTATTTCAAACGACTCAGAAGTGATATATGCTGTAAAGAGTTAGAAAATGAATTTCTCCATTAAAAAAAGTGTCTTTATCATTTACAGTTCTGCTACAGGAACACTCAAAAGATTTCCAATACATTACCGTCAATGGCAATTTTAGGAGATTCATCCATTTCAAGCACAATACCGTCCTACCACATAAGTTAGGTAATGGTCCGACCACGGTCACATGCCTCCCTCAAGAACTATGCCAAAAGTCGCCAAGCTTGGCGACTTTTTTGTGTACGTGTGTGCATATTTAACTCTCAAATCTCAAAAACTATTATGAAATTTCATATATAAGATTGTTGTAACATCTAGTTGTGCATCTCGATTTTTGGTTAAAATCTACTGGAGAGTTTATTTACAGGACCACCGAAAAGAATTTCAGTACTTTAATGTCTATGGACATCTTCAATATAATACAATTGTAGACAGTCATTGTTTGGTACATGCCCAAAATCTCGCCGTCTGTCCTCGACCTTGGCGAGTTTTGGCGAAATATCGCCAAATTTGGCGATAATCTGTCATTGTTGGTCCATGCTTAATATCTCGCCAAATGTCGTCGACATTGACGAGTTGCGCCGAAATATCGCCAAATTTGGCGCCAAAAATTATTTCGTATTTTGTATATCTCTAAAACTTTAACCCGTAGAATTTTGAACTTTTGTATTTAGAACTATATTATAATATCTAACGGTTTTCAATATCTTTTTTGACAGCAATCGACTGGGAATTTATTTACAGGGTGAGCCAAATGACTTTAAATACATTAAGGTGTATGGATGCATTCAATTCATTGAAAGTCTGTGGTCAATGACTACTTTGGCTATCCCCAAAATCTCGCAAACTATTTCAAGTTTGTCGGCTTTTGGTGAAATATCGCCAAATAAAGTGTCAGAAAGAAATCTTTCAAATTGAACTCAGCTTGGCGATAACGAAATGTTTGGCTAGAAATCGCTATATCTTACTATTATTGATATTTTATATCTTTCAAACAAATAAGTTTAGAGGAAGTGCGTAAAAAACATTTTTGATTTAATAGACGTGCAAGGAAGTCATGTGTTGGACACATCAGATTTTTTTTTTTAATTATCAACTATAATGTGTTTTATTCATCGTTACTCCGATGTACTAAATGAGAAGTTTTCAATTTTCTGAAATTTGGCGGAATTCCCCCAACTTAAAACAATGTACTCAATTGGCGTGAATTCTGAAGTTAGATCGCTTGAAATCCCTTAATAACTGCATTATTTCTTCACGGATCATTAAAATTTAACGCTGTATTCTAATAAAACCTTTGCACTTGTTTGCAAACCGCTAGAACTCACTTACTCAAAATCCATATTTCAGCCATTTTATTTTTTCGCCAAACTAAAAAAATTTACACATTAGCTTCGGAAATCTTCAATTCTTATTGTTTTGCGTGTAAAGCATTACATTCCTGCTCTGATTTCCCATGCACACGATATTATATTTAAAAAAAATAACCTTACGAATATAAACTAACAAAAAAAAAATCATTATTATTCTTTTATTTTTACTTTGAGAATTTAAAACATTTTATTCGGCAAAATCGCCACACATGGCAACCACGATCCTTATTTCACACTTTTTTCACTACAGGGGTTACAATTACGGAAAGCTTTTTGCGTGAAGAGCATAAAAAATCTCTTAAATTCCGGGAACGGGTGGACTTTCAAAGTGGACTACTATTTATTCTATATTATTTTACATATCTGTGCTAAATTTCAGGCCGATAGGTCCATTTTTGTGGATTTGTATACGAACGACATTTTATTCGGCAAAATCGCCACACATGGCAACCACGATCCTTATTTCACACTTTTTTCACTACAGGGGTTACAATTACGGAAAGATTTTTGCGTGAAGAGCATAAAAAATCTCTTAAATTCCGGGAACGGGTGGACTTTCAAAGTTTTAAAGTGGACTATGATTTATTCTATATTATTTTACATATCTGTGCTAAATTTCAGGCCGATAGGTCCATTTTTGTGGATTTGTATACGAATCAAATCCACAAACAAACAAACAAACAAACAAACAGAATTTCATTTTTATTTATAAGATACTAGCTGAAGTACCCGTTCTTCGCACGGGAATGAATGGACTTTTTGATATTAATATTTGTTGTGATTACTATTTATTGTAATAAAGAGATATAGCAAAATGGATATCGCGTTATATTGTGTTCAATAATCATGCATACTGAATTTCAAGGCAATCGTTTTTACGGTGCAGAAGGCGATGCGGCGTAGCACAATCTAGTGGCGAGTTTTAGCAAAACGGATACGGCAAAAATATTCTTCGCATTCAGATATCGATGTATACGAATTTTCATGACGATCGGCTGAATAGTCTTGAAGTTCATGTGTTGACGCGACATCTAGTGTCAAGTTATAGGAAAATGGATCGTGCCAAACTCTTCAACGTGTTCACATATCTATGTATACCTTTTTTCATAGCGATCATTCGCACAGTCAAGAAGTGATACACTGCAGGGCCATCTAGTGGTTAATTAAAGTAATGATTTGCTACAGCGCCGTCATGTGGCGAGTTATAGCAAAATGGATAACGCCAAAATATTCTCATTGTTCAAATAGCTATGTATACTGATTTTCATAGACACCGTTTGAATGGTCAAAAATTTGGCCTGCTGCAGCGTCATCTAGTGGCGAGTTAAAATAATAATGCATTGCAGTGCCATCTAGTGGTGAGTAACATCAAAAGTAACGCAGTTATAATATATTCTTCGTTCTCAAATGTGTAAGTATAAAAATTTTTATGCCGATCGGTCGAACGGTATAGACGTTGATGCGTTGCAGCGCTATTTAGCGGTAATTTACAGCAAATGGATAGTGAAAAATATTCTCCGTGTTCTAATATTCGCGTGTACCAAATTTCATCGAAATTGGTTGGACAATATTCGCATAGCAAACGGCTAAACGGAATAGAATTCGACGTTCTGCTGCGCCACCTAGTGAAAAGTTAGAGGAAAACGGATAGCATAAAAACCTTCTCCATGATAAAAGACTTAGGTGAACCAAATTTCATGGTGATCGGTGAAACGGTGCTGGAGTTTTTCAACCTCCTACACACATACCAACATTCATTTTTATCTATAACCAGTCTTATTATACGTATATACCAGTCTCAAGTAAAATCCAGTTTCAAATCTAAGTCTCGCCAAAGTGCCAGCATACGCCATTTTGCAAGAGTTTTTTCAGGGAATCATTCGAAGCATTGACTTAGCAGCAATCAAAATGAGAAATGGTTCGACAGCCAGGCATTTTTTTGAAAAGTGGAATCCCTTAATACACCCGCATTTTTTAAATTATCAACTATAACATGTTTTATTCATCGTTACCTCGATGTACTAAATGCGAAGATTTCAATTTTCTGAAATTTGGCGGATTTCCCCCAAGTTAAATCAATGTACTCAATTGGCGAAAATTCTGAAGCTACATCGCTTGAAATGCCCTAATAACTGCATTATTTCTGCACGGATAGTTAAAATTTAATGCTGTATTCTAATAAAACCTATGCACTTGTTTTCAAAAATGCTATTCCCTTAAGCTCTCAGTAAATTGCGCCAAAAAGCCTAAAACTGTGCAAGCCGCTAGAACTCACTCTCAAAATCGGCCTATCAGCCATTTTATTTTTCGCCAAACTAAAAAAAATTACATATTAGTCTCGGATATCTTCGATCCTCATTGTTTTGCGTATAAAACATTTCATTCCTGCTCTCATTTCTTATGCGCACACGATATTATAATTAAAAAAAATAACATAAAAAAATCATTATTATTCTTTTATTTTTACTTTAAGAATTTAAAACATTTTATTCGGCAAAATCGCCACACATGGCAACCAAGATGCTTATTTCACACACTTTTTTCACTACAGGGGTTAATATTACGTAAAGCTTTCTGCGTGGAGAACATAAAAAATCTCTTAAATTCCGGGAACGGAAATTAAGAGAACCATTCAGGAGGAAAACGTTTTTAAGTGGAGTTTCAAAGTTTTAAAGTGGACTATCATTTATTCTATATTATTTTACATATCTGTGTAAAATTTCAGGCTGACATGTCCATTTTTGTGGAATTGTATACTACCCAAATCAACAAATTGACAAACAGAATTTCATTTTTATTTATAAGATAACCTACGCTTGTTTTTAAAAATACCCTCTCATTAAATTGCGCCAAGCGCTAGAATCATAGAAAATCTGACAGACTTTCAGATTTTTAAATACGCATTAAAGTGCTATATATAAAAAGAGTTATAATCCATGGGTCTTCCCTATTTTCGTTCCTTCTTTCATTAAGTTGGAAAGTGTATCATTATTCATGAGTGTGATTAAACAAAATTAAAATTGATATTTCTAACATCTTTTTTTCTGGATGTAATACATTAGATGCAGAAAAGCTGCTCAGAAAAATGCACAATTCCAACTGAATGAAAATTTCAAAAACTTATACGCAGGTGTATTCATAACCCAAATAGCAGACGATTAAATTACGATAAATAGCGCCAAACGTTAGAATCCTCCTCAAAATCGCGAGAATGCTGAAGATAGATCGCTTGAAATCCCTTAATAACTGCATTATTTTCGCACGGATCATTAAAATTTAACGCTGTATTCTAATAAAACCCTTGCACTTGTTTTCAAAAATCCGTTTCCTTAAGCTCTCAGTAAATTGCGCCAAGCCGGAAACTGTGCAAACCGCTAGAACTCACTTTCTCGGCATTTGAGCCATTTTATTTTTTCGCCAAACTAAAAAATTTTAACATATTAGCCTCGGAAATCTTCAATTCTTATTGTTTTGCGTATAAAACATTTCATTCCTGATCCGATTTCCCATGCACACGATATTATAATTAAAAAAAATATAACCTTACGAATATAAACTAACAAAAAAAAAACATTATTATTCTTTTATTTTTACTTTGAGAATTTAAAACATCTTATTCGGCAAAATCGCCACACGTGGCAACCACGATCCTTATTTCACACTTTTTTCACTACAGGGGTTACAATTACGGAAAGCTTTTTGCGTGGAGAACATAAAAAATCTCTTAAATTCCGGGAACGGGTGGACTTTCAGAGTTTTAAAGTGGACTATGATTTATTCTATATTATTTTACATATCTGTGCAAAATTTCAGGCTGACAGGTCCATTTTTGTGGATTTGTATACAACTCAAATCCACAAACAAACAAACAAACAGAATTTCATTTTTATTTATAAGATGAAAAAATCTCGTTCGTTTTCCCTAGCAGACTTTACGCTCTCTTCTATTCTCCGTGTCACTTTCTAAGTATTTTTAACATATTTTCCTTATCGAGGATGGCAACAGTCACTTTTCTCTGAGTTATGTTTAGTTTATGTTCTGTAATTTCTTTAATGTCGCTTCCAGAATATTTTTCTCCTAAACAAAGCGAAATGTATGAAGATAAATTTAAGCAAGCTGAATTTTATTTAATTAGTTTTGTGACTGTTATTAATTATTAGCTGAAATGCCCGTTCTTAACTTAGGTATGAGTATTGCACCTTTTTCTTTCGCAATCGGCATGCATCTTGAAAAAAAATTTCGAACAATTGTAAGAGTCAATTTTCCAAACATCAGCTCAATGCCATTATCTACTTGAAACCGGAATATTCTTGTTTATGCTATCGAGGATTATAAAAGAACATTTGCTGTTGAAAAGGTTATCATATCTTTTGCATTACTTCTGATTCACTTCAGAAAAAATTCAGTTTGTTTACCCGATAAAACAATTCTCTTGACTAATTTACAAAAAAAAAAATTATATAAACGGGTTGAAAAATAACACTCTATTACCAGATCAATGGAACTGATTACCAACCGGTTTCGTTTGTCTATTGTTTATCAGGTTCACAAAACATCTTTACCATGCTTCATGAAGGTATTCTTACTGTGCTTCATCTGGTGTTCCATAAATGACCGCATTGTGTGTTGTATTGCGCAAAACATGTACAAAACTGCGTCAAAATTTATCTGTAACTGCATCTTGTTAGTTTTTTACTTTTCACTGTACATTCCGCTTCTTAAATCTTAGAAGTGCAACCATTTCCCAATGCTGAAGAGGGGGCAGCCGTTGCCATCGCTCGACTTAACTACCAGCAAGAGGGCGGACGATCGAAACGTTCATCGCGTGCCACAGATCTAGAGACCCTTTTTTGACGTAGCTGGCTGTGCGGCACAGATAGCTGTGTCAAAAAAGGGTCTCTAGATTTGTGGCACTCGATGAACGTTTCGATCGTCCGCCCTCTTGCTGGTAGTTAAGTCGAGCGATGGCAACGGCTGCCTCCCCCTTTCAACATTGGACAATCTATCCAGCTGTTCTCGCATTCTTCCATTTTTCAGCAGATGTGAGTGCTGTTAAAAATAATCGTGACCATTTTTTGACGGGAAATGACGTGCTAAAAAGTAAAGGATTCTCGTATGGAGCTATGTCACCAGCAACTATTTTTATAGAAATCAAATCTATTTTTCGTGACTGGCAACAGTCAAAACGTCAGAGTTTGGTGTTCCCAGAGCGGGAACACTGCTCGTTAAAGGGTTAAAAGTAATCCTGACAATCTTAAATAATCGACCATTTTAATCGATAAATAATCGAATACAAAATAATCGACCATTTTTAATAGAAATGATGTGCTAAAAAGTAAAGGATTCTCGTGTAACTATGTGACCCTCAAGTATTTTTATAGAAATGAAATTTATTCTTCGTGACTTACAGCAATCCAAACGTCCGAGTTTTTCGCCAGGACATCGCAAGGAAGCTTGCAAGGACATCGCTCGTTAACGGGTTAAATTAAATATGAAAACGTCTTTTTTTACCTAATAGTCCTATTTCTCTTGCCAGATGTCATCGAAACATCTTTGGAACGTCATCCTCCTTCAAGTTGGCCTCTTAAAAGTGTGTTTTTATGTAGGGTGAAACCCAACACACCAAAAATTCCTTGCAATCCAACTTCTTTCCGTTGCAGGACAACTTTGTGGCGGAAGTGAACACGGATGCTAGGACCACGGAAACAGGTCAATTCCGCCGAGAAATTTCCCCCGTGATTCCATCCGCAGGATAATTCCGCCGCGCCATTTTTTTCATGAACTGACCCTTACAGGACAATTCCACCTCGCCATTTTCTTGAGACAAGAAATGGAGTTTGAATAGCACGTTCATATTCGGTGATTCATCCAGCCCTTGTTGGCGACGACGGAATATCAATATGCCCACGGGTGCACATGCTATAAATTAGCGAACCTATTGAACATCCGAAAAAGAATCGGCGGAATTGTCCTATGGAGGTAAATGAGACGGAAAATTTTCGGCTGAATCGTCCTACACTGCGGTGGAATTGGTTAGTGACCAGGACCACCATACGATGGAGCGTTTCCCCTTACATGCAGTGCAGAAACCACAGGAGGTGCACACTGCATTGGGGAGCCCGTGTTCCATTTCGAATTAAGACGTGCATGTTGTGTGCTTGTCCAGACCGATGAAAATATGAAAACGGCCCCACTATGGCCGAGTGAACAAGATAAATGGCTAAGCGTGAAGGTCTCGCCTTTGGGACAGTTGCGCGACTGTCGATCTAACGGTCTGGCGGTTTTCTCCAGATGTAACGTGAATGCGCATTAACCCTTTGAGGAGCAACCCTTTCCCAATGCTGAAAAAAAGGGCAGCAGTTGCCATCACTCGGCTTAACTACCAGCAAGATGGCGGACGATCGAAACGTTCATCGCGTGTCACAGATCTAGAGACCCTTTTTTGACGACAGCTGGCTGTGCAACGGCTGCCCTTTTTTCAGCATTGGGCAATCTATCCAGTTTTTCTCGCATTATTCCATTTTCCAGCAGATGTCAGTGCTGTTAAAAATAATCGCGAAAATTTTTTTACGGGAAATGACGTGCTAAAAAGTAAAGGATTCTCATGGAGCTGTGTCCCCCGCAACTATTTTTATAGAAATCAAATCTAGTCTTCGTGACTGGCAACAGTCAAAACGTCAGAGTTGGGTGTGGCCAGAACGGGAACACTGCGCGTTAAAGGGTTAAGACACCTTATCACAGCTTCCCGATCTTCAATTCAGGCAACACTTTCATTGGATTTTTTCCGCAATAGTTGGGTGAAAATCCTCGTGCGAGATGTATATTCGACATCCGCGACTTTTTCAGTTGTTCAGGGAAAAATTGAGCATTTCATTCAACTTGTTCAACTTCTATCACAGACCAATCACGGGCAAGGAAATGGAAAGCCAGCGTGGACATCACAGATTCGCTCATTCTCTTTTCCAGTCAAACCTGTCGAGTGAAATAGTCAAACAAGTAGCTGATTGAATTGAAGATTGAACGTAGGAGAAGGTGTGATATGGGCTTTAGAAACCTTTAAAAAGTCCTCTGCCAAAGGCAAGTCCTCCCCTAGGCAGATGTCCTTCGTGCAGGCTTGCCGTAACACAAAAACAAAGCAAATAGGATAACACTGAAGTGTGGATGGGCATACAACAATGTGCACTCCGATCCCTTACTCCATAGTCACATGCTCCATGGTGGACAGTGTGGGGGAAGGGATCATGCGCACGCGGACAGAAAAGGACGATTCTTGTTGCAACCTGTACAGGTGGACCAGACGGACAGACCTTGCTGCCCAGAGAAAGAAATTCTCGCAGGAGGACAACTAACTACCGTTTACAAGGCTGTCATCCCCGGCGAAACAGATCACACTTTCAAGGAGGCTGAATGGGAGGTTATTTGACTCTGTCTTTGGAGGTAATAAAGTCAACTTAGGTGACCAAACCGGCAGCCAACGGCAGTAAATTAAAAAAAATATCTGGAGTGACTCCACTCGGCTTTCCGAACACTTACGATTAAGATCATTATCAAGCATTTAAATAAATATTAATCGATGAATAATTCAGCAATAATTCTTAGTTTTTTTCCATTTGAGCTCAATCGAATGTACCGTTTAAGCGCTATAGCGCACTTTCAAGAATTTTTCCCCATAGGCCATAATATAAAAGAAATCTTTGTCGTAGCCCTGTAGAAAAACTATGAGTCCTATACACATCAAAATCAATCCCGGTCTTATGATGATGGTTTATAATATATGTACCCAATTTGAGCTCAATCGAATGTACCGTTTAAACGCTAGCGCACGTTCAAGAATTTCCACCCATAGGCCATAATGCAAAAGAAATCTTTGTCGTAGCACTGTAGAAAAACTATAATTCCTATACACGCCAAAATCAATACCGGTCTTGCGACGGTGGTTTATGACATATATACCAAATTTGAGCTCAATCAAATCCCCCGTTTAGGAGCTATCGTGTTCACTCACAAACACACATACACCCACACATCTCATAAAAATAGCATAAATGAATTCAGAAGACCTCAAAACTTGTCAATACACCAAAATCTCGAAGTCAATTTTTTTCATAATTACAATACTTTCCTTACATGGTACATGATCGGAAAGTAAAAATCTGATCAGAGGAAAATTTAATGCACAATCTTGCGCGAAATAAAGCTCGTAAAATTTTAATTTCAAGAGCTTTCCATTTTTTTTTCCTATGATGAATCATGAACATATTATGTAAATGGAAAACAATATGATTATAGCACAGAAATGTTCTCGCGTGTTCAATTTCTCGTCGATAAAGTATAATTTTCGTGGGCATGTTAAAATGTTTTTAATATGTTTGTGGTATTTTGTTTCAGAAATAATTTCAAGGAATTTAGGCATTTAAAGTATAAAATATTCTTGGGTGTTCAATTTCTTGCTTGTTCAATCTATTAGCACCATTTTTTCAATAGCGTATTGCTATGACAGCATGTTTTTAAAATATGTATCAGTTGAGGAACTGTTGTTTTGTACTCTTGTTTGCATGCTTCTATAAATTGAATTTTTTGCCTGTCTATTTCGTAGTGTAAATATTTTCTACTTTCTAATGTAGACGATTGAATTACTGGTACATTTTCTTAACTAGAGACTCTAGCTTTAAGCTCTAACCGTCTGTTTATACGAATAAGTTCATCGTAGTTTAAAATAGTTATTTAAGTATTCAGCCAGCCATTTCATAGATTGGATGCAAAAATATAGTATAACAAGGCACGGATAATTCTTAGAAACGAACAACTTCTAAAGATTACATTTTGAAAATGCTATAATGCCATGATAGTCGAATTAGAATGTGCCATGCTTCAATGTATAAAATGTAAGAAAAAGTTATGAATTGTTCCGCGGACAATGTAAAAGTATACAGTTTGGATATAATTTTTCTTAAATAATGAAGTTGATATTGCTTGGTTATATTAATTCTGATTTTATTGCATCTAGTTTTACGAAATTTTTGTGGTTGAATAAGCAGTTTTTCTTGTTATGAAAATTTATATATGATTTCGCAATAATTATTCATACTCTCCTTCAAAAATGTGTACTAGATTTTCAAATTTTACATACATACAATTATCCATAATTAGAATTAATGAATAAATTAAAAATCCAAGAAAAGAGATTAAAATTTACAAGAAATAAAAATAAAATACTGGTGTGCTACAGCCTATTTCAGCCAACAGCTCTAAAAAGAATACTGATTTGAGTAAAACTTAATACCTAATCTTGCGCAAAAAAAGCTCGTGAAATTTTAATTTTAAAAACTTTCAAATATTTCTTAATATATATAAATTATGAAATGTGTGCTGCACGAATAGAAAACTGTTTAGGATCTACGATAAATTTACTGCATTATGTTAAAATTTAGCTTCTTCTATAATTACAATATGAAAGACATCTAATAACCTATAAAGCACAAAAATGTTCTTGCGTGTTGAATTTCTCTTCGATGAAGCATTATTTTCGTAGGGATCTTAAAATGTTTTTAATGTGTCTGTGGTGTTTTGTTTGAAAAATAATTTCAAGGAATTATATAAACTATATTTAAAGCATAAAAATATTCAAGCGTGTTCAGTTTCTGGAAGGAAAAACATTAGTCTGAAAGTTTAGACATTATTTTATGTTATTTGCTCATGAGACTAGTTTTAATGCATTTGAACACTTATAGTGCATATAAATACTGAATTAGTACCTATTTCTGCAAAGACTATTACATATTTTATTAGGATGAAAGAAAAATCCATTAGCACAATTCTTTTCAATAATGCAACAATTCAATGATACAGTATCATGTTTTTTGAATGAGGAATGTTAAGAAACTGCTGTTTCATAGGCTTTCTTTGCATGTTTTTAGTGATAAGAGTTTATTACAGATTTATTTTGTGGTGTTATGGTTTTACTTTCTAATGTAGTCGATTGAATTACATGTTCAACTTTGTGTTCTCTTAACTAGTAACATCATAACTAGGTCCACATTCCTCCCGTCTGGTTAGACGAGCAAGTTCTGCCTGGTTTAACGAAGATTTTTTTAAGTATTTAGCTTGCCATTTCATAGGTTGTATGCAAAAATACGATGTAACATGGCACGTATAATTAATAGAAAGGAACATTTTTAAAAGATTGCATTTTGAAAATGCTCTCATGATCGAATTACAATGTGCTGTGCTTCGCTGTAAAAATAAAATGTGAATAAAATGTGAAAAATAAATGTGTGTAAAAATTAAATGTGAATATTTTGAAAAGTAATGACGTAAAAGTGAACAGGAATTCTTAAATATTGAACTTATTACTGTTCACACGGATTTTGATTTCATTTTACCAAGAATTATGAACATTTCTTCTCTTGAATACGCTGTTTTTCTTGGTATAAAAATTAATTTATGATATCGCAATAATAATTCATACTCTGCTAAAAAATTGTGTATCAGATTTTACAATTTTACAATCATACAATTATCAGTAATTGAAATAAATCGATACAATTAAAAATCAAAGCAAAAAGATAGTTGATTTAAATTCTTATCCATAATATAATGCTTTGAAAATACTCTAAAATTATAAAACAAATTTTAGAAAATAACCTACCTCATCAGATTTAAAATGTTGTATAGAAACGGAACACTTTCAGTGAAAAGTTCAGTTTTTCACTATGATGAAAAGTTTATTGTAGCTTTTGTTATGCAAGATTTTTTATAAATTAATTGCAACATACTTTCAAGTTTTAGTTATATTAATTTCTTTTCAAAATGATCGCAATTAAAATAATTCTTTTTAAATACCTTCTCTATCTAAATTTGGAATCGTTTGTTTAGAAGTGGAAAATTTTAAGGAAGACTTACATTTAGACTACAATGCAAACTTTCTTGAAATAATTTAACAGCGTTTTGTTACACAGGAAGAAATGTTTTTATGAGAATTATGAAATAGTTTGCAGTCTTAGCTATGGTGAATTGCTGCAAAAATATCTTAAAAGTAAACAGTGACACTTCCTGAATTATGCAAATTACTTCTTAAAAGATACTAAAAATGTCATTTTCTAAATTATTCAGAATTGCTTCAAAAATGTCAAAAGTAAGAGTGACATTTTCTGAATTATTTAGAATTGCTTCAATAATAAGTAAAAAGTAGAAAAGTACTTTCTAAATTATTTATAATTTCTTCACTACAAAATTAGCAAATATTCATACAAAAGAAACTATTTTTGTAAAAGTTCAGATATATTACTGCGAATAAAAGTTTACTTACCATTTCGTCATACAAGAAAGATAAATTGATTATTTATAATTTTCCACAGTCATAAATGCATTCAAAATATTTTGAAAGTGAAAAATGAATGAAACTTATGTTTAAGCATGTCTTTGCACCCAAATTTAAAAGCATAGTTGTAAATGAAGCAGATTTTGCGAAGTCTGCCGTTTTTTGAACGATCAAGAAAATTTTATTAAGGTTCATTTATTGGGTTTTGTGTCATAAAAGAAGATACAAGAGCTATAAATAACTTTTGATTCACAGCAATGAAAAATTACTTTTAAAATAAAAGGATTGTTTGAAAATTGCTTAAAATTTTTTTTGCTTCGGAAATTCGAAGAGTCATTCGCAAAATGGTAGTGAATCTTTTGTCGCATAGTAAGTTTCTGGGTCTTGATGAATTATTGTCATAATTCATTCGAGGTAGAAAATGAATTTCCCGAAATTCTTAAGAATCGCTTCGTTACCTAAACTCGAAATTGTGGAGAAAAATGGATCAGCCTTGATGAAGACCCGAATCTTTGACTATGAAGAAAAATTCATGGAAGTACTTTCGGATGCGCTGGGTTTTTCTTTCGAAATAGTATGCCCTCTGGACGGTGAATACGGAAGACTTCGCGAAGATGGCAACTGGACTGGGATGGTTAACATGACCATCCAGAACGAAGCTGATTTGATCGTTCGTAGATTAACAATTACTGAAGAAAGAAAGAACGTAATAGACTTCAGCTACCCTTACTACGTGGATCGTATTGTGTACGCTACAAGACCATTTGAGCGCTTGACGTACGACGATTCTTTCCTAAAACCATTTTCTGTTGGAGTTTGGATTTCACTAGCATTCTGCGTTCTGATGGTTACAGCATTGCTTAACGTATTACGTCATAAGGAACAACGTCTGTGTCGTCTGTTTTTGCCCAAGTCTTTTCTGAAGATTTGTGTGAACAGGGGTGACGATGATGGAGAATACTTACTCAGAATGTGTTGGTACATTGGTTGCTCGTTTCCTGCGATGGAGTTATACAGCTGTCTTGCTTTCTTTCTTGACGTTTCCAACGCTGACAGGCATCAAGTCCATTTCTCAGCTTGCAGAAGCAGTAGCCAAGCAGCAATACGAATGCACCACCGCCCCAGGTAGTTACCTACCCTCTGCATTGCTTAAAACAAGTAACTCGGATTTAAGAATGATCGGCAGCAGTCTGAAGTCGAATCCTGGCACTTTTGATTTTGAGGGAGCATTACAGAATAAAACATCTTCCAAAAAAATCGCAGTCATTGAGTCAGAGATTAATCTTTCATCAATGGTCCTGCGGTATTTTGTGTCACAAGAAGATCTTTTCCCCACCCTAAATGGTATAGGAATTAAAAAAAGTTTTTGTTGCAAAGCTCAGTTGAATTCAGTCATTAGTTATATTTGGAGTTCAGGCATCTACGTAAAGCTAATGCGCGACGAACAAACAAAGAATATACTAAAATCAATTCTTGTATTCCCCCCTAAAAACAACCATAATGCGGCAATTTCCTTATCAGTTCAAGATCTTAAAGGCATTTTCATTTTACTTGCTGCGGGCTATCTCCTAGCTGTTGTAGCATTTGTGTTGGAGATAATAGTATCAAAATTTTGACTGCATTTCAATGTACATTTTCAATACAGAAAATATCTCAAATTCTGGAACTTATGTGTGGCGTTTAATCTGCATTGGTGTTAAGCGCCCAGTTATCAATTGGTCTGATTTGTCTTCGGGTATTTGTGTAAAACTACTGAAAGATAAACAAGCAAAGAATACTCTGAAACAATTATTTGTTTAATTGTTCAAGAAAGAATTAATATTAAATTTCTTTATGAATTCAGGATTTATTATTTTTTTTTTTTTTACTTTGCAGTGGACTGTCTTTTAACAATAGTTTTATTCAGAAGCGGAGAAAGATCTGGTCATAACCGGGGCGGTGGTTAAACTTGTTATCCCCATGTCCATCAAAACATAAGACTGAATTTATTGATAAAGTAACATTTTTATTCTATTGGTTTATGAAAAAAGCAAAATATTAATCATTTTGTATACACACTTTATGCATAAAAAGAAATTCTTTTAAAATTTAATTAAAATTCTTTTGATAAATAAGTCAATTTAATGCACTATGTAAGTTGCCATTTTATAGCAATAGTATCCTTGTTCTTAAATTTATAGTTATAATTGTGCAATTTAACGAAATCTGCGCTGTTTGCAAGATACGTTTTATAGGTTCTATTCCAACAAAATGTACTTTAACATTATACTATTCTAATTTTTTGTTGAGAAAATTTTGAAATTGCATCATCGATTTTCTTAGCAACACTATTTTCAATTGGCAAAATGGCTAAGCTGGAAAGTTGTGCTTATCTGACGAAATCATCTATTAAATTTAGATTCCAAAACTCCTCTCACACGGTACAACAGAATCACAAAAAGTTGTCCAGAAAAAATCTCAATGGTAAAGTGAGATTGGGATCAGAGTCAAAAAGTTCGCATTTAACCATAAACTCTCTTTATAATATTTTAGGCTTTTGGAGGCTTTTAAAAATTCTTCCAGGTGTGGAATTTCTAGAAGGATACCATCTGTAGAAACCTCATGGTAATTTTCAACCAAACTTTGTACAAACTAGGAAAGTTCAATTTCTGAGATTTCGACCAGATTACTATAGACTCCAAGACTGCAAATTGATCTGAAATACCTTCAACTGTACTTCAATTTGTACTTTGGCAACGTGATCGATATTTTGATGAGACATGTCGATGTATTGTAACATTCGTCTTTTCTTTTCTCCAATTAAAGTCAGCGGCTAACTTGCAGCCTCTTATTCACAGTGTGTATCTCAACTGTAATATTTTAAATTAGAATTATTTATCATTTTAATTAGTTAAGCACAGATTGTTTTCAATGTAATTCAAAATACTTTATTAAAAATTACTTTCTTCAATTCTGGTGATAATTTGAACCCTCCTAACAGTTCTTTTCACTAAAGGAACGTCCATTCTTTTTGCATGTGTGTCTTTTGCAAACTGTAATGCTTCTTCAACAAGGTTATTTCTTTTGTGTCTTTAAAAAGACAGACGTTTCATCTTGATAACAGATTTCTCGGAGCTTATTCCAAGAATCTGCAAATGCTTTTGTGCACGTTTAAAGTGGGGTAAAATGATCGACTTAAGCTTCAGGTATTTTTTTCGGAAATCAGTAAGTGGACGCAAACCTAAAATTTACAGAAATGCTTCTTTGCACATTCGTGTTTCTGAAAAAAATGAGGCTATTTCATCTTCTCTTGGAAGATTGGGAAATATTCTAAAAAAATATTTTCGTCATCTTACCACATATGAAGTAAGGTGACAAATACATTACAATATAAAGGTTCATATTCGAAAACACAAAGCAATAATTTCACTTTGCTAGTTACTGAAAATGACACAAAATGACGCAGATAACACTAAAAGAATAATGACATAAGCGAAATTAGAAACAAAAATTGAAAAAAAAGAATAATTCATAAAATCGCATTTTCAGGTTTTGTCTTTCGGTTTTTATGGTCCAGGCTGGATCGCAGATCACGTGCCCGAGATTTGTACCTGGCTAGTTGTTTGTCGATTTCTTGCTGATTATCAACAAACACCTCGTCATCTTGCCCCACATCGCCATTTTCGATTTAAAGTTGATCAACAGTATCCAAGCTTGTCGTAAAAGGCACATGATTTTTAGAATTACACGAGTTGTGCTATGAGAATATTTTATTTTGGAGAAAAAATAAATTACCTTATATAAGGATAATTCCTTGCGCTATGACATCCAAAATTTATGCCACTAGTAACAAAATGATCTGAATTTACATTAGTCGTATTGGGCTTCACAATCCAATACTAGTGTCTAAGTAATTGCTTTAATTACTCGTCACAGAGCTGTCAAGTCTCCGGCTTTATACGGGAGATTTCCTACCACTAATTTTTACTTACAAATTTATACTTAAAATAAGTCCAAATATTTAATCCATAATAAAACTCTCTAAAAATTGTGGTGGAAAATCTCCCGGAAAAAGCCGGAGACTTGGCACCTCTGTTGTCACCTTACCTGAATTTTCCCTATATTACTAGGAATGGACGCGAGACGAGAATCGCGGCTGTCTCGTCTCGTCTCGCAGTGGTAAACCTCTGTCTCGTCTCGCAAACACTGTGTCTCGTCTCGCGTCCCGCAAAGAAATTGCTGTCTCGCGAGTCTCGCAAAATTAAGGACTGCGATTTCGCTACCATTTTATACTAACTTATTATTGGGAGTTTATTGAAAATTAATATTAATAATAACAATTACTTACATATAGCCACATTAGTAGATATATTAATAACTAGTTCAGCATATATCGGCATTTGAAGTAAAAGAAATTGAGATTTAATCCGTATATATAATGTCACACCGAAAATGTAGTATTTATTTTTATTTACTAGCTGCGTGCCCGTTCTTCGCACTGTAGTAAACGAAAATTTTCCTAACATGAGTAATTTCAATTAATTCCAGTGATGTGGAATCTAAAATAAAAGCAAAATTATTTGACTCTTGATGTAAAGTTTGCGTTATGAGCATCCTTTAGATCGTTTTTAGTTTGGTGATCCCGCTCTGGGAACACCAAACTCTGACGTTCTGACTGTTGCCAGTCACGAAGAATAGATTGGATTTCTATAAAAATAGTTGCAGGTTACATAGCTCCACGAGAACCCTTTACTTTTTAGTACGTCATTTCGCGTAAAAAATGATCACGATTATTTTTAACAGCACTGACATCTGCTGAAAATGGAAGAATGCGAGACCAGCTCGATAGATTGCCCAATGCTGAAAAAAGGGCAGCCGTTGCCATCGCTCGACTTAACTACCAGCAAGATGGCGGACGATCGAAACGTTCATCGCGTGGCACAGATCTAGAGAGCCTTTTTTGACGCAGCTGCTGTGCGCGACAGCCGCTGCGTCAAAAAAGGGTCTCTAGATCTGTGCCACGCGATGAACGTTTCGATCGTCCGCCATCTTGCTGGTAGTTAAGTCGAGCGATGGCAACGGCTGCCCTTTTTTCAGCATTGGGAAAGGGTTGCGCCTCAAAGGGTTAAAATAGCTACGCACCCGCTCTTCATACGAGAAGTAGCGAATATTTTACTAAAATCATATCTGCATGAGACAAAACAGATTTTTTTTTTAAGTTCAAGTAATCTCCTCTCTTGAAATTACTGCGGGATATATTAACACAAATTAGAATTACTTATCGTTCAGTTGGTTGTAAGATAACACTTGAAAAATTATCAACAGAACACTTTTAGTCTTTATTAAATCTCTACTATTTACTTTAACGTCAATTTCAAGTCTCTAAAATATGTGTAATTTTTATATTAATGAAAACAATATATTAACGATAATTATAATTATTTGCGTAATATTTCCAATAACATTACCGTGTGTGCATTTTTAGATTTCATTATAGTATCTCAGTTGGTTAATAGACGTCTTATTTTTTGTTTATGTTTTAAATTACTGAACAGTTATTTTGTTGACGACTATCCGTTTGTACTTTTCACAATAATTTTTAGCGATAGCACTACAGTCGTTATGGTCGCCCTGTTTACAGAAAAATTAAACCATAATCCCCTTAATGTATATACAGTGTGGATTCTTTTTAAAAATGAAAAGACATCTAACAGGCGAAGATAATTTTAGAATAGGAACCCAACTGCAAGATAAAATGATGGGGAGGAAAAAAATTTATAAAAGTTTTGCAAGCCGAAGGAAGGGAAAATATGATAATATAAAGGAAAAGAGAAATAGTTTTTTAAAAAATTGCTTGCTTTTCTTTCCATCCGATATCTATATAAATAAAATTAGACTTTTGTCTGTGCATTTCTTGGAATTCAAAAATTTTGCGATTTCTATCCGTTTCAAGCACCCGGGATTCCGATGCGACTCTCAAAAAAAAGTTTGTCTGTCTGTCATTCTGTCATTCTGTCCGTGACGCTTTTTTTGTTTAAGCATCACGTAAAAACGACCGAAGCGAATGATATGAAATTTGGTGTCATGATAGGTGGTCACTCAACTTAAAACATAGCGTCGAATTTTTAAAAATCTTGATTAGATTTTCAGATTTTGCGAAAATCGTTTCAAACTGCGTAAATTTGTGTTCAAGCATCACGCAAAAACGACTGAAGCGAATGATATGAAATGTGGGTGTCCATGGATAGGTGGTCACTCAACTTAAAACATAGGCGTCCAATTTTTTAAAAAATCCTGATTGGATTTTGAGATTTTGCGAAAATCCTTTCAAACTGCGTAAATTTGTGTTCAAGCATCACGTAAAAACGACTGAAGCGAATGATATGAAATTGGGTTGTCATGATAGGTGGTCACTCAACTTAAAACATAGGAGTCGAATTAAAAAAAAAATCTTGATTAGATTTTGAAATTTTGCGAAAATCATTTGAAACTGCGTAAATTTGTGTTCGCACATCACGTAATAACTGCAAAGGTGAAAAAATGATATTTGGTGAAGTGATAGGTGGTCACTCACCTTAAACTATAAGCATCTAATTAAAAAAATCCATCAGATTTCGAGATTTTGTGAAAATCGTTTAAAACTGAGTGAATCTTTGTTCCCGTATTACGTAATAGCGACTAAAGCGAATGATATGAAATTTGGTCACACGATAGATGGTTGCTCAACATAAACTATAGGAGTCCAATTTTTTAAACATTTTTATTAGATTTTGAGATTTTGTGAAAATTCTCTCAAAATGCGTTTATATTTCTTCAAACATCGCGTAATAACGACTAATACGAATGATACGAAATTGAGTGATATGATTGGTAGTTGCTAATCTTAATTTATAGGCGTTGAATTTTAAAAATATTTTGCTTACATTTTGAAATTTTTCGAAAATCGTTTTAAAATGCTGAAAATTTGTTCCAGCATCACGAAATAAAGACTGCAGGGAATGAAACGAATTTGGGTGACATGATAGATTGTCACTCAACTTAAATTCTAGGCTTCAAATTTTCAAAAATGTTGATTAAAATTTTGAGATTTTGCGAAAATTATTTCAATATGCGTAAATATTCGTTCGCGCATCACATAATTACGACTAATGCGAATGAAATGATATTACTTAGTTACTCTCTAACCTGTAATATTTTAACAATACATAAAAATTATAACTTCGCTTTCTTTGGCAACATACTACATCCATTCTGTGTACTCATACAATGCTGACGAAAGATCTTGCTTTTTTGGAAATTTGCATTCACTAACCCGTCGAGGACGGGTACTTCAGCTAGTTAATATATAAGAATAAAAAATGTCATTTTAATCTCTTTAAAGTAGGCCAACAATAGGGATTTAACCGCCCTAGAAAGTTGTTACCAGGGTGGGCGCCCCCCCCCCCCCTACGCACGCCGCAACGGGCGGGAGAGTTTGAGGATAATATCGGTACAAGGATATTTCAACCAAGGATATTCAACCATATTTCAACCAACTCAGACTAAGCATTAATGCGAATGCAAGTTGCTCTACTTCTAATCTCTCTCTGATATACCCGAAACCTGATTATCCCAGGGGCAAGGAGGGGGCGGTAGTCCGGTGCCCCTGAAGAAAAAGGGGGCCCATATATATCCCGATTATCTAAATTATAAATTCATATGTACTGAAATAGTAATTGTGGGGGAAAAACTGAATTTCCTCTATAATATAGGTATTACCTAATTGTTAGAGAGTTAGAGATATTTTTTTGGGGTGATAAATACGATTTGATTAAAGTACAAAAACTACAGTTAACTGAAATGCAACAATTTTCGAGTACAACAGCGGTCAAAAACTGGGTTAAAATGCTTAAAAAGGGGGGGGGGGCTCAGTAAAGGGGCTTATTGCGTAAAAAAGGGGATAGTAAGGGGGGGGGCCCAAACTTAATGCCCCGGGCCCCGTCTAAAAGTGGTCAGATTTGAACATACCGTACCGCCTTTCCTATTTACTTATTATTTTTCTTTCAACTCTTCTCTGTTTTCTTTTTTTTCCGCCTCTTTCTTTATCCTCTCCTTTGTGTGTTTTGTATGTCTCTCGTCTGTTCTAATTTTAAATGTTACGTATTTGTGCGTATTGTAGAGTGCTGATAGTATACCAGGACCGAAAACGAAGGAGACGCAAGTTAAACGGTAGAGGCTTCAGGCAAATTGTCGCTTTTCAGATCGTATTTATGCGAGACGGAAAAAAATGCGAGAATTCTCGCGAGAAATCTCGCGCGAGACAAGACTCTCTCTCGTCTCGCGTCTCATCCCGCAAAATATTTTCTTTCTCGTCTCGCAAAAAAAATGCCTGTCTCGTCTCGCGAGACAATGCGAGAACGCGAGACAATGCGAGAATTCTCGCGTCTCGCGTCCATCCCTATATATTACTGAGTCCCATTTCTTTGATATATTAAAAAAAATATAAGTAATAAAATTTCTTTAAATATAATTATTATTCATACACTACTCACTGGGGGAGACAAAAATCTAGTACGAAATACAACTTCCAGTTTTTTGCTATTGTCCTTTTCTTGTTCTGTTTTCTATTGCTTTTTTGTGTTTCTATTTTGTGCAGTTTTTCTTTTCTTATTTTTCTTAATTTATTTCTCAGTCTATTTTATAATTTCACTGGTTTATCGATATTGTGTTATTATCTACCTTCATCCCTTTCTTTTATTCTCCCTGGTTTCTTGCCTTTTTTCCTTCTTCCGACTAGCAGCTTGCTGTCCGCTTTTGCTTATTTTCCGTTCTCACCGTTCTCGATCACCGATTATCGGTAGATGAACGAAATCCCGTCTGCCTCTTAAAGGAAAATACTCGACCCAATTATAATGATTAACTGTCTAAACAATCTTTTCCTCTTAAAGGAAAATGTTCGACCCAATTTTAATTATTAACTGCCTAAGCATTCTCTAGCGACGAACCATGATAAAAGTCTATAGTTACATGAGATAACACTGTTTAAAATATCTGGTCACTGCTATAAATATTAGGAACTATCTTAAAAGTTAAAAATAATTAAAATACCTTTCCGCTGTAAAATATATTATTATGATCTATTCCCTGGTTATATTATATGTATATACTAGCCGCCAAGGCGATAGTACTTAAGTATTATCCCTCCGGTCATTCTCGCCAAATTACTTTTTCATGAAATGTGCCGGCAAACAGTTGCTAGTCGTATTCGGAACCATCAATAATTTAATTTGCCCGGCATTGATCTTGGCAAAAAATCGCTCGTCTTGGCAGACTGTCGTGATTATACGTAAGTATCTTACAAATTTTGGGTGTCATCATAAAAGCCGATGTTGGAGATGGTAGCGATGCCAAGTACTAACATTGCAAAATGTATGAAGAGACATTATTGGTGACATTATCATTCATAAAAGGATTATGAAACTACTGTATTCTGCTAATGGGTACTTTTCTAGTTTAATAACACCACACCAGTGTGTTAATGTGCCAAAGTTAGCAACCCTTTTTTTTACTACTATGGTTGCGTTATTTAATACCTATTTTCGGTTACAATAATATAAAAAAAAACAGGAAATGGGCTAAAATGTGCTTTAGCCCACTGCATGGCGACATTCTTATATGTGCGATAAACGCGCCAAGTATTGTAAATTCGACTAAAGCTTTAAAAGTGACCGAAAGATCTAGCATTTTTGTGTATCCATGTTTGTTATTTTGTTATCGAGATACTACGTGACATTGCTTGCTCCATTGGACGTCACTGAACTGTTAATTTGGATTTTCGCATATGCGTTATTGTTATTGCACTCATGTTTACATCTAGCAGTTGCCGTTAGCAGCATGGAAATATGGTTGATTTTGGTACCACACACGTTAGCATATTATATAAGTAGATAATTCGTGATGAGTAAAAATCCCCATTTATTGTAAAATTAAATTTCCTATCTCAAATTATTAGATTCATAAAGTAATTAAAAAACTTTGTAAAAAACACACATAAGAAGTAATAGGTAAGAGGATACGCACGTTTCGTTCAAAAATTGTTTTGAACTTCATCAGTCCAAGCCCTTCGTCGTAAAGAACACAGGGAGCTGAAAAGAGATAAACAAGCAAGATGTTGCCACAAGGGGCAAAGAAAAGTCGAACAAAACCAAAAAAAAAAGTGTGCTATTTGTTTTTTGTTTGTTTGTTCTGTTTTCTCTTTTTTGTGTGTGTGTGTGTTTGTACTCGTGTGTTCCCTTTTTTATTATTATTATTTTTTTTTATTTTATTTATTCCTTTTTTATTTCTGTATTTTTTGTGCTTCTTTCCTTTCCTTTTTATCCCATATTTTAATTTTTTTTTCTCCCCTCTCCGTGGTTTTGTTCGACTTTTCTTTGCCCCTTGTGGCAACATCTTGCTTGTTTATCTCTTTTCAGTTCCCTGTGTTCTTTACGACGAAGAGCTTAGACTGATGAAGTTCAAAACAATTTTTGAGCGAAACGTGCGTATCCTCTTACTTATTACTTCTTATGTGTGTTTTTTACAAAGTTTTTTAATTACTTTATCGTTTAACACCAGTAATTTGAATGATTTTTCAGTTATTAGATTGATGTTGTGCGTGAATAAACCACCAGAAATTTGAAACAGTTTTATGTGATAAAAATAAAATGTGGCCATTAAACTGTCATTTACTTCACATCTCTCGCCTAACGAATCACTAAGTGTCGAACAAAACTACTTTAGTTTAACTGCAGGTTATGCGATTAAGCTAGGTTCTGCTCTAAAATTACCTTCAGTCAGTCGGCAACATCAAATTATTGATTACAACGCACAGCGTTATTTTACGAGCAAATTTCAATTTAGCTCTAAGAATACGTCCATGAATGTCCTATATGCTAGTTCGTACTCTACTGTGTGCATAATTCTGCTGACGAAGGCTGGTAATTTTCCGGCCGAAACGCGTACAGACTGAAAAGTACCTGTTATGTGTGTGTTTTTTTTTAAATAAAATTTTAGTTATTTCAAGTTTTAAACATCAGTTTCTTTTTGAGTGTTTTTAATTACAAAAATCTAGTCTAAACTCACTTAGTTCAATTTCTTCACCAACTTCGGTAATGTTCCGAATGAACTATTTGCTGAGCTGACTAATTACGATATCCGAGAAGTAAACTGCAAAAGACCCAAGGCGGTCTTACTCTTAGATGCCGACTAGGAACTTTTGCAGCCACTATTCTAATTACTGTTATCGTGTTTTTGTGTCTAAAATCTATTCATCACCAATCATTTATATTGTTATCTCATTTTTTATCTATGTACATATTGCTGTTTTATTATTTACATTGTAAAATAAAAAATGTTTTTCTTGACGTGACCACGCCTCACGTGGAGGCCCCATTTATTTAATGTTTGAACAAAAAAAAGGATTGCAACTAAGGAACTGGAAATGTAGCCTTCAATGGCCTAGGTGTTCCATGTAATAAAATTTTGTCATGGCATGTCATTTAGTGTTCGTTTTCCTTCATGCAATTGTTTTTAATACATAATACTACGTTGAATTCTTAAAAAAAAGGGTTAAATATATCGTGATATAAAGAAAAGTTTAACGACAATATTTCTGCATAATTGACACAATTAGCACCTAAATTCAGTATCACTGTAAAACGCAACTTAAATGCATATTATCACATGATATATCAGAAATACTTTAAAGAAAGGGAGAGAAAAACAAATCATTATTTTGTTACGTCCGTTATCTATAGTCAACCAAGTGTTATTTGCATTTCGTTAGTCGTTGAAGTATTTTACACAATTTTATTTATTTATTATTGAAAAACCAACTACTTTTCTAAGTTCTGGAATGCAATTCGTTTCTGCATCATACATCTATCATTATTAACACCAGCAGAAATATGTCATTTATTCCAGTCAGCCGTATTTTTTTTATGTAACAACATAAACGTATCTTTTAATGTTGGAAAATACAAAGAAGGAGGCATTTTTATTAATAGTAGGCATTGAGTTTCTTATTACATATACCGAATATTGTAATTTGATAGTTTGATATTGTTGCAAGAAATTCAAAACAACCACTTATATTATGAAATCAATATCAAAACCTGCGATGTTATACAGATTATTCCAGTAAACTGTTATATTATAAAATCAATACCAAAACTAAAGTTACGAAGTTTCTCAGCAAAATATTTCGATATATGGGAAAAGCAAGAATTAAAATAAAATATTAATTCTCTTATCAGCTTTAGATCATTCGCACTCATGAATAATGCGCATTCGGAGCGTTCAGTCCATAGAAAACTACACAATGTTTCAGATCTGAAAAATTACTTTCAAGATAGTTACAAAGTGGAAAATCAATATTAAAATTTCCACTATGTAGAAGCGTAAAATAGTACTTTTAAACAAAACAGCTTTAGTAAAGGCACAAACTTAGGATTATTAAGAAAATATTATTGGAATTATATATACATTTATCGGCTATCAAGAAGATAAGTGAGATAAAATTTACTTTTAATTCTTACAATATATGGCTTGAAAAATACTTTAAAATTAGAAAATGAATGGTCTAAAATAACCTGGTCAATCAAATTGAAACATGCCTACAAAACCTGAAGTTTTAGTGTAGGTTCAATTCTTTGAATAGTATGAAATATTTAAAGTGTGTTTCGCCATACAAAATTTTTTATATACATAATTATAAGTTACGAGTTTTTAGTAATGTTAATTTATTTCCAAAATACTCATGTTATAGAAAATGAATCGAATTTTTTAATAACTTTCCTATATAACTACGTAATAGTTTTTTAGAAATGGAATGATTTTAAGAAAGAGTCTACGATTGATGAGACATTTAGGACTACGATGTAAAGTTTCCTGAAATGCTTTAAAGAATAAGAGGAGATGTTAATGAGACTAATGAATAACTTTTTATTCCTATTTATGGCAATAAAAATATGTTCAAAGAAAAAGTGACATTTTCTAAATTATTCAGAATTCCTTCGAAAATAAGAGTGAAGGTGACATTTACGAAACTATCTTGAATTTATTACTTCAAAAATGTTATAGAAATTAAAGTGGCAATTTCCTAAGCTATTAATAAAAGCTTCAAATTATGTTAAAAGTAAAAAGTGACATTTTCTAAGTTATTTACAAATGTTTCAGTACCCGAATACGAAAACGGGCACTATCACTTTAGTAAATAAGTAATAATGATAAATAATTAATTACTGTTTATTCATACATGTTAAAAATAAACAGTTACATTTTCAAAATTATTCAGAATGCCTCCGACAGTTGAGTGAGGGGCACATTTCCTAAACTTTTTTGAATTTATAACTTCAAGAATGTTATATAAGTCGCATTTTGTAAACTATTCATAATATCTTCAAATTATGTTAAAACTAAAAAGCGACATTTAAAAAGTTATTTACAGTTGTTTCACTAGCCAAATTCAAAAACATTCATGGAAAAGAATTGCTTCAATGAAAATTGAAATATATAACTGAAGAAAATTTGACCGATCATTTTGTTGTGAATGGTTAGATATATGGATAATTATAACTTTTCACAGTCATAAATTATATTCAAATTACTTTTAAAGACATAAATTCATTAAATTATGCTTCATAATCACTTTGTTAAAAAATTAAATGCATAGTTGTAAACAAAGCTGATTTTGTGATTTATTTTACTTTATTTTTTTACTTTAAAATTTTTTTTATTCAGGCTTACTTAATGGGTAAATTTTGTCCTAAAGGACGATATAAGTGCTGTAAATAACTTTCAGTTGATTCTTAGCTATGGAAAATTACTTTTAAAAGAAGTTAAAAATTTAAAATCACTCTGAAAACTGTTAACAATAACTGTGCTACCAAAACCATTTGCAAAACCGTAACCGCATTTGTAAAGAGTCAAATGTACAACTACGAAGAAAGCTATATTGACCGTTTTGTCACAATGAAAGTTTTTGGGCCGTGATAAAATACTTTCAAAGCATTTTCAAAGTCAGAAATGAGTTTCCCGAAATTCTTAAGAATCGCTTCATTACCTAAATACGAGATTGTGGACAAAAATGGATCACCGTTGATGAAGACCCGAATCTTCGACTATGAAGAAAAATTCATGGAGGTACTTTCGGAAACGCTGGGTTTTGCATTCGAAATAGTATGTCCTCCTGACGGCGAATACGGAAGACTTCGAGATGATGGCAACTGGACTGGGATGGTCAAAATGGCCATGCAGAACGAAGCTGATTTGGTCATCCGAAGATTAACTATTACGGAAGATAGGATGAATGTAATTGACTTCAGCTACCCTTACTACGTGGACCGCATTGTGTACGCAACTGGACCCCTGGAGCGCTTGACGAACAACGATTCCTTTCTAAAATATTTTCTGCCGAAGTCTGGGTTTTGCTTGCGTTCTGCTTTCTACTCGTTTCATCAATGCTTTTCGTATTCCGCCATAAGAAACGATGCCTATGCCCCCTGTTTTCGTCTAAGTTACGGAAGATTTCAGTGAACAGAAGCTACGGTGATGGAGAATGCATAATCAGAATGTGTTGGTACATTGGTTGCTCGTTCCTGCGCTGGAGTTATACAGCTGTCTTGCTTTCTTTCTTGACGTTTCCAACGCTGTCAGGCATCAAGTCCATTTCTCAGCTTGCAGAAGCCGTAGCCAAGCAGGAATACGAATGTACCACCGCCCCTGGTAGTTACCTACCTTCAGCATTGCTGAAAACAAGCAACTCGGATTTAAGAATGATCGGCAGCTGTCTGAAGGCGAACCCTGGCACTTTTGATTATGAAGGGGCGCTCTGGAATAAAACATCTAAAAAAACAGCATTGATTTTGTCAGAGATTAATCTTTTAACAATGGTCACTCGATATTTTGTATCACAAGAAGCGCTTTTTCCCACCCTAAATGGAATTGGAATAGAGAAAGACTTCTGTTGCAAAGCTCAGTTGAATTCAGTCATCAGTTATATTTGGAGCTCAGGCATCTACGTAAAGCTAATGCGCGATGAACAGACGAAGAATATACTGAAATCAGTCTTTGTTTCCCCCCGTAAGGACGACGATAATATGGCAATTTCTTTGTCAGCTCAAGACCTCAAAGGCAGTTTCATTTTACTTGCTGCGGGCTATATTTTAGCAATACTTATTTTTTTGTTGGAGATAGTAATCTCCAAATTTTGATTATGTTTCTAGGTATATTTTTAATATACTGAAATTGTCTTTAATTATGGAATTCATGTTTGGCATGCAATCTGCATTCTTGCTAAGCGACCAGTTATTAATTGGTCTTCCAAGTACGTGTGAAAAACTACTGAAAGATGTACAATCAAATAATACATTGAAATAGACCTGTATTTAATTCCATAAACACTAGTTAATAAGGACTTCTCGTTATCAATTCACTACCTCAAAAACATTTTAATTGTACTTGCAGTAACTTTTAGTCAGTGTTATATTTCTCTTGACATTACCAGGAAATTTTTGAATGTCTTTTCCTCATCCATTCAACATTTAAAATATTTGAAAATTATGCATGGAGCAAATATTCCACCAGTTTTTGTCAATGTATAAGAAAATAACATAAAGTTTAGTCCATTTGTTTTTGTAGCTATACATTAGAGAACCTTTTATTGAATACTCATTTGCAAAGGTATTGCTGTTAAATTTTACTGTCATAAAGAATTGTAACGTGAACTGAATGGTTAGATTTCAGGAGTATAAATGTTAGTCACGTTAAACTTTTGAAGTAACGGATAATTTTGTTTGTGCACATTTCACCTTCTAATGGTCTACTTTATAGATAGTAGTTTAAAAAAAATTAAAAAACAAAAATTATATTTAAAAAAAATTCCACTGGCAATTCTAAGTGTACTTTTACTCTATATTTGGTACTGGAACTGAGTGCTAAACTATATTCAATGGAAAAAGGTCAGTTATTTGAGCAGGTTTTGGCAGCAATAGATTGTCTCCCAGTAATATCAATAGTTTTCACCAGTGATCGTGAATCAAAGATTATTTTACATGAGATACGTATATGAAACTGTAAATATTTTGCACGCTATATTGAACAGACTGTAATAAATAATGTCACTATGACTGAATTACGTGCACACCCGCCATATAAAAAATATTTATATTTTTCAAGCAATTACAAATTGTCCGCATTATTGCATTACTTTCTGAGTTAGTAATTTGCTTAACAATCACGTTTCGAATTTCAGAAAAATCCAACATTATTTTATTTGCGAATCGATAACGAATCTATTAATGTTGAAAATAATATTAAAATGAGAATAGCGCTACAAAAATGATCATTTTAAATAAAAACTCTCAAAATATACTTTAAAAAATCATATCGAATTCCATTTGATGACATATGGGAGAAAAATATCAGAATATTTCGAAACTTTCGAGCAAATAAAGAAAAAGAAAAGAACACACATTTTTGTTTGGAATATATACAAATTCAAACAGAAAACTATATCTAATATGTGTATAAGTATCAAAATTTTAGTAAATGCAATTTTTTTCTTTGTTTGCCAGGAACTGCGTGTCGTTTGAAAGAAAATTATCATCTTATGATTTCAGTTCATTCGGAACTAGAAAACAATCTTGTATACGTATGAGTAAGTGAAATGATTAAAAAAAAAAATACTCATATATTACTTCTTGTATGAATGCAAATTAATTTTATATGCTAGGACCTAGAATACTTTGTTTAAAAAATAAAACCTGCAGTTAATAGCACAATATACTTTTGGCTTAATTGTAGCTAGGGATGGACGCGAGAAGCGCGAGACGAGAAACAGAGGTGTCTCGTCTCGTCTCGCAGTGGTAAACCTGTGTCTCGTCTCGCGTCTCGCAGAGAAATTGCCTGTCTCGTCTCGCGAGTCTCGCAAAATTAAGAACAGCGATTTTGTTACCATATTTTTAGTAAAATTAATACTATTTTATTTAAAATTAATATTAATAATAACAATTAGTTATGCATATTATCATATTAGTATGTATATTAGTTACCATGTTAACTCATATGTGCACTTGAAGTGATAAAAATTCTGATGTAATCCGTATATATTATGTGACATGACACCAAAAAATATTTGTTTTTATTCATTTATTTCCGGAACTGCGTAAATGTAATATGTATGGTTAATGGGAGTTTCATTTGCTTTTGAGATTATATAAAGATTTGAATTTTGTTAGAAATCTTGCAGAACTCAGGACATGTTGCGCAAATAAAATTTTAGTACAACTAAGCTGCCCCAATGTGCGGAATAGTGAATTCTCGTGTCTCGCGTCCATCCCTAATTGTAGCATCTCAACGAGAACCAAGCAAGTTGTTAAACGCACAGTAATGAGAATTAGTAACATGTTTTTTTAATGACTGATGCTTGATTTCAGTTGGCGGAAAATACAAAGTTTAAGCTGTTAAATTGCATATTTAAATAATTATATTCTTTAACTAAAGATAAAAACCAAAGAATGTATGTTTTCACAGTTGTTCCTCGCGTGTTGACTTGTAAATGCAGGTTTATTCAATAAATCAGTCATTTCGTGACTAACAAAAATTTCAGTAGATCATTACATTGATATGCATCTGTGCTGAACATAAATCCGACCTACAAAAATCAAATTAATATTTCATTTAAACTAGCACGTGCATACCTTTCCTCTTAACTCTAAAGCACAAAAAACAGGCAATCAGTAAACATAATTTTACTTTTAATATTACGAACTTCATTTTTGAATAATTCTGAGAGTTAAGATTGTTTTTCTTCGATGTTTGCATTCAAATTACATTATGTTTTTTTTTTTTTTTACATTTATTGTTACAAATGGAAAAAACAGCCATGTAATTTCGTTCTTAAAAAAACAAGTACATTTAACATCAAATAAAGTGAAACCGGCACTTTTGATTGGTTAGGCTTTCAGAACCGAAGTCGAAAAGGACTGGGCGTAAATGTTTTGGAATATTCTTTTCGATTAATATTCGTTTCACCATTACGTCGGCAACAGACAATACTTAAAGCAGAAAATTTTTATTTTTTTGTAAAAAAGGGTATTTAAAGCTTTTTTAATACAGTTAATTGAAATCTACCAAAAATTTTAATTTATATTAATTTGTTTTTCTGCAGCATCTGATTACCATAAAGATTCAAAGTTTTAATTTATCGTCCTGAAAAATTCCAAATTTCATTGCTCTTAAAAAATATATTTCACACAATTGTGAAGTGTTCTTTTTATATATACATCTGCAAGATTAACGCTAAATGGATTAGAAGATGGTTTAAACTGCTACTACTGAATACGAAATGCACTTTACTGAGAGGTATTTGCAACAACGTTTTCGAAAATATTTCCAACTGGTTCTTACAAGTGAAAGTTGACGGTGGCAGTTCAAGAAGTTTTAATAAATCGTCTGTCCCCTTTTGTGTCTTAAAAATTAATTTAATTTACGCCAGTCATAGCACTGGAAGTTTTATTTTTGCAATTTTCAATTTCGATGATTGCTGTCATATTTTGATAACTTTTCACAAAATTTATGTTAAAGATACTTTCAAATAAATTTGCAGAACTGAAGTGCAGTACGGCAATGCAATAAACAAACGTTCTTGGGGAGGAAATGTCGAAAAGCAAAAGAATTGCCGAAATATTCCATGGATGATTACGTATTCTAAATGAATCTTCCGGAGCTACATAAACGTAAGAAAATGAGCTTCCCCAAGTTCTTAAGAATCGCCACAATGCTCTCAAGTTTACATGATATCATGAACGAATCAAGTTTTAAAGAAGAAGAAGTGATCGGCTTTCGTGGACTGACTGAGTTTGTAGAAATCTTTTCGAAAAAACTGGGATTTTCGTACGAGATAAGTACACCAAGCGACAACGAGTGGGGGCGAAATTTCGGCAATGGAAGTTGGACTGGAGCGGTAGGCATGCTGCAACGTGGTGAAGTAGACATGATAGTTACCTTTCTGTCAATCACTCAAGACAGGTATGAAATAATGGACTTCAGCTATCCGTACCTCATCAATCGCCTAATGTTTGCGACCAGAAAATTGACCGAGTCTCACGACAAAATGTCGTTTCTAAAGACATTTTCTCTTGAAGTATGGATTTGGTTGGCCGTGACTTTCCTTATCTTAACAGCTACTTACTCTGTTCTGTGTGAAAGAACATTTCGCCATTTTGCTAAAACCTGCCAGTCGTTCTTTCTGATATCGGGCAATGTTCCTGAGAGAACTGGAGAGATAATCTTGAAAACAACTTGGCTGACGTGCCAAGTCTTTCTTCGCTGGAGTTACGCAGCGGTGCTACTGTCGTTATTGACCTTTCCCTCTTTAATTGGCATCCGCAGCATTCCAGAGCTGGCAGATGCAGTTCGCAGAGAGGAGTATTATTGTACCTCTTACGCCGGTTCAACTTATGCAGATTTAATTCTGAACTCTTTGGATCCTGATCTGAAAACTATTGGCCAGTCTTTGAAAACGAGCAAAGGCTATCGCAGTTTTGATGAGGTGTTAAGCAATGCTAACTCGTCGAAGAAAGCCGCGTTTATTGCTGAGGGATTTAGGCTTGCCGGAATGGATACCAAGTATTTCATTTCAGAAGAGGGTTTTTTTACTGACTTTTTCGCAATCGGCATTAAGAAAGGGTTTTGTTGCAAACCGGAGTTAGATTCTGTTATGCACGTTATTTGGAGTTCCGGTATTAACAACAAAATATTGGGAGATGTTACTACAATGTACAATTACAAAATCCTTTAGAAGCCTCTAGATGGTGATAAAGACAGCTTACAAGTACGCTTACATCTATCAGACTTTCAAGGGATTTTCATGATGCTGGCAGCAGGTCATTCTTTCGCTGTAGCAGTTTTTTTCTTTGAGTGTGCTGTAGGAAAATGGAAGAAAAATTAACACAATTTTAAAGTATTATTGTATTTTACTCTGTTAAGAAATACTATTAAAAGAATTGCCCTTGCTCAACCTAATTTGGATATTGAGCACGTTAAAACTGAAATAAAATTTAATACATATTTCCACGAAAGTAGAGTGGACATCTTAGACAGACCACTTTTCATTTAAAGTGTATCGAATATTGTAATATCAATTATCAACCATTTCTTCTCCTCCAGTACGACTCAAAACTTACAAAAAAAAAAAAAAAGAAATTGTTCTTTAAAATAACACATAAAAGGTGCTTACCAAAGTGTACACCTGCTTTGATCGAAAAAAATTCGATCTTCATGAGCACCAATAGAAGTCCATACACACACTGGGACTGAATTTATCGACTTATTCTATCGACTCCAGACTAATTCATACAGAACTCTCGATACAAACTGATAAAAAATGCGAAATTAAATTATCTCGTCATCTCCTTTTATAATTTAAACTAGATTTTGTTTTACATTTAAGCGTTCTGAAATTAACACTACATATACTGCTGTCTACTGAGCCATGTACGCTATATAAACCATGCATTATTATAAAAGAAAATAATAAAAACTTAGCACACATACATAAAATATTAAAAACTAAACACACATAAATGATTCTTATCAATCCGGACTTGATTTTTGGACGAACAACTTTTGACATTCGTCTTAGCTCTTGGTTAGAGGACTTTTTAAGGGGTCCTAAAGTGTATTCACGTTACATCTGGAGTAAAACGACCAAAATTCCAAACCGTTAGATCATCACCCGCGCGGTAGGCCAGAACGCGGGACATTCACACTTCAGCTATCTACCATGTACAGCATCTAATCCACTCGGCCATGATGGGACCTCTTTTACAGATGAACTCAAAAGCCTTTTAATATAGTAAGTGAGTACAAGTCTGTTGCAGAATAGTACATTGTGACTTAGCAGTTACTGTTCAAAATATACTCAACTCCGAGTACTTCCACTTTGAACAATGACTTCAAACACATTTTGAAGTGATTTTTCAAAGTATATTTCGGTGAGTAAAGCACCGTACTCCGGTTTCGGGTTCAACTCCCGGCGGCCGGGGTTCGATCCACGACTGGGCGTGGTTGTACTTGTGTCCGTCTCTTCATAGAGGGGTAACGTGGCCGCCCACTGGGTGCCCCTATAATAAAATGGCCACACTTTCGGGCAGTTGTAAGGGACAATGCCGTATCGGCAAGTTCCCGCCCATTACTTAAATATATATATATAAATATATATATATATATATATATCGGAGAGATTGTTCGTTTGAAATAAAACAAAATTCGTACGTATTAGTAAAGTTTATATGAAAAAAAAAGGTTAGGAAAAAAAAAAGGCTATTAAAGCTGATATTCGCTTTCAGCCTGTGGACCAACAGCTTATTTATTTGTTAATAGAATAGAACGGGTGAAATTAACTATTTTGTAATTTTATTTTATATTTTTGGCATGCTTTATCTATCTTGCTACTGCATCATTCAGGAAGATATAAATTGGGAACAAATGAATTATTAAAGCACTGTATTGATTATGCATGAAAATGTTTTGTTCCACCGATGGTGGAACTAAAAGTAAATAAAAGCGGTTCATCTTAATATCATCCAAATTGCATTTTTATTAGAATTTATTTGTATTCCATTAGCGTTTCCATGTTACCAGACAATCGTACTTTGCTGGATTTGACGAGAAATATTCTTATTACGCAGACAGACGATATGCAACCTTATTAGATAGAAAACTTGGTTACAGGCGACATTTTTTCTTTAACTGAAATGGTAAATATACTTACTCATGGTAAATATACTTTATTACATAATAAATAAATCGTTATGAAGAATTACTGATTTCACTGTGCTAAAAATTTTCAAAATGTGAGAAAAAAGGTACTAAAACATTCACAGGTGTTTTTTTATGGTCTAATTCATGTAAAATTACATAATGATTTAGCCTCATAAAATCTTTTTTTTATGTATGGTTTTTATAAGATCTTTTCAGATGAGCTTCTTTGGACACAATAAATTTCATTAATCTTACATTAACTAACTGTATTTTAAGAAAAGTAAGCAATGATAAACCGACAGTGAACCATGCAAGGATTTTAAACAGTTTTTTGTCATTTTATTCAGAGTGATGCTTTAAATTATAATTTTTACTAAATTATTATTCGATTGATGCAGTATAAACAGTCCTTACATTTAATCATGAAAAAATACAATAGCATTCAAGCGTGTCTGTGTTGTAAAATTAAGATATATTGGTTTTGCCAAAAATCTATTGTGTGTCTGCGTGGAAAATAAGATTAAAAATAACAATTTTTTTTAATTTCAATCTCTATAACACGTAAGTGCAATGATTATGCTTTTTTATACATAATTTATTTTTCTGGATATTTCTAAGATAGTTTTCATTTCAACAGAATATTTTTTTATCAATTTGATGAAAATCCACAAAAAATGTGTTTTTGTGAAAAGTGAATAAGCCAGACATGGCAAAGTTGCTTTTAAGTAATCATTTTTAAAAAATAAAATACGCCCGTTCGTATTCGATATTTTAGATTTATATTTCAGAACAACATTGTAGTTTTTCTGTAGCTTACATTTGCATTTCTAAAAGAAAAAATCTTACTGTATATTTATTTGACAACGTATATAACAAAAGTTTATGAAGGACAGTGAACGTAAGATATCAAAAAGTTCAAGAAAAATAGCTGAAAAAAAATAGTATTTTGGATTAAAATATACAGTATTTCTTATATAATATCTAACATACTATGTGATGAAGAAGAAAAAAAAACATTAGCCACTTTCTAACTCTTCAACGTGCAACAACAAAAATAAAGAACATGAAAAATGTTTCTGCGTTTAGGAGATGTAAAAAATATTTTTAATAAATTATGCATACATTTTTTTTGGTACAAGATGTCATTTAACGATGTTATTATTCCGTTTTGTGTGACAGAAACTTACATTCTTTAATAAAAATATCGTGTCTTTTTTTACTATGCCTTTTGATGATTTACAATGCCTTGTGAAGCCTGCAATAAATTTGAAATACATGCCTGTAACATTATTTACTAACGATATAAGGCCTGCTATATTACAATATTTGTCAAGGTGAAAACCAACTTCATTTTAGCATGTGTACAGTGTGATAAAACAGGACAAATTTTCCAGACTTTTACTTTTGTAATGCAATTCTTTTGCAGTAACAGTTTAGACTTTTTATAACAATCCAAACAAAGAATGATTTTTATGTTGCGAAAATAATGGATATAAATTGAAAAGGTTCACAGATTTTATTTCAAAGCAAGTGCCTCGAGTACAGATCTTAAATATTTGGTACTTTCCATAAAAATTTAATCAATTAATAATAACGCAACTGTCGAAGAGTTAAATTGTTTTGAAATTAACGTAAGTGATACTCATTTATTCATGAGCAAAAATTCAATCGTTATGAGCTTTCCGGAATTCTTAAGAATTGCCACTTTACCAGATACATCAAGCGAAACTACAGCAGAAGAAAGGGAGAATTTCGAGTACTTCGAAAATGCACTGTCTAAGATTATTTCGCACCGGCTGAAATTTCAGTACGAATTGGTTGTACCGGACGATATGCAGTTCGGAGGCGTTCAGTCTGATGGGAACTGGAGCGGAATGGTTGGTCTGTTGGTGCGTGATGAAGCTGATTTGATCATCCGAACTCTGTCAATGACGGAAGAAAGGAACCAGGCGATTGACTTCAGCTATCCGTACTTTATTGACAGTGTGACATTTGTGACAAGACGCTTAGAAAAATCCTTCGATATGCACTCTTTCTTAAAACCATTTTCTTTGGAAGTGTGGATTTGCTTGTGTGTTAGCGCTTTCATCTTGCAAGTTGCGTTGGGTGTTTCATCTGAAAGAATACGGAGGAGTGGCAAAATGAAAACCGCACAGCAATCTCTGAAGCAAGCGTCAGAGAATTTCGCCAGGACCAGTGGTGAATACCTTTTAGTTATGAATTGGCTATTTTTTCAAACCGTGTTACGCTGGTGCTACGCAGCTGTACTGCTGTCTTTCTTGACCTTTCCGACTTTGACAGGAGTTCGTAACATTCAAGAACTGGCAAAAGCCGTCCGAGAAGGCAAATACCAATGCTCGTCTTATCCTGGGTCTATTTACGCTGATGAATTGTTCCATTCTTCTGATTCGGACGTAAGGGTGATAGGCCAGTGTTTGAGAGAGTATGTAGGTCACCGCGATTTTGACGCAGTTCTAAATAACAATAAATTATCCAAGAAACCTGTATATGTCGGTGCAGGAATACGATTTATAGAATTGCATAAAAAGTATTTCGTATCAAAAGATAAACTTTTCCCGGACTATATAGTAGCTGGCATGAGAAAAGATTTCTGTTGCAAAAACCAACTGGATTCTTGCATACTCGACATATGGGCTTCGGGAATTTATAAGAAGCTGATAGAAGATTATTACCTGCGTAGAAATCTGCATAAAATATTATCTGTATCATCAGGCGTAGATGTGAATAATTATGACATGCGTTTGCCTTTGGCAGACTTTCAAGGGACTTTTTTTTTCCTGTTAAGTGGATACTTTATCGCAATAACCATATTTATCTTCGAAATTATACGCGGAAAGACGCAATACTGTAAAATTTCAATGGTGAAATATAAGTGGGAAAACCCAAATGCTGAAAAAGGAAATGACGCTAAACATGGAGTAGAATAAAATGAAAACTGTGCGTATCATTTGCACATGAACAACATTAAATGAATACTGATGTGGAATGAATGATCCTCAGCAAGTTTTTTCAGTTTGTTCAGGAACATTCTTGACAATAGTGGAATAGATTTTTGTTTTCCTGATTGCCGATTCCTAACCGGTGCTGTATTGCACCCTTCTTGGAAAGAACCGTGCGATTTATGATCATGTGTTGGTAATCTAGAATCTGTTTATTCTTTCGAGTTTAACCCTTTATAAGGCCGTGACCCTTATGAATTACTGGTACTAATTCTTACCACCTACGATCTATTAAATACAGAAATCATTTATCATTAGTGAATTTTCTGATTTTTGATCAGTTATACTGGATGTATATTTTTTCCGTACATCTAGATTCTAAATGATATGTGGCTTATGCACTTTACTTTAATTCGTAATTTTAAAGAAAGGTCGAATAATTACTCGAGAACTGAGCATAGCAATCATTGCTTTTAATTATATATTTTTGTGTTTAATTCGACGTACAAGCAGCAGATAGTTTTCCGACTTTGATTTTGTGAATAATTAATATATTATTCTGCAAAATTTCTATGTTTGTTTAATACTTGTTTCTCCAATTTTCACGTGGGGTATTACAGTAGAGGGAAAATACATGAATTAATCCTAAAAAATGGGCCGGAAAAATCTCAAGTACTATCGACTCTCTGCACATAAACTCGCCTTATAAAGGGTAAAATTCCAAATAATAACAAACTGGAACGTAAAGTTGAACAAATTCTAAACTTGCTTTCTTATTCACAGTTTCCATTTTTCATTCACAATAAGAATTTCAATTTTAAAACTGTAATTCTACAGAAATTTGCCTATTCGAATAAATTGCGACTTCAGTTATGCCTCACCATGGCACAGTGGTTATGTCACTGAAAATGGTGGACGGCCGAAGTGTGAAGGCCCGGGTTCGGGTCCCATCGTGCGGTTATCGACCTAACCGTTCGGAATTTTCCGTGGTTTTCTCCGAAGCTAGAGTAAATACGGGTTAGGACCCCTTAGAAAGACCCCCAAGGAGGACACCCCCCCTTGTGTTGTCCTTCTCACGTGGATTTATAAGCGGGTTCCGGCCCCAGCACAGAAATCCGAAATACATGTTACACAAACGAACAAACAAACTTCACGTCATAACTCGTCAATACTCCGTCTCATAACAAAACTATGAACCAGTTTATGAGTTAGCACTTTAAAAAAAAATAAGGACTTCAGGAATTCAAATGCATATTTTACAGATTTTAGATGTATCCAGTAGAAGATGAAGATAAAAACTAAACAGTATGATAATGAAAAGTGCCTTTTTGCGTCTAAGAGAAACAGATAAATGAAAAATTTTGGCATAGTTAAAAAAACATAAAAATCGAAAAAAAAAAGTAAAAACGAAAGTATAGCACTTTTCAAATTTTTTTTTTTTCAAATTTTGGCTGTCTTGTTGCCTTAAAAGGTAGGATTTCACTTCAATAAAATTTTACTGTGACAAATATAACAAACTGCTATAGCAGTTGCGTTTTATGGAAATTTTTTTGCAATGTTAGGATAATACAAAGAAACCTGTTAAGTTGACCACCCAGCGGTTCCACAATTTCGTGGTCAACTTATCAAGCGTACAATACTTACTTTTTGATTTTTGAATTTTATCATCTAAGTACTCATACATTACTTAGTACATGCAGTATATGTAGCATCTTACAAAATTACATAAAATGTGAAATCAAAATGATACGCAATAGGAATAATACTGCTTATTGGGATTTAACCGGAGCCATCGTGATTCCAACGGGCCTGTTTGTTCACTCGGATGAGTCATCCAAAGAGGCCTACGGACGTTTCCTCATTGGTTAGTTTCGGCCGTTAGATGACGAATCTAAGTGCTGGAACCAATAAGAGAGCAATGCTGGAACCAGGCCCGCTAGAATCACGATGGCCCCGGTTTTACATTAATTATACATACATATTACTACATTACGTATTAATAATTGGAAATTGTTATAGTACATACAGTTCTTATGTACACTACATACAGTAATTACAGTAATAAGTTGAACAGAAATAAATTCGTTCTTATTTTAGTCAATTTATTACTCTATTAATTTATTCTAAATACACATAGAAAGGATTTTTTACATCTGACATACCTACTCAGGGGTTGTTCTAGGGTACTTGGCACCCCTGCAAACGTAAATCATGTGCCCCCCTTCTATGCTCGAAATTAAGTTTTTCGCAGTTTATGAGTTTGAAATGATGTCCCGATGCGATGATTACTTTGCTTACCGTATCACAGCGAGTGTACCTACTACTGTACAGCTGCGGAAAAAAAGGCCCACTTGTTCTTTATTTCGCCGTCATTCGTCGTACAGCAAAGTTATATATACCACTCGTTTTCAAATAACGCATACTTTAATTTACTATTAATTTAATTTTCATAAGAGGCCGTCTTCATATTTAATTCTGCATCAACTTCGTTCTTCTCAATGGCAACACTGTATTTTGACTTTATTAAACGAAAGAAAACCTTCAAATTACCCTAAATATTAATTTTCACAAATTTTCTGCGATAATTTCCGGAGATATAGCGAATTTTTTTTGCGCTTTTTTAAGGGACTTTCAACAAATTGAAAAGCGTTATTTGTAGGTTCCGAACTTTTCGCCTTCCATTCATTTCGCTCGCGAGTATTAAAGAAATAAATATTATTTTCAAGGAAAATATTGTTACCATCTCTCTGAAAGTTTTTTGTACTAAGAATATCAAGGGCAGAAAGTAGAATGTTTAGTCAGAGGTCCAAATGAACCGTGAATTCATAACTTCCTTGGCTCGTACACATGACTTAAAAGAAAAATGACCCTAAATATAACACGACTGCTCACGAGTTTGAAAATCTTTCTAATTTTGAAATTGTTGTTGAGTATTTCCCTTGGTGGTTCTCTCAGACAGGTGAAATGCTGGCAGGAGTGAGAGGCTGTTCTCTGCTCTTCTGACTGCAAGCATGAATGTTACCCAGCTACGGTCGAACTAGAAGAATGGCTTCAGGATTGAAAATTTATTTGTTTGAATTTCATGTTAAAAACGCAATTACTTTTTTGATGAGCCAATATTATCACTGCGTTTGTTATTTCACTTTCTTCATTTAATATTATCGTCTGCAATGTATAATATTCTTTGTCAATGTATAAGACTTTTGGTGGTATTTTAATTTATTGTCAGATAAAAATTTAGACAGAAAAACGTGATTTTGAATGTTTGATAAAACGTGGAGAAGTCCTAAGACCTAATGTTTCCAATATTAAAAAAGGTCACATTGATGCCTGGAATGTTGAGGATGTTAGTTTTTCAGAAACAGGATGTTGCATTAGAAGATTTATAATCAACTGCATCTAATTCTATACCTGGAAAATATTTTATTTGGGGGCATATGATAGCGGATGCAAGAGTAGACGTTTTATATAATCACCATCAAACTGTAAAAACCTCTAATTTATTTGCTTCAAACTTTGATTTTTTTAATACCGCTATCTTTTACTGTGCGTTTGCGCAAAAGAAATCTAATTTACGCTTATTTTAAGCAGTTTTCAAAAAATTGTTACTTAGTAAATTTGTATATGGTCCCTTAACTCATGAAAATAACACCTTTTATTTAATATAAATTAAACTACTGAACGTAAAAATTTGAAATTTTGCACAGCCATGTAATATTACTTTCTGCATCTATTTCCTTCGAAATTTGGCTAGGTCGCTATTCATAATTTTTTTGAATATTAATTTAATAATTCATAATTTATATTAATATTTTATTAAAAATCATAATAATAGTGAATTTTGTTTGGGTCGTTTAGTTCTAATGATATGAATAAAAATCAGCTTCTTATTATCAATATTATATGAGATATGAATTAAAGTATGAAAAAATATTTTAACATATGGGGAGTGGGATTTTGGAAGCTCATAACTCACCCATTTTGAGTTCAAATTTATTGAAAATTGGTATCCGGGGTTAAAATGAGCTAAATTTTTGAAATATGAAGTGAAATCTAGGGATTGCTATTGAGAAAAAAAAGTCGGTGCGAATTTTAATATGTAGATGGCCCCTTATGCAATTCTTATGAATATAAAATTAATATTTACTTCAATCGTAAACGATTGGTATCTGTAACTTGGCTGTACGACAAACAATGGCCGAAAAAAGTGCAAGTGGGCCTTTTTTTCTGCAGCTGTACATACTAATGTAGTCACAAAAAAATTGTACTTTTACATAAGAAATAAAGATAATACATTAAGAATCTGGACTGAATAATCATTAATCTTACTCTGTCGGTAGGTTTTATGGACTTCAGACATAGAAAAAGACATAGAAAATATTCTGGAAGTGGCCAACTTAGAAAAGTTTTGAGCTATGCTTTGGGACAAATTCTACCTACTTACCTGGTCAATATACAAGTTAGACAGGTCTCTCAATGTCTCAATATTAATAAAGGGTTCTCTCAATTGTTAGGGGGTAAAGGACCTTTCGAAACCAAAATTTGCATATTTTGACATACTTTTTTTCCATTCATCACAAACAGAAAACTTCTGCTTATTTTCTGATAAAATTTTCACAACTTATAGAACAGAATGACAGGTTTTAAAAATTAAACCTTTTTTTGAGATTAAGTAAATATATTTTTCTCTTCAGCTTAAACTATATACACATATTTAGAAAAAAATAATTTGACTTACCTCCAGTTTCCGTAAGATAACTTTTTAAAACTACACAATAGAACCTAAATTTCTATGTCAAATTACAGCTAGGTAGTGCCTTTATGCTATAAACTTCAAATTTTAAAATTGTCTGTTGTTTCAATATTTAAAAAAAATAAAAATATCATACAATTTTAAAATTATTAATATGATTTATCATGCTAATGAGTTAAAAAATGATGGTTTTTTTCATCAAGTTCACGACAATTTCATAAAACTTCTAAGAAATGCAGTATACAGCTATTCAAAGGTTTATATGCAGATAATTAAAAAAAATATTTTTCTGTGATTAACACTATGTTGGTTATTGGTTCTACTTTTCAGAGTTTTCATTCTGCGTGCCACCTGTTGTAGAAATTTTAGTGTTTCGAAATGCATAAAACTTATAGTAACATATCGTAAAAAGTTGCGTTTTTTTACATAGAATTATAAATACAAATCCACTATAGCGCAACAGTCGAAAATAGCGCAAATATATACGAAATAGCGCAAATATAGTCGAAAATAGCGCAACAGTCACAACAAATTTTTAATTGTGATGAAAGTGTTTTTATGCTTTGTCTAAGATTACACAAGCTGTTAGGCCTCAATGGAAGTAAGATCATACATAAAGTTTTAAAAATGAAATGAAAAAGAATAGGCAAAAAGAATTCAAAAGTTGTTATTTCAGAAATTTATTCAGAAATGAAAGAATTTCCTTCTTTGCTGCCATATGCAAGCTTATAGCATATGCGGCACTGTTGGGCAAATTTTAATTTAAGGACAATTAACCCATTTATGCCTAGCGTCCCTTTTTTGGGACGGCATTTTCGCTATCAGTCGAAAACGTTATTTATTTTTCCTAACCTTTATTCATGAGTATTGAACCTCAATTCCCCAAAATATTTCTACGTGACTAAGTAGGATGCTGACACTTCAATTTTTATACGTAATGATTTTAAAAAAATCATCCCTTTTCAAGAAGTTGACATCAGAAATTTATCTGTTGTTTGCTGGATTAGCAAAAATCGGGAAAAGTCGCAAAAATATCTGGGCACAAATGGGTTAAAGACTAACAATTGATTAATTGTTAACTGTGGCCGTAACAACTAAGAATTGATCAATTGTTAATTTTAGTAGCAGCAATTAACAATTAATTAATTGTCATTTGTCATTTGCTACAATTAACAATTAATTAATTTTCAATTGTTTTATGTTAATTTAAATAAAAACTATCAATTAAAATATGACTAGTGTGGATATCTTCATTTTTAGCGACAAAAGTAGGATATGTCCATTCTCGAGGTCCCAGAAACACTGTACTAAAATTCATCAATTCCATCTGGTTTCACGTCAGGGCTTATTGTGTGTCCTAACACGTCCGGTATTATTTCAAAACTCTTTGGTTGTCCTGCAGCTTTCCACAAAAAGCATTACGCTTTTTCATGACTGCAGCCTGCATTTCGGACAATGGCGTGTTTTGCTTGCTTAAAACTTTGTCTGTTTCCGCAGTTGCACATAGGCTTGACGTATGCGCACAGCATTGTAAATGAACAGGAAGGAAATTAATATTCTCGGGATCATCTATTATTGATGATTCGTCTTCTTCAACATCTGATTCAGATATTGAAGATACAAGACCGTGATATTTTTGAAAAATATGGATCGTCCACTGCACGCAATGGGATCAGGGAGTGTATAAAATACACTGCTGGCCATCGTAAATGCAACACCCTGAAGGAAGCATGCAAATAATATGAAATTTACAACATGCATTAGCTGAGGTGAGATATGCAAATGATTAGAATTTCAGCGCAGACGCACATCAAGCGCGCCTGTGGCGCCACCTCAAAGCGCTATTTAAGGCTTGGAGATTTCGACGGTTTCAAGTACAGCAATTGTGTTTTTCTTGCTTTTTTTTCAAAAAAACGATAAATTATGCCTCGTAGGAAACAACGATCATCTTTTGATCAAGTATCCGAGTTTGACAGAGGAAGGATAGTGGCATACCGAGATTGTGGGTTATCTTTCAGGGAAATCGGTCGTCGTATTGGACGAAACCAAACAACTGTGATGCGGATATGTGATCGTTGGGTGCAGGAGGGTACGACGGACAGACGTGATCGACCGCATCGACCTCAGTGCACCACGTCACGTGATGACAGGCAGATTGTACGCATGGCAGTGACGGACCGCTCAGTCACATCACGAACCATATCACAGCAGATTCAGTCTGTAACGCATCATCCAGTGTCTGCGCGTACCATTCGACGTCGTTTACAGCAGAATGGTCTGTCCGCAAGACGTCCGTTGCTTTGTCTACCTCTGACGCGGAACCACAGACGTCTCCGCCGCCAATGGTGCGATGAAAGAAGGATGTGGACGACAGAATGGAATGAAATTCTCTTTACTGACGAGTCACGCTTCTGTATGCAACACCACGACGGTCGGATTCGAGTCTGGAGACACCGTGGAGAGAGGATGCTGAACAGCTGCATTATGCACCGTCACACTGGTCCTGCACCGGGTATTATGGTATGGGGCGGTATCGGATATCTCTCTCGCACTCCTCTAGTACGCATTGCCGGTACTTTAACCAGCCAGCGCTACATCTCCGAGGTGTTGGAGCCAGTTGTCCTTTCTTACCTTCAGGGCTTGCCAACAGCCATATTTCAGCAGGATAATGCACGGCCACACGTGGCACGCATTGTCCAAGGGTTCTTCGTCAATCACCAGATTGAATTGCTTCCCTGGCCGGCGCTCTCTCCGGATCTTTCGCCGATAGAAAACATGTGGTCCATGGTTGCTCAACGACTGACCCAGAGTTCATCCCCAGCTGTCACACCAGATCAACTTTGGCAACGTGTGGAAGCTGCTTGGTCTGCTGTACCCCAAGAACACATTCAAAGTCTCTTTGAATCAATGCCGAGGCGTGTGGCAGCTGTGATCTCCAACAACGGCGGCTACTCTGGGTACTGATTTTGGCAGGAACCACGCTTCATAGAATGCTGTAAATTTAATCATTTGTTACTTGGTTAACATGTTATCTACACAATAAATTTTGTTGTGATATCTCTTGTTTTTCTTGGTGTTGCAATTTGGGTGGCCAGCAGTGTATTTCGAAATATTTTCATGGAATTGTTCTTGGGTAATTTTATTCATATTTGTTTTTTTTTGTTTTAGTAGTTTTGGTTTTAACAATAGTATCACCTTTTTTCTGTACGTCAGTTTTCTTTTTACATATTGTTACGAATTTTCGGGGCAACTCGCTGCTCTGGGACTTAAAATGGTTTAAAATTCGTATTCTGCGTTTCAAATAGATAAATTTTGCTTTTTGTTGCATAAAAATCGGCCAATTAGAACCGGAGATACGGAGGTTTTGGTTTCCCATTCAAATATATGGGGTTTCTGGAAAACTCGAGAAATATTGGTCCTAGGGCTCAGATTTCTTCCTTTTGGGGACTTATTTTTTGCGCCAAATTTGGCGATATATCGCCAAAAGTCGCCAAGCTTGGCGATATTTTGGTCATTTGGCGCGATTTTCCCTATCGGGCGTGTAAAGCTGCTTTTGCTGCATTGAAAACACCTAATAACCTAACATTTCTCTTCTATGACGTAATCAATATTCTCGCTTTATCTAGAATCTTCGTGAAATAGGCTTTTCTGGAGGCTTCTTGTACCTCCTGCGTCGGCTATAAATAGAAGTGCCTTTAAAGCCCCAGTTCAGTGCGAGTTGAAAGTTCAGTGTGAGTGAGCACTTGTATTGTGAAGAGCTCTCTGAGAGAGTATGCTTGTGAATTGAAAGTGCTATAGAAGCTGTGTTTTAGCTTGTTTTATGAAGCTGTTTTTAAAGTGCTGTGTGTACATTTTTCATCGCTGAGTCTTGAGAGACTGTTAGTGTTATTTCTCGTATATTTTCACTGAGTTTTTGCCTGTGAAAGAGACTTATTTTGTGTGAGAAATACAGCATTTGTGAGAGCTTCTGATCTAAGCGGACTGTTAAAAGCACGTTACTGCTAGATTGTGCTTGTGTATTGTGTACAGCTGATTGTTCTACGAAGTCCTAGAAGCAATAAAGTTTGTGTTCCATCCTGACAAGTGACTTTTTACTAGAACTTTTTACACCAACTGGACTTTAGAAGGACGAACCCAGGAGTAGCAGAGTATTCTGAAACAATATGTTTTGTACTCTTCAACGCTTTGGTTTCTGTGTTTACGCTTCAACTGAATCAAAAAGTTCTTTGTACAATTATGATATCCGTTAACTTTAGTGATTACATCGCTTGGACATTTCATACACACAGCTGTGATTTTATTACCTGTAGACTATTCAAGTATGTATTTGAAAAATGTTAAATCAAACAAGAGAAGCCGCGCTTGCGAAGATGACGAGCACTCGGCGGTGTCGCTTGGTAGTACAGGCGAATCCGTTTCTAATGACTCATTAATGTCCGAAACCGAAATACTCACTGACAAGTTGCTGTCTTCGTCAATGTCGTCTATCGAGGACATTTTCGTTCACAAGATTGGGCAAAACAGTACATTTACGTTAGTTAAATCAAAACACAAAGAAGTAGGTATGTCAATGTTTATCTTAACGTAAAACTAGTTCATGCGGCGGGCGAGTGAGCAATGAACACACGGCAGTCGGCACCGGCGCAAAGCGAGCGAGAGTGACTGACACGAAGATACGGATGTGACGTGCTTGAGTCGAAAACATGGTGCTCTCAAAGAAATGCCATACCCGCACTTGTCACAGGAATCGTATATAATGTGGGATTCGGTTGCAATAATAATAGAATACGCATGAGTAGTCTGGCAAGCGAATTACTTTGAAGATAGAAAGAGAGCGATACGTAAATCTTCGCAATTAGGTTAAATTTTATACATCTTTTAAATGATTCCGTATAGATAAGTAAGTTAATTGCTAGTTTTAATTGTTTCATAGAATAAGTAAAAAGTTAATTGCAATTGTTTTAATTGCGAATGATGATTAACATACATTAATACAAATAATTTAATTGCAACGTGTAACTAAAAGTTTAATCGCAATTAATTTAATTGTAACTAATTTAATCGCGATTACTATTTTAGTCAAATAATGCGTTGATTAAAAAATTAATTGATTAAAGCCGAACACTGATATGCGTTTACCCGTGCACGTGGTGAGATTATTCAACTTTTGACCTTGTCTGATAACAAAAAAGGTATTAAAGAAATAACCTCATCAAGAATACACTACAGAGTACAATAAGGAGCAAATGAATAGTTGTTCAGTTTTGAAAACAAGACGGTGTTTTATGTAGGCATTTAGTTCGTTTTTGAAGGGGAAGAAAAAGAGAAAAGAAATTTTAATTTTTACTTTCCGAACATGTACCATGTAAGGAAAGTATTGTAATCATGAAAAAAATTCGAATTCGAGATTTTGGTGTATTTACACGTTTTGAGGTCTTCTGAATTCATTTATGCTATTTTTACGAGATGTATGTATGTATGTGTGTATGTGTGTGTGTGTGTGTGTGTGTGTGTGTGTGTGTGTGTGTGTGTGTGTGTGTGTGTGTGTGTGTGTGTGTGTGTGTGTGTGTGTGTGTGTGTGTTTGTGTGTATGTGAGTGAACACGATAGCTCCTGAACGGGGCATGCGATTGAGCTCAAATTGGGTATATATGTTATAAACCACCGTCGCAAGACCGGTATTGATTTTGGTGTGTATAGGACTTATAGTTTTTTTACAGGGCTACGACAAAGAGTTCTTTTACATTATGGCCTATGGGGGGAAATTCTGGAAAGTGCGCTAGCGTTTAAACGGTACTTTCGACTGAGCTCCAAAAGTGTATATATGTTATAAACCACAGTCGCAAGACCTGTATTGATTTTGGTGTGTATAGGTCTTTGGTGTGTATAGGTTCTACAGGGCTACGACAAAGAGTTCTTTTACATTATGGCCTATGGGGAGAAATTCTTGAAAGTGCGCTATCGTTTAAACGGTACATTCGATTGAGCTTCAATTTGGTATATATATTTGAATTATTCATCGATTAAAATTTATTTAAATTCTTGGTAATGATCTTAATCGTAAGTATTCGGAAAGTCGAGTGGAGTCACTCCAGATTTTTTAGTTTTTGAAACTGAAATCATTGCTACCTTTATTTGGAATTAGTATTTTGTGTACTATATACATGGTGCAGTAATCAACCGAAAAAAATCAAAGGCCATTGGGAGGAGGGGGGCTCCGGACCCCCCCCCTCCTTGTGTGCGCCACTGAGTAAGTAGCAGTAACTAGTTGATTTTTATATTGATCTTAAAGCTTCAATTACTGGTGCATCCTATATTAAAAAATATATTTAAAAATTATGATTATTAAATTGGTTTATTTATGTGCACAAATTAGGTCATCCTTCTTGTACAATAGTAGGGAGACTGTGAGACGTTTTAGAACTTTTTTTAAAATTTCTTTCTTTCTTTTCTTTTCTTTCTTTCTTTTTTTTTAACCTATTTTCAGGTAAACAGGATATCATTGTATCTCCAATACCTTTCCCTAGAAACTAACACAATTTTTTTTTCCAAAAAAAATTAAACATAGTTTTCGGAAGCGAATTGTTAATCTCGCCATTTTAAAGTGAAAAATATGCCCCGTATGCAAGTTTTCCTGCTTACTAAAAATATATAGAGCCATATTTTTCAACTAGGGGTCAGGTAGGGAAATAACTAGCAGCGGAGTTTTTTGAAAAAGTTATAAAAGATAAACTTTCGAAAAGCTTATAACATGTTTTTCATGATAAGTGTGTTCTATAACCAATTTTATGTATTTTTAAGTTAGCAAATATTGAAAAAAAAAAAAAAAAACACCATGTCAAAATTTTCAATAAACGGATTTGACAGTTCGGTGTTCAAAATTATTTGGTGAAGAAAAACAAATTTAGACGAGATAATTCATATTTAAAAAAATATTGGTATTTTATTTAAGAGCTTCTAATATGCTTTTAAATAACTATTATTTTAAATAACTATTATGCTTTTAAATAAATTTCCTAATATAGATAAATATTTTTTAATCCATGGTCATAATTACTCCACAGTTTAAAAAAAGTAAGGTAATTACGACCATGTATATAACAACATAGTTGAAAAAGTTATTCTGAGCTAAAAAGCATATGTTTGTCTTAATTGAATTAAATATATTTTTTTAATAATTTAAAATGTTTTATTGATTTGTTTACATAAGAAATATAATGCAAATTTTACTTTAAATTATTTAAATTTTACTTTAAATTTGCTTAAAACTTACTTTTGGCGTGTAAACAAAGCCAGAAGTACATTCTAAAGCATTAAAATCATACCAGATAATAGTATTGCCAAATATAAGTAGGCAATTGCCAAATATAAGTAGGCAAACCCAGATACTGAAATCCGAAATGACGCTAAACATGAAGTAAAATAAAATGAAAACTTAGTGTAAATAAGACGCATAAATACAAAACATTAATTTAGACAATGGACATTTCTAAAAAACAAGTAATTACTTTTTCATAAATAATTTCAGGAACACACGACATACCAATAAAGTAACATCGATTCGGACTTTATTTTGATTTATCTTGCCCATAAAAGGTTTAAAAAAAAGAAAACTGTACTTAATACAATTTTATTCAATATTTTCAATAATTCTTACAATGAATAATTTTCTTTTTGTAGACATGTAACTTTGAACATATCTTCGAAGGAAGATAGTATTTTGATTGAGTACTTTAAAATCATAACCTTATTATTCACTTTGCATCAATTACTTGCCCACGAGGGTAACTTTAGTCACTAACAAAAACAAGAATAGTAGTCTCAATTGCTTCAACAAAAGTTGTAAGTGTAAGTATCAAAAGAAATCAAGTGATCATAATTACCTTTTTTTATTATTATTATTTTGTGAATGTGTTTGAAAAATTACTACCACCCCCTTAAATTTTAAGCACACATGTTTTATTGATTGGATGTTTTATCAATGGAAATAAAATTTTTACTAGGTGTTCTTAAAGGTTAAAAGAATGATAATTAAAAAATCATTTTGTTTTCTTTATATATAAGACTTCAGTAACAAATAAGCGAGATGATTATGATTTTAAAAAATGTTTTATTTTTCTGAATACTTGTATTTCTAAGAAATGTTTCATTTAAAATGTAAATATGCAGATAACTCATTTGAAATTCTATCGTCCACCGGATTTAAAAGAAGTAAAATCTACAGAAAACTTGTTTATAACGAAAAGTGAAAAAGATTTTGAAAAATGAAATCCACAAAAATGAATATGATGGCTTTTCCAGTGAGCAATTGTATCAGAAAATAGTTCTGTGGATATTCATACTTTAGATATATTTCAGCACGACATAGTAATTTTTCTCGTAAGTTATAGTTGGATTTCTAGAGCATATATTTATTATATATATTTATTTCGCTAAAGATTGCAAAGCCACAGTGAAGGTCAGACACAATCCATATGCAACAAGAAAAATAACTGAAAAATCGAAATGTCCAATAATTTTAGTGGCTTAAATTTGATTTCAAAAATTTAAGAAGAAATATAATTGCCACTTTTTAACTATTCTAACCAAAATAGAATGGAAATGTTGTCTAGTTTAGAGATATGAATGAGAACTTCAAATAAATTGTGTACATATTTTTTAGTGCAAATAGTATTTAATGTTTCCCATATTTCGTTTCAGGTGACCATATATTTACCATAATGGTGAAACCATATTATTAAAACTATCATAAACATGTGATTACGCCTTTTGAAGATCAGTTGAAACATAAAATAAATTTTAAATGCAAGCACATAAAACTGACGCTTTTCGGTCTGTTAAACCATTGGATGAGTTTAGGGGGAAATGTACTTCACATCGTGATATCTACAGTGTTATAAAGTAGGAAAATGTCTCCAGAATTTTATCTTTATAATGGGTTTTCCGGAATTCTTAAGAATTGTCTCTTTTCCAGATACATCAAACGAAACTACAGCAGCAGAAAGGGAGAACTTTGAGCACTTCGAAAATGCACTGTCTAAGATTATTTCACACAGGCTAAAATTTCAGTACGAATTGGTTGTGGCGCATGGTATGCGATTCGGAGGCGTTCAGTCTGATGGGAACTGGAGCGGAATGGTTGGTCTGTTGGTGCGTGATGAAGCTGATTTGATCATCCGAACTCTGTCAATGACGGAAGAAAGGAACCAGGCGATTGACTTCAGCTATCCGTACTTTATTGACAGTGTGACATTTGTGACAAGACGCTTAGAAAAATCCTTCGATATGCACTCTTTCTTAAAACCATTTTCTTTGGAAATGTGGATTTGCTTGTGTGTTAGTGCTTTCATCTTGCAAGTTGCGTTGGGTGTTTCATCTGAAAGAATACGGAGAAGTGGTAAAATGAAAACCGCACAACAATCTCTGAAGCAAGCGTCAGAGAATTTCGCCAGGACCAGTGGTGAATACCTTTTAGTTGTGAATTGGCTATTTCTTCAAACCGTGTTACGCTGGTTCTACGCAGCTGTACTGCTGTCTTTCTTGACCTTTCCGACTTTGACAGGAGTTCGTAACATTCAAGAACTGACAAAAGCCGTCCGAGAAGGCAAATACCAATGCTCGTCTTATCCTGGGTCTATTTACGCTGATGAATTGTTCCATTCTTCTGATTCGGACGTAAGGGTGATAGGCCAGTGTTTGAGAGAGTATGTAGGCCACCGCGATTTTGACGCAGTTCTAAATAACAGTAAATTATCCTTAAGATAAGTAACAGTAAATAATATTAATAACAGTATTAATAACATTAATAGTATTAATAATAACAGTTATTAATAACAGTATTAATAACAGATTAATAACAGTAAATGATCCTTCTAATAACAGTAAATTATCCTTAAGAAACTTGTACATGTCGGTGTAGGAATACGATTTATAGAATTTCATAAAAAGTATTTCGTATCAAACTTTTCCCGGACTATATAGTAGCTGGCATGAGAAAAGATTTCTGTTGCAAAAACCAACTGGATTTTTGCATACTCGACATATGGGCTTCGGGAATTTATAAGAAGCTGATAGAAGATTATTACCTGCGTAGGTGTCTACGCAAAATCTTTTCAATGCCATCAGGCGTCGATATGAATAATAATGACATGCGCTTGCTTTTAGCCGACTTTCAAGGGACTTTTTTTTTCCCTGTTAAGTGGATACTTTATCGCAATAACCATATTTATCTTAATTATATGCGGCAAGACGCAATAATGTAAAATTTCAATGGTCAAATATAAGTAGGCAAATCCAGATACTGAAATCCGAAATGACGCTAAACATGAAGTAAAATAAAATGAAAACTTAGTGTAAATAAGACGCATAAATACAAAAAATTCATTTCGTCAATGGACATTTCTACAAAACAAGTAATTACTTTTTCATAAATAATTTCAGGAACACACGACATGCCAATAAAGTAACATCGATTCGGAATTTTTTTAAATTTCTTTATTTTGATTTTATCTTGCCCATAAAAGGTTAAAAAAAAGAAAACATTACTTAATACAATTTAATTCAATATTTTCAACAATTCTTGCAATCAATAATTTTCTTTTTGTCGAAAGTGTAACTTACAACACACTTGTCCACCAGGGTAACTTCACTAACAAAAAGAAGAATAGTAGTCTCAATTGCTTCAACGAAAGCTGTAAGTATCAAAAGAAATAAAGTGATCATGATAACCTTTTTTTATTATTACTTTCTGAACATGTACCATGTAAGCGAAGTATTGTAATCATGAAAAAATTCGACTTCGAGATTTTAGTGGATTTACACGTTTTGAGGTCTTCTGAATTCATTTATGCTATTTTTACGAGATGTATGTATGTATGTGTGTGTGTATGTGTGTTTGTGTGTATGTGAGTGAACACGATAGCTCCTGAAGGGGGCATTCGATTGAGCTCAAATTCGGTATATATGTTATAAATCACCGTCGCAAGACCGGTATTGATTTTGGTGTGTATAGGACTTATAGTTTTTCTACAGGGCTACGACAAAGATTTCTTTTACATTATGGCCTATGAGAGGAAATTCTTGAAAGTGCGCTAGCGTTTAAACGGTACATTCGATTGAGCTTCAGTTTGGTATATATGTTTGAATTATTCATTGATTAAAATTTATTTAAATGCCTGGTAATAATCTTAATCGTAAGTGTTCGGAAATTCGAGTGGAGTCACTCCGGATTTTTATTATTTTGTGATTGTGTTTAGGTAATTGCTACCACCCCTTTAAATTTTAAGCACACAATTCAATCTAAACAAAATTTTAACTAGATGTTCTTAAAAGTTAAAAGAATGATAATAAAAAGCCATTTCGTTTTCTTTATACATAAGACATCAGTAACGAATAAGCGCGATGATTATGATTTTTAAAAATGTTTTATTTTTCTGAATACTTGTATTTCTAAGACATGTTTCATTTAAAATGTAAATATGTAGATAACTCATTTAAAATTCTATCGTCCACATTTTCTAAATAACGTCTTTTAAAAAAAATCTACAGAAAACTTGTTTTTCATGAAAAGTGAATAAGACTTTGAAAAATGAAGCATACAAATATGTACATGATGGCTTTTTAAGTGAGCAATTGTATTATAAAATACAAGTGGTGGATATTTCTGTGGATATTCATATTTTAGATATATTTCAGCACAACATAGTAATTTTTCATGTAAATTATAGCTGGATTTCGAGAGCATATATTTATTATATATATTTATTTGGCAAAAGATTACAAAGCAGCTGTGAAGGTCAGGCACAATCCATATGCAACAAAAAAAGTAATTTAAAAATCGAAATGTCCAATAATTTTTATAGCTACAAATTTGATTTCGAAAATTTTATGTGATAAAGAAGAAATATATTTGCTACTTTTTAACTATTCTAACAAAAATAGAATGGAAATGTGGTCATAGTTTAGAGACATAAATAAGAACTTGAAATAAATTATGTACATTATTTTTTAGTGCAAATAGTATTTAATGTTATCCTTATTTCGTTTTAAGTGACAGAAACCATATTATTTACTAAAAATATCATAAAGATTTGATTACGCCTTTTGAAGATCAATTGGAACCTAAAATAAATTTTAAATACAAGCACATAAAACTGACACTTTTCGGTCTGTTAAATCATAGGATGAGTTTAGGGGGGAAATGTACTTCACATCGTGATATCTACAGTGTGATAAAGTGGGAAAATTTTCTTCAGAATTTTACTTTTCTAGTGTTTTTTTCTTCACAAAAAAAATTAATTTTTTTTTGCAACAATCGAAACAGCGACTATTTTTTATATCGCGAAAATACCCCTCTAATTGCAAACGCTCCAAGACTTAACTCCAAAACAAGGACCCGAAGCTTGCATCATAAATATCTGGTAGTTTGAAATACATGTCATAATGCATTTATTGAAGAGTTTAATTGTTTTAATATTCACGTTCGAAGCTTATTTATGCACGAGAGAAAATGTGATCGTAATGGGTTTTCCGGAATTCTTAAGAATCGCCACCCTACCACCGGTAACTACAGTACCAGAACAGTACCAGAAAGAGAGAATTTTGAAGACCCCGAAAGTGCACTGGTCAAGATTATTTCAAACAGTCTAAAATTTCGGTACGAATTGGTTATGCCGGACGATATGCGATTCGGAAACGTTCAGTCTGATGGGAACTGGAGCGGAATGGTTGGTCTGCTGGAGCGGGATGAAGCTGATTTGATCATCCGAGCTCTGTCGATGACGGAGGAAAGGAACCAGGTGATTGACTTCAGCTATCCATACTTTATTGACACTGTGACATTTGTGACAAGACGCTTAGAAAAATCTTTCGATATGCTCTCTTTCTTAAAACCATTTTCTTTGGAAGTATGGATTTGGTTGTGTGCTAGTGCTTTCATCTTGCAAGTTGCGTTGGGTGTTTCATCTGAAAGAATACGGAGAAGTGGCAAAATGAAAACCGCACAACGATCTCTGAAGCATGCGTCAGAGAATTCCGCCAGGACCAGTGGTGAATACCTTTTAGTTATGAGTTGGCTATTTTTTCAAACCGTGTTACGCTGGTGCTACGCAGCTGTACTGCTGTCGTTCTTGACCTTACCGACTTTGACAGGCGTTCGTGACGTACAAGAACTGGCAAAAGCCATTCGAGAAGGTAAATATCAGTGCTCGTCTTATCCTGGGTCTTTTTACGCTGATGAATTTTTCCATTCTCATGATTCGGACGAAAGGACTATAGGTCAGTGTTTGAGAGAGAATATAGGTATCATCGATTTTAACGCAGTTCTAAGTAACAGTGAATTACCCAAGAAACCTGCGTACGTCGGTGCAGGAGTACGATTCATGGAATTACATAAGAAGTATTTCGTGTCAAAAGATAATCTTTTCCCGGACTATATTGTAGTTGGCATGAGAAAAGACTTTTGTTGCAGAAAACAACTGGATGCTGTCGTACATGACATATGGGCTTCGGGAATTTATATTAAGCTGACAAGAGATTACTTTCTGCGTATAAATCTGCACACAATACTTTTTATGTCGTCAGAAGCAGATATTAATATTAATGACATGCATTTACGTCTTTCAGACTTTCAAGGGATTTTCTTTTTTCTGGCTGCTGGTTTCATTACCGCAATAACCGTATTTGTCTTTGAAATGATATGCAAAAAGACGAAATAGTGAAGATGAATTGAGTCACTATTTCGTCTTTTACATACATTATGACATGCATTTACGTCTCGCAGACTTTCGAGGAGTTTTCGTTACTTACGTATTATCCAGGCGGTCATTTCTGCTCAAACGATTTTTGCTTCAAACGTGCTGGCAAACTGTTGCCAAACGTATTTCTAACCATGAACTGTTTTATTTGACTGGCGAAAAATTGCTTGTCTGGCGGACCGCCGGGATAATACGTAAGTACTGGATTTTCTTTTTCCTGGTTAGCGGACACATTATCGCAATAACCATATTTGTCTTTGAAATGATATGGGAAAAGACGAAATAATGAAAAATCCCATTTGATGATATATATTAATATGCAAACCTAAAAGCTTTTAAACGAACTGATGCTAAAGAAAGAGTAAAAGGAAATTAAAAACTTGGAATAGTAAGTTAAAAACTTGTGTATCTTTGCATTTGATCTACATTAAACGAAATTTCTCGTGTTATTATGTTGAGACTGAAAAGCCTGACACAAGAAATATCCAAAATGGACTCCGGCAAGTCACGATTATTCAACTTCGTGATTCCCATCGCATATTGCATTTAATTACTTGCACATAACTTCTGTCTTATACTTTTCACGTATACTGCCTTCGCATGCACTCAACAGTTTTCGCGCATTTTATAACTTATGTTTCCCGTCTGGCAGATTTGTACTTTTTTTTTCCTTATATTGGGCACTTGCTGTTTACAAGCGCTGATAGGACAGCATTGCGTCCAATGAAGGGACAGACAAAATGACGCCCAAGCGCGTGCCGGAAATCCAGCCCGGACCCTAGATGTACTAGTGTGGTTCTTAAGCCGCTACACAACCCAGGCGGTATTTTGTACTAAATAAAGATTTTTGCTCTCAGTGAATCCAACGTTGTGCGTCTATTCAAAAGTTTTTTTTTTTTTTTTTTTTTTTTTTTTTCCCGCTCTCAGCGGCCTACTGTAGGCCGCTGTAGATATTTTGAAAGCGAGGAGTTTTCGCTGCAAACCGTCAAGCATTTGTTTTTCTGATCGCAAATGGACATAGTATTTTGTGACATGATACTGCAATGACCTCAGGTTAGTACGAGTAACTAATGATTAACTTTACGTGAAGAGTTAAATAATTATGCCTATTTTTAGATTCCGCATCACTGGAATCATATCGAATTACACATTTAAAAAAAAATTCCTTTCCTTCCGTGCGAAGAACGGACACTGAACTAACTAAGCCTAAAGAAGACTGGCCTGGATGTGATAAATAGGGATACAATGGATTTCCGGCAAACATACTACATCCGGCCAATACGGCGGATAATTGGCAGTAGCCATATTTTATGTGAATATCCAGCAGTACATCCAGCCTAAAATTATATGCTGAAAAATAACATAAATATACATAATAAATTAATAAATTCCAAAACTACGATTAAAAAAATTTTTAAATGTCATGTCAAATATTTCGTTTTTAATACTACTTATCAAAACATTTTAATCATGTAAAATCTGAAAAAAAGATTAAATACTTCTAGCTCTTTTTGAAGATCAATAAATTATTGTACAATGTAAAATTTTTGCATTTGTTACTAAGCAATGCCTTTAATTAATATTAAATCCGTGCTTTTTTCTGAGTTTTCTTGTTAAAATCTGTAATTGTTTTGTATTCTTTGGTAAAACTTGGCCGCATCGCCCGCCCCCCGCAATACATTAACTCTGTTCTGAGAATACTGTCTAGTTTGTGTTTACTGCTGGCTGGTGAAGAAAGCAGTGGCGGCCCGTGGTCAAAACTGTTAGTGCAGCCGGAAGCATATGAGCCTCCACCCCCCCCCCTCATCCGGACAGGAATGGAAAATCTTTGTTATTGAATTCGAAAGCTGGCGGATTAAGCCCTCACCGAGGAAAAAAAAAGAAATTACATAAAAAATGTAAGAGATCCTATTTTACTTTTCCATAAAATGGACATAAATTTCAACCAGCCGCTCTTATCCTCAAAATTGCATTAATCCGTGTCTGATTCGAAGTTTCCTTAGAATTTTCTTTTGTAACGATAACTTGAGAAGAAAAGAAAAAAAAAAAGAAAACGTACTTATTTTTTATAAGTCAAATCAATCCTCCTTTCTTTTAAACTTGCGAATCGGTCAGTGATGCCCTCATAAAAAGGCGTTGTTTTAATTCAGATATCAATAATTTTAAAAGCTCTTTAAAATTTCCTATGTTTAAAGAATTTTTTCGCTCGCCATGTCCTCTAAATGCCAGTTGTTGCTTACTTAAAAACAATACTGCTTTGATGGGTAATTGTCCATTCATAAGCGTCTATTCAGGTTTACCTTCTTGATAAATTCAGCAATATAAAGTCGAGAGTTTGCCGAACAAATATTCTCCTTACTCCCTCCCTCACTTCTCGAGCCAATCAGAGAGTCGAATTCACTGGTGCTGCCGACCTTTCAAAATCTTGAATGAGCTGAGTCTTAGCTGCGTACCCCCATTATAGCCTATGCCAGAGGAAATGCTTACGTAACCGTTGTCATGGCAACGGTGCTGCCAATTTTCTTATCGGCGCTCTGGGCTGAACCAAAGATTTTCCCAATTGAATTGCGGGAAGATTAAAGTGCTTTTTTTTCTGAATGAGCGATCTGGCCACAATACGGTTTTTTTTTGTTTGGTTTTTTTTGAGATTTTTTTAATTTACCATAGGAATTCCATAATTCTAATCTGAATTTAGGAAAATTAGTAGAATAAATTATTTTAAAGTATGTGCTGATGATTTCAAGTGCAGCCCGGCTGTACTTGCTGTATCCCACGAGCCGCCACTGGAAGAAAGGTTTTTTTTTCTGATTTTTTACAATGATTCTCCAACAGTCGAATGAAAACAGTTTTTTTTTCTTTTTTATCAATAACTGATATTGAAAAACAATTATCTAACTGCTGAATAAGAGCTGATTCGTCAATGGCAGTGTTATTTGCATCAGTTTTCATTTCCGTAGAACAAGCACTAATTTCATGGTAACAGTCTCAAAAAGATTTCTGATTTTTGAATTAAATCGTTTAAAACTAATGAGAATTTTTTTTTTTTTACAAAAATGGCTGAATAACGTAAAAACTAATGACAATAAAACTGAAAAAAAAAAGAAAAGAAAAGAAAAAAAAACATACTGTTGCCGAATAACTGTATAGCTAGCTGAAATTCTGGCTTTATACTCGGTATCCGGCCAAATTGGATCCGTTGTATCGCTAGTGATGAATTCGTATATTGATCTTTGACTAGGATCCTTTTTGAGTTTTGAGAAAGTTTACCGAAGTCTGAATCAAATTATCTCAATCCATTTTGTAATCACCCTATCGCTTGCGTGACTTGCGGTAATTTCAAGTACCCTTATTATTATTTTAAGTCCAGCTTATATTAGATAGCGGTTTTATGAACAACAAATAAGCCGATATTCCTGTCAAATAAACAAATGAAATCTTTGCATAAAAAAGTCTTTGCATCTTGGCTTTAAAAGCACAGCAAAAGTCAATCTAACTTTTTAGTTATGTTCGTTTATTTATACATTTTTTTTATTGGAAATAACACGCAGAAGTCTCCACGATTTGAGTTTTACATAACAATAAAGTGATCAAGGATGTATCGTGAATTCTTAATGTAACTCTTGAACAAGAAGCTTTTGACGTATCAGGCGCGTTTACAGAAAGATAATATGCATTCATATTATGTTTATATGTAGGTACTACTGCTGACTTAGAAAAGAAATAATAAATTCAAGTTCAAATGCAGAAAAACGGATTTATCCTTTTATAACGATAAAAAATACCTGGCATATCTGAAGCTCAATTATAATATATTTTTATCTAATGGCTAAATAACGTAATAAAACTGAAAGTACTAATGGCTTAAGTTTTTATCTTAATGGCTGAAAGTCCGTTTCCATAGTTTAAAAAAAATACACGTAAAGGAAACTCGTAAATCACATTTCAATTTGTTTGCTGCACGCACCCATAGTACTGTCACTCGCGACGTACTTTTTACATTCACATTTTGGATTCAAACATTGAAGTTTACAGATATTTTCTATCCATACAATTTTTTATTTTAATGTATTCAATTTTATGAATTACTAAAATATTTGCTCGTGAACCTTTGTTTTCGAACAAGAGAGCTAAAAGGTGGAATCACAAATCCTCGTTCGATAAGTAGAAGAGTTAAAATTTCGATCACCACGGAAGACGGATAAAGGCAACGGATAAAAACATCCGGCATAACTCAAGTTAATGAGGTTCGTTTCCAAACACGTAAAGTACACTTCAGTTTATTTGTTGCACGCACTTCATTTTGAGTGCCTAATTGTATTGTCGAGGAGGTAGAACCCTACGAATGCGCTGTTTATCATTGATGTTTCTCAAGATTTATTTCATCTTTCGATTAATTCCAATGCATTTCACGGAGGATCTAGTGTCCAAGTGTCCTTCTGAACCGAATTCAGTAAATTGTACTGCTATGCCGTTTACCGAGGAATCATGATATAAAGTATCAGAGATGAACTCTATTTCAAAAGTCGTTTCTATCAAAACTCATTTGAATGGCATAAAATTTTAAGACTTTTTCGCGATTTAAAAATGCAAATATGAACACGTGAGCATGAACTGCCCAAATTTTTTAAGAGTTGCTGCCCAACCAGTGTTCATGTTAGCGGAAGGGAACGAAGAAACATCTGACGAAACGGACGATTTCTATGCAGAAATTGAACTAACGAAGATCTTGTCACAAAAACTAGGTTTCTCATTCGTCATAAATTCACCGAGCGACAGGGAGTGGGGCAAATATCTTGGCAATAGAAGCTGGAGCGGAATGGTGGGTATGTTGCAGAATGACGAGGCAGACGTGATTATCAGCTCACTGTCAATCACCGAGGAGCGAAATCAGGTAATTGACTTTAGTTTTCCTTACCTGATTGATCACATAGTTTTTGTAACGAGAAATCTGGAGCTGTCCAAAAGCGAAGGGTCTTTCCTGAAACCATTTTCCAGTGAAGTGTGGATATACGTGTGTATTATTTTACTTATCTTGCCCGCTATGTATTCCATTCTTTTTCAAAGGATGTACTCAGCAGATCACTCTAAAAAAGGCTACAGATCTTTTCTCCGGAAATCGGTGCATGCTCCCAGAACTGCTGCTGAGAAACTTTTAAGAATATGCTGGCTGTTATTTCAAAATCTACTCCGTTGGATGCGTTTTATGCTGCAGTACTGCTGTCTTTCTTGACATTTCCTTCTTCATCTGGAGTTCGTACTATTCCAGATCTTGCCCATGCAATTCAACTGGGCACATACTACTGCACGGCTTATGCAGGATCAATTTTTCCCGATGTCATGCTGAGTTCTTTAGACCCGAACATGAAAGTCATCGGCCAGTCCTTGATCGATCATGAAAACTACGACGGCTTAGAGACAGTTCTGGCCAACAGAAAACTCTCAAAGAAACCTGCGTACATCTCAGAACAAAATAGGATTGACGGAATCCATTTACTCTACTTTGTGTCTGATGACACTATTTTTTCTGACTACATAGCAGTCGGCATTAAGAAAAGCGTCCGTTGCAAAGAGCAGATTGACTCACTGATTCACGACATTTGGAGTGCGGGCATTTCTAAAAAACTGTTGTGAGACTACACCTCCACAAACGTGCGCAAAATCTTTTATAAGTCTACTGGTATTAGTGAAAGCTACCCAATGAGACGTTTGTTAATATCAGACTTTCAAGGGATTTTTACACTGTTATTAGCAGGGCATTGTTTAGCGATGGCAACTTTTATAATAGAATTAACTCTTGGAAGACGATAAGTACCACGCAGAGTAACTAACTTTTTCGCAGATTTCATAGCAGTTCGAAACTCCCTCGTGTTGAAGTAGAGTTTAGAACACTTTTTTCCTCATCATGACTCTAGTTTTTCGTAGAAGATAATTAAAAAGTATGTGGCTAATACATGTCGTTTTAAGTTCTCAAGTAGGAAGTCATGGTGTTCAAAATGAGGTGCTTTGTCTCTTCTAGCGCTGTGGAGTCGGACAGGTATATGGATACAAGGAGGAAATAATGAATGTCACAAATCACAAATCCACTGGAAAGTACATGATACAAGTTTTTTCTATTTGAAGTCGGCCAAAAACTGCAGGCAGTCCCGTGTTTTTAGTCTGGACCTCATCACAAGACCTTGTGGGATGGTTTGATAACATGATGGGATTTCAGAAACAAGAAACACTTTCTTCCTTCATACAAGGGCTTATGCAGTGATCGCTCCATAAATGCATACTGCATATCCAGAAGTTCTCCTTACCTCTACGTCATACGCAGAGCCTAATATATGCAGGGCCTGTGCAATAAATGGGTAAATGTGGCAATCGCAATGAGCTGCACGTTTCTAGGCTAAGTTATTAAAAAGAAATATTAATGAAAAAAAAGAACTGCTATTGTATAAACTTTTAAAATATGCTACTCTTAGTTGCTGTTAATAAAACTCAGTTCTTTATTCAAAGTCTTCAAGGTATGAATGTTAGCCAACATAGATTAAAAAATAATCCGTCGGTCTCGTAACAACTAAAATTTTACTTACAATAGACGAAGTTCACTGACATAAAGGATCTCGATTACAATATATAACTCAACGCCCGCCATCACAGGGCGGCACTTACAAGATCGTTACTACTCCCTTGGGGGATGTTGCTAGAAATAGATAACTTTGTGCAAGTATTTGTTCTTTTATATCTATAACACCCTAGGTTAAGTAAGAGCTCCTTACCTGTGCAGCTCCCACTTAACCATAAAATTCCAATAGTTGCCCATTTATTTCACTCGGACTGAAAATTGGTATTTCTTTTTCATTGTCACAACTTTGAGCTAAGTATGCCCCAATTGCAGTGGCTGAGGCATCTGTTTGTAATTGAAAAGGTTTCTCAAGGTCTGGAGTGTGTAAGGAAGGCATTTTTGTTAGATCTTCTTTGAGTTTTGTAAATATTCTATCCGCCTCAGAACTCCACGGTACCTTAATTGGAACACTCTCCTTCGTTACTTTTGTCGATGATACAATTTGTGCAAACTGCGGTATACAGTCACGATAGTAACTAACAGTCCAATTAAACTTCTCAACTCTTCCTTAGTGGTGGGTTTTGCCAACTTTTGTATAATTTCAACTTTTTCCGGATCCGTTGAATGTTGCCCCGATCCAACTACATGACCAAAAAATTTAACATGGGGTTTCGAAATTAGCATTTTCCCAAATTTACAGACCTAATTCCATCAAGGTCTTGGAAATATTTTCTAGATAAACCAAATGTTCAACCCATGTGCTAGAAAATATAGCTACGTTGTCGATTAATGAATGGCAATATTCTCTTTGGCAATATGTGCGATCAAGATTTTATCCAAGAAGTTTGCAGCATCATTCAATCTATTGCACTTAATCCCAAATGCTCTCCACATTGCTTAATTTATTGAACTCATGTCGAAGTGATGCTATGTATGCGGAGGTCAATTTCTTCAACAGCTCTTATAATTTCTAGAATTACATTTTTTAATGCATCACCATTCCCTTTTCCATTTGTTAAATAGTAGCTAACCACCGGCTTCCACCTAGCTGATATACCACATATTATAAAAACAAGAACGTGGTTCGCTTTACCTTCAATATTTGGAAATGTCACTTTTCCAATATAATTACTATTCGACGAATCATAATCAATACGTTCTGTAATTGACATTTCGTCTAACAGTAGGACAAAATCTTTTCCCTCTTTTTTTAAACGAAGCTGCTTTCATTTTTGAAATGCTTAAAATTTCAAACAAAATTCCTGGATTAAATTTTAAATTTTGCAGCCACCGCTGTAGTGTGCGAGTTGACGGAAATGGGAATTTGAAATCTAGAAGCTGCTTATATCCTGAATTTCCGCAACTAAATTTAAGCGACAGAGCCTTTTCAAATGTTTTGTCTGACCAATTGTTACAACTTTTTTTATGCTGAAGAACGCCAATTTGGTCTTCATTAAATAGTGATTGTAATACACCAGTTCTTTGTTTGTTAACCCTTTGAGGCGCAACCCTTTCCCAATACTGAAAAAAAGGGCATCCGTTGCAGGGTCTCTAGATCTGTGGCACGCGATGAACGTTTCGATCGTCCGCCATGATCGAAACGTTCATCGCGTGCCACATATCTAGAGACCCTTGTTTGACGACAGCTGGCTGTGCGTCATAGCCATCGATTCGATCCGTTCGATCGTCCGCCATTTTGCTGGTAGTTAAGTCGAGCGATGGCAACGGCTGCTCTTTTTTCAGCATTGGGTAATCTATCCGGCTGTTCTTGCATTCTTCCATTTTTCAGCAGATGTCATTGCTGTTAAAAATAAACGTGACAATTTTTTTTACGGGAAAGGACGTGCTAAAACGTAAAGGATTCTCGTGGAGCTATGTCACCCGCAACTATTTTTATACAAATCAAATCTATTCTTCGTGACTGGCAACAGTCAAAATGTCAGAGTTTGGTGTTCCCAGAGCTGGAACACTGCGCGTTAAAGGGTTAACCATGATTTTTAGATGGTAGCTCTTATTTGAAAGTTTTTTAATTTTTATTTTAGCTCTTTAATTTTAAGTGCTTGAGCATGAATCATATCATTTGTGTCTTCTAATGATTTTTGCAATTTTGCAATAAGCTCATCCTTTTCGTTGGCAATTTCCTTCTTGTCGACTGCATTGATATCGACACTGTCCCTCCGTGATGGAGGTTTTCTCTTTGGCTGCACAGGGGAGTGCGAAAATATTGTTGGAATGGCTGTTTTGTTTTTCAATTTTCTTTTCTGTCCTCTTTCTTCATTTTCCCACTGGTCATTTTCAAAATGAATCTAAAAGAGAAAGAATTAAAAAACTATTTGCACTCCTCAGAAACACAATGATATTTAATGTTGCCATTCAAAAGTTATATTAATTAGGAGCTAAAGCGTAATAAAATCAGAACATATGTTTCAGCTGTATTTTTAATAATGTAAAACCTATTGGACACCTTGCGAATTTGCCACCCATGGTAATTTTTCATTATTTGGCGACTTTTCATTATTTGGCGATTTACACATGCTCACAACCTATATTTACTGTTCATTTAAGGTTACCGGAAAACCGTTAACCATATTTTCATTTACATAATCGTTTGCAGATTGGCGTACTTAACACAACGAATTATACCATCTCATCGCGATAGCAAATATCCAAAGTGTACTGTAACTGCTATAATGGCATAGTTAACGCCGCCGAATATTTCTACTGGTAGCAAATAATCCAGCTGGACGAGAACCGGCTTTAAAGTAATCTGCATTTTAATTATTTTTCATTTTCAAGATATTAGTTATTCTGTTTTGGAAAAACGAATAATCGCTAATTATAAACTCCTGTTGTCTAAGCGAACTTACTATTTGAAAATTGTCAACTTTGTGTAACACATTTTGAGTTACTTATTTCATATAGTTTTTATTTTGGCGTAAAATGGGCGTAATTCTAACTCATGTTTGTAAATTTCACGCCATTCTACATACTTGGAAACGCTTTGTTGCAAAGGAGTGAATGATTTTATGCCAAATCTGGCAACCATTCGGTTTATTTTTCAGTTTTTTATTAATATCTTCTAAAATAATTCGATTTTCGAAATTTAAATCAGCTTAGCAGGTTCCTCGGAATTTTTCGAATCTGTGGGCACCTTAGTCGAAACTCAAATCCCCACGGTTTAGGAGGAGATCGGTCAACAAGCTTTGACAGCGCCAGCGGCCTTTACTTTTTTTTAGAATAGAGAGATTACTTGTTTTTTTCAATTCCCCTACTACTAGTTCAAGTCAAAAGGGAGATACTAACGTTATATATATATATATATATATATATATATATATATATATATATATATATATATATCTTGTTCAAATTTTTAATTGCTAATAAAATACTTTTCATTCATCCACTCAAGTTCAAATACATTTTTTTGAACTTGTAGTGGATGACACTTGATGTTAATACAGTTTTTTTCAAATGTTAATTCATTATTTAAATTTAATAAATTAATTTAATAAAAGGTAACTAAAATAAATTTTCTTTGGCCTAAGTAGGAATTGACTTAAAAAAATTATATATATATGTAATGTATAAAAAGGTAATTTGGGTTTTACTAGTTTGGGTATTGTTCAAACCGGTACTTTCACTGTAAGTTTTGCTTTCCTGTCATACTTGCCACGCGCGCTCTGGAGCTATGTTTTATTTATTTTGTTATTTGCCAGACATCAGGCCGTCGATTCTGAGTTCTTTAGATGTACACGTGTCCTCACGCCCTTGTAGCCCCGGATGCGGGTCATGTTGGTAAATGTGTGTGGTTCGATCAGAGATAAGAGAGAGGAGGAGTTGTGTCTTCGCAGACCACGTGGTGTGGTAAGCGTAAATACTCCCGCACATCGAAAATCGACGGACTTCTGCCACTGGAACTGCTTAATGAGTCCACGCTGATTCTTGTACCCGTCTCCCCTCCCTTCTTCTCATTCTAAATTGTAACTTAAATGTAATGTTCAATAAACCATATTACCTGTCTTAACTCTGAAACTTCTGACGTCACAAATAGTCGACAGGATGACTGCCTGTGTGCCAATTAAAATTTTTAAATTGTAAAAAATTAACGCTCAATAGTCGGGAGACGGGGTACACTGCTTACCGGAAGATGCGGAGTACGCCGGAGATGTGTCCTCACGCCCTTGTAGCCCCGGATGCGGGTCATGTTGGTAAATGTGTGTGGTTCGATCAGAGATAAGAGAGAGGAGGAGTTGTTTCGTCGCAGACCACGTGGTGTGGTAAGCGTAAATACTCCCGCACATCGAAAATCGTCGGACTTCTGCCACTGGAACTGCTTAATGAGTCCACGCTGATTCTTGTACCCTTGGCTCTGCCGTGATACAGAAAAAAAATTTTTGCTCAGCGCAGTTATGTATCTTCATATAAAGTGAATCCAATGTTAAAAATATTTGAAGGCCCCCCAGGGTCCCTCGGTAGGGGGCCCCAAACGTGGTCTTTAACGCTAATTTATGTAATTTCGAAGCATTGGTGCAGCTGAAGTCGACTTCCCACAGGAGAGCTATTGGCATGGAGATGTAGTATCAACATAGTAGTTTCATATTATGAAAAAACATTTTTTGAAGGCACAACTGTTTCCAAGAAAAATCCCAAAAAGTACCTCCCTATTTGGGACATTCCACTGGCACGCATGGGGGCATTTGGGCGTTACTTTTAGAAATTTAATCGACTGTAGCAATAATGAAAATTAACTTATTCTGCATATATCACCTTTCAGCAAGCAGCATAACTAGTTCTTTTACAGGAACACTCAAAAGAATTCTAATACATTACGCTGTATGGACATCTCTATAACTACTGAACCCATTCTAAAGATCTTTTCACTGAAAGCTGCACTACTCCTGAGTAACATAGGCTAAAATTCATGCATATAGCATAATTTACAGGAACACTCAAAATAATTTAAATAATAAAAAATTTGCACATGTTCTATAAATAAAATATTATTATTATACAGCATTTTACATTATTTCTGTTTTTAAATATAATTTTCTTTGTAGACTAGTGAAAAAAAGTAGGACGTTCCTAATTGCTGAGTATTGAGCAGGAATTAGGAAGTAGGAAGTATTGAGCTGAACTCTTACTACGCAGTGGAATAGAAAAAGTTATTTTACAGTGAAAGGGTCATCACTTTATCAGAAGTAGATGGGACTGCCACAATGAAATACTTGCATACAATACTTGATTCTCATTCATTAAATTGCCACGACGAGATGTCACAAAAACAGTTACTAAAGACAGGATATTTCTTTGTCCAAATGAATTTGCTTCTGTTACTCCATTTACGATTGCTAATATAAAAAGTATCAAAGCAGCTCACAATAAACAATACAACAGACTCTATTGTTACGAATTTTCGGGGCAACCCGCTGCTCTGGGGCTTAAAATGGTTTGAACTTCGTATTCTACGCTTCAAATAGATAAATTTTGCTTTTTGTTGCATCAAAATCGGCCAATTAGAACCGGAGATAGGGAGGTTTCGCTTTCCCATATGTTTTTCTATGGGCTTCTAGAAATCTCGAGAAATATTAGTCCTAGAGCTTAGATCTCTCCACTTTTGAGGACTTATTTTTGGCGCCAAATTTGGCGATATTTCGCCAAAAGTCGCCAAGCTTGGCGACTTTTTGGTCATTTGGCGCGATTTTCCCAATGGGGCCTGGAAGTTGTTTTTCCTGCATTAAAAACGCATAATAACCTAACATTTCTCTTCTATGACGTAATCAATATTCACGCGTTATGTAGAACCCTCGAGAAATTGACTTTTCTGGAAACCTCTTGTACCTCCTGCGTCGGCTATTTATAGAAGCGTGTGTCGCCCCGACGATTCATTGTTGATCAAGCTTTGAGAGAGTGAATACGCTTGCTTTGTGAAGGAAGCTGTGTTTCGCGCTGTTTGTGAAGCTTTTAATTTAAGTGCTGTGTGTAAATTCTTCATTGCTGAGTCGAGAGACTGTTAGTGTTATTTCTCGTATATTTTCGCTGAATTCTTGTCAGTGAAAGTGTTCTATTTTGTGTGAGAAATACAGCATTCGTGAGAGTTTCTGATCTAATCGAACTGTTAAAAGCACTTTACTGCTAGATTGTGCTTGTGAATTGTGTACAGCTGATTGTTCTACGAAGTTCTAGAAGCAATAAAGTTTGTGTTCCATCCTGACAAGTGACTTTTTACTTGAACTTTTTTTTACACGAACTGGACTTTAGAACGACGAACCCCAGGAGTAGCAGAGTAATTCCGCAACATTTGGTGTCAGAATCGGGTTCTAAAGAAGGACTTTAATTTTCCAGTTTATGGTTTTGACTAGACAAAAAATGGAAGAACAGCTTCAAAAGCTCATGAATATGATGCAAGAAATGAAAGCCGGACAAGACGAGATGAAAGCCGGACAAGACGAGATGAAAGCCGGACAAGACGAGATGAAAGCCGCACAAGAACAGATGAAAGCCGGACAAGAACAGATGAAGGCGGATTTAGAAAAGAAAATTGAAGCCGGACAGACCGATTTAGAAAAAAAATTGTAGCCGGACAAGTCGAGACGAAAACCGGATTGGACGGATTAAAGGCTGCACACAATGAAATGAAAACCGGATTGGAGGAGTTAAGAGCCGCACACGACGAGATGAAATCAGGACTGGAGCGGAAAATAGAAACCGGGCTAGAAGAAATGAAATCCGGACTGGAGAGAGTAGAGACAAATCAAGAAAATATGGAGAAGAGAATGTCGCTCCTCGAAGAAAGTCAAGCGAAATACGAAGAAAGAATTGAGGAAAAGATCGATCACAAGTTAGAAGAAAAACTGGACAGTTTAGTAAAGCTGGGAAAGGTACCAGAAAACATCAGGTTGTCGTCACGCCACCCAGCAGTGAAACTAACGCCTTATGACGGAAAGACTCCCTGGGAGGCTTACAAGACCCAATTTTCAATCGTCGCCAGAGCCAATGGTTGGAGCGAGTCCGAGAAAGCTAATCAACTGGCCGCTTCCCTTAGCGGAGATGCAATTAATGTATTGCAAACTATCGGAGCGACGAAGATAGGAGATTTTGACGCCCTTGCCAGTGCCTTGGAGATGAAATTCGGAGAGAAGTGCCAGAAAGAATATAGTAGAATCCAACTTAAGTCAAGGATGCAGAGATCTGGCGAGACCCTTCAAGAGCTGGCTTCGGACATAGATAGGCTTTGTCATCTAGCTTACATGGACCACCTTGATAATGTCCGAGAAGAAATGGCGGTGCGTCATTTTATTGAAGCCATCCGTGATCCAGAAACCCAAAAGTCACTTATGTTGGAAGATTATCAGGATTTGAAATCTGCTCTCGTCTTCGCAATGAAGCTAGAAGCAGCTCAGCGGGCCGTCAGGAAAGATCGGCATGCTGTTAGAGCTGTCACGGTCCAAGAGGGAGCTGACAAAGACACGGAGAGCGTCGAGAACAGGTTGAAGAGAATTGAAGATCTCATAGAACGAAAATTAAGATCCGATAGAACGAGAGATGGCCCAAAGAAAGTGAAATGCTGGAAGTGTGGCGTCGAAGGCCATGTACAAAAGCATTGTGGTCGAAAGTCTCATGACCAGCAAGAGAACTCTAAGATCATGAAAGAGGGAAACTAGGAGGTGGCCATCTCGCGGGGCGGAGGTTGCCATATAGTCAAAAGCCCCACCTAAAAGTCTTGCAGATTTCATCAGTGAATGGCGGCAGTAATGGACTCTTCGTACTGGGATATGTTAATGGTTCCCCATGCCACATGGTGATTGATACTGGAGCGAACGTAACCATCATAAGGACGGATCTGGCCAAGAAATTAAATTTGAAGATTATCTGGACTCCGCCCTCGCTGACCCTCCAGACTGTGACAGGTGACAAGATCGAAGTGGGCGGAAAAGCGCAAGTAGAAATCACGTTTGGGAATGCCAGATACGACCATGTGGTATATGTCGCCAATATTACAGACTCTTTTATTCTCGGACTGGACTTTTTAAAATCACACAAATTTAATTTGGACTTTAAGAATAATGAGCTTCGTTCAGATTCAGAAGAAATAGCTGCGTTCGATATTAGAAATGAAACTGTTTTGCCTGTTCAGCAAATAATAGCCCAGACTGATATCACTCTACCTCCCAGAACTGATTCAATAATTTCTGGAACAGTAAAAGAAAGCAATAAATTCCGTTTTGGATTAATCGAACACCCAAGCAATAGTGATTCCATCAGAGGAGTACTTGTGGGAGCAACACTTGTGGACTTGTCGAGAACAGAAATTCCAGTTAGAGTAGTAAATGTGACGGACAAGTCGAAGGTGATAAAGAAAAATGAAGTGTTGGCGACATGCACTCCTGTTACCTGCATTAATAAGAACATCAACCAAACGACAGCTAAATCTTCCGAGTGCCTGACGAAGGAATTATTACAAGACGTGGAGTTAACGGCAGAACAGAGAAGCGCTGCAGAGAAAGTAATAGCTGAATTTGAAGACCTCTTCTCTCGTACTTCCGGTGACTTTGGCCGTACGAGGTTAACGCAACATAGAATAGACACAAGCAGCCATTCTCCCATCAAGCAACATCCTAGGCGGCTGCCGTTTGCTAAGCAAGAAGAGGTGAGCAGACTTTTAGAGGAGATGCAGCGTGATGACGTCATCGAGCCATCGACTAGTCCGTGGGCCTCGCCGATTGTTTTGGTCCGAAAGAAAGATGGTTCCACCCGGTTCTGCGTTGACTATAGACGTCTGAATGACATTACCAAGAAAGACAGCTACCCTCTTCCCAGGATAGACGACACATTGGACACTTTATCGGGAAACGAATGGTTCTCCACTCTGGATCTCAAGAGTGGCTACTGGCAAGTAGAAATCCATCCCGATGACCGTGAAAAGACTGCGTTCACCACGGGACAAGGATTGTGGCAGTTCAAAGTTATGCCTTTTGGACTCTGCAACGCACCGGCTACATTCGAGCGTCTAATGGAGACAGTGTTGAGAGGACTTTCCTACGAAGCATGTCTCGTTTATTTGGACGATATCATCATCGTCGGAAGGACTTTCGAAGAGCATCTCGAGAACATTCGAAAGGTACTGCAGAAATTAAAAGAGGCAAACTTGAAACTAAGCCCGTCGAAGTGCAACTTGTTCCGTCGGGAAGTACGTTACCTCGGGCACATAATATCCGCCCACGGAGTCCGAACCGATCCCGAAAAGACGTCCGCAGTCCAGAACTGGAGTCGTCCCGAGAATATCCATGACTTAAGAAGTTTTCTCGGTCTGTGTACTTACTATCGAAAATTCGTGAAGGGCTTTTCTCAAATTGCAAGACCTCTTCACAAATTGACCGAGACTGGACAGAAATTTCTATGGACTGAGGAATGTGAGGACGCATTCAACGAACTGAAGACGGCTTTAACATCTTCGCCGATCCTGTCGTATCCTCACCCTGACAAGCCATTTATCCTGGACACAGACGCAAGTAAGGAGAGTGTTGGAGCAGTTTTGTCCCAGGAGATAGATGGCCAAGAACACGTCATTGCTTACTGGAGCAAGTGCCTCTCAAAGGCAGAACGTAACTATTGTGTTACGAGAAAGGAACTTCTTGCTATCATTAAAGCCGTGGAGCACTTCCATCATTACCTGTACGGCCGAAAGTTCCTGCTCCGAACGGACCATGCCTCTTTAACCTGGCTTCTAAATTTCAAGAATCCAGAGGGCCAAATAGCCAGGTGGATACAGCGATTACAAGAATATGACATCGAGATACGTCATCGGAAAGGGGCATCTCATGGAAATGCAGATGCTTTGTCGAGAAGGCCCTGCATAGACAGTTGTCGCTATTGCTCCAGGGCAGAGAAAAATTACCATCTGAAACATCCCGTTGTCCGCCAAGTTACATCACCGGCACCATCTCAAGATCCCTGGAGTGACGAAAATGTTCGGGTGGACCAATTAGCAGACAGCGACATCAAACCTATTGTGGAATTTATGGAAAAATCCAGCGCTAAGCCCAGTTGGCAAGAAATATCATCTTACAGTCCGGCAACAAAACAGTACTGGGCTTTATGGGATTCGCTTCGCCTGAGGAATGGAGTCCTGTATCGTAAATGGGAGTCGGACGACGGCAAGATGCTCCGATGGCAGTTAGTACTCCCTCGTTCGAGGATTCCGAAGGTTCTAGAAGAACTTCATAATGGCTACACTGGAGGCCATTTTGGCGTAATGAAGACCCTGCAGAAAGTTCGCGAGCGCTTCTACTGGGTTAGGGCTCGAGGCGACGTCGAAAAGTGGTGTCAAGCTTGTGACGCCTGTGCCGCCCGTAAAGGCCCGAAGAAACGAAGCCGTGGAAGACTACATCGTTATAATGTAGGAGCGCCTTTTGAGAGGATTGCCCTCGACATCCTGGGACCTCTTCCGCGAACTTCGGATGGCAACAAATACATCCTAGTTGTCATTGACTACTTCTCTAAATGGCCCGAAGCGTTTCCTATTCCCGATCAAGAAGCTACGACCGTAGCAGAGGTACTGGTGCAAGAATGGATTTCCAGATATGGAACCCCTCTGCAACTTCATTCCGACCAAGGAACGAACTTTACCTCTGCAGTCTTTAAAGGACTATGCCAACTTCTCGGAATGGACAAAACCCAGACTACGCCTTTACATCCACAATCCGACGGCATGGTGGAGAGGTTCAATCGCACAATTTTGAACAACCTCTCGCTCCTGGTATCTAGGAATCAAGAGGACTGGGACAAGAAACTCCCCTCTTCCTGCTGGCCTATAGGAGCGCCGTCCATGAGACTACCGGCTTCACACCTTCCCAGATGCTGTTCGGCAGAGATCTTCGTCTTCCCGCCGATCTAGTGTTCGGCCGCCCTCCAGACACGCCTTCATCGCCAGAAGAGTACGTGGAAAACCTTCGGGCACGGTTTGAAGATGTACATCATTTTGCTCGGGAGCGGATCAACCTGAACACGGAAAAGATGAAGACTCGCTACGACACGAAGGCTACGGGACACGAGTTCAACGCAGGTGACAAAGTTTGGCTATGGAATCCTACTCGACGGAAAGGCCTGTCTCCCAAGCTGCAATCGCCGTGGGACGGTCCTTACACAGTCCTAAACCGGCTGAATGACGTCATCGTACGGATTCGTAAGTCACCAAACTCGAAGCCAAGAGTTGTACATTACGATCGGCTAGCCATCTACCGCGGTTGTAATTAGCTCAGACTATGGTCACTATGGCGTAATTCCTCTTTTCTTTCATCTCTCATTCCTTTCCTGTCTTTCTCTTCTCTTCCTCTTTCTTCAACTCTCTTTCTCTCACTACTTACGCCATGTTTAGTGTACATATTTGTAATATATTGGTTTTTACTAATGTGTATTTGTTTATTACATTGATTACTTATCAGTGTAATTGTTTATTATGTATTTTATTTATTTATTAGAGTGCATTTGCTTACTGTGTTTATTGATTATTTGCTTGAATTATGTTGTTAAGATCCTGATAATGGTTATATACTGCAGATATTTGTGAGACCTCCTAACCGGGGATTGTACTGCCCGGGACGTGCAGTCCTTGGGAAGGGGGCAATGTTACGAATTTTCGGGGCAACCCGCTGCTCTGGGGCTTAAAATGGTTTGAAATTCGTATTCTACGCTTCAAATAGATAAATTTTGCTTTTTGTTGCATCAAAATCGGCCAATTAGAACCGGAGATACGGAGGTTTCGCTTTCCCATATGTTTTTCTATGGGCTTCTAGAAATCTCGAGAAATATTAGTCCTAGAGCTTAGATCTCTCCACTTTTGAGGACTTATTTTTGGCGCCAAATTTGGCGATATTTCGCCAAAAGTCGCCAAGCTTGGCGACTTTTTGGTCATTTGGCGCGATTTTCCCAATGGGGCCTGGAAGTTGTTTTTCCTGCATTAAAAACGCATAATAACCTAACATTTCTCTTCTATGACGTAATCAATATTCACGCGTTATGTAGAACCCTCGAGAAATTGACTTTTCTGGAAACCTCTTGTACCTCCTGCGTCGGCTATTTATAGAAGCGTGTGTCGCCCCGACGATTCATTGTTGATCAAGCTTTGAGAGAGTGAATACGCTTGCTTTGCGAAGGAAGCTGTGTTTCGCGCTGTTTGTGAAGCTTTGAATTTAAGTGCTGTGTGTAAATTCTTCATTGCTGAGTCTTGAGAGACTGTTAGTGTTATTTCTCGTATATTTTCGCTGAATTCTTGTCAGTGAAAGTGTTCTATTTTGTGTGAGAAATACAGCATTCGTGAGAGTTTCTGATCTAATCGAACTGTTAAAAGCACTTTACTGCTAGATTGTGCTTGTGAATTGTGTACAGCTGATTGTTCTACGAAGTTCTAGAAGCAATAAAGTTTGTGTTCCATCCTGACAAGTGACTTTTTACTTGAACTTTTTTTTTACACGAACTGGACTTTAGAACGACGAACCCCAGGAGTAGCAGAGTAATTCCGCAACACTATAATAAAACTAACATAAGTAAATAACTTGAGAATTTGTTCTTGAGAATTTTGTTGTAAAATAGTACACAAGTCAGAAATAAATGATGTAGAATTTCGACAATTTCTTTTATTCACAATATTATTTACTTTTTGTTTATTTTAAATTACGTATAAGACATGGTATATGTAAAGTTAATTAATTTAGATAGTTTTTTACCGCATTTGGCGAATGGAAGACAGTTACGATAGTGACGATGTTTACGAATTATTTTGAGTGTGCCTGTAAATTATGCTGCATGCATGAATTTTAGCCTATGTTACTCATGAATAGTGTAGCTTTCAGTGAAAAGATCTTTAGAATCGGGTCAGTAGTTACAGAGATGCCCATACTGCGCAATGAATTAGAATTCTTTTGAGTGTCCCTGTAAAAGAACTAGTTATGCTGCGTGCTGAAAGGTAGCCTATAATATTTAGGAATAGCCGTAGTTTCCTATTAATGAAAAAAAATTTCGAATCTGTTCAATAGTTACAGAGATCTTCCTACAGCGTAATGTAATTCTTATGAGTGCCCCTGTAAAAGAACTATTAGTGATATATGAAGGATATATTTGTGATGCATGCAGGATAAGTTTAATTTTCAATATTGCTACAGTGGATTAAACTTCAGTAACGCCAAAGTAAACCAAAGCTTCAAGCAACGCTAAAAAGCCCCCTTGCGTGCCAGTGGAATGTCCCAAACAGGGGGGTACTTTTTGGGATTTTTCATGGAAACAGTTGTGCCTTAAAAAAATATTTTTTCATAATATGAAACTACTATGTTGATACTACATTTCCAAGCCAATAGCTCTCCTGTGGGAAGTCGGTTTCAGCTGTGCCAATGCTTCGAAATTGCATAATTTAGCGTTAAGGGCCACGTTTGGGGCCCCGTACCGTGGGGCCCTTGGAGCCTTCAAAATTTTTTAACATTGGTTTCACTTTAAAAGAAGATGTATAACTGCACTTTGCAAAAATGTTTTCTGTATCACGTCAGAACCAAGATTTAAAGCATTCTTAAAGCTGTATTTTTTATGAAAGTGGGGGTATTTTGGGGGGGGGGGGCTTATTTGTGGGCTCTGACTATTTTCGAATTAATTTTCAACTTGAAATGTTAATATCCAAGGTATATTAACAGATGAAAGAAAAAATTCTCTAAAACACCTCAGAGCCAGTCACAGTCGAGACAATAAAGTGGGAAAAATTATTTCTACATCACTCCTCTATGGTACTTTGACCCCCACCCCCCGACTCCAAAACTAAAAGAGGTAAATCAAAAAATTTCAGATTTGTTCTTTCCTTGGGTAACGCAACACAAGAAAAAAAATTCCTGAAATTCTGAGATGGTGATGGAAACATTATTCTTTTTTTCTTTTTCTTTTCCGGATATGCTCTTCCAATGCATCTTAATGGCAATAAAACTAAAAAAAAAAAAAAAAAAAAAAAAAAGAAAACTTACTGCTGCCGAATAACTATACATTCGGTTGAAATTTTGGCCCAATATACGGTATCCGGCCAAATTGGCATCCATTGTATCACTAGTGACGAATTCGTATATTTATCTTGGACTAGTTTCTTTTTGAGTTTTGATACAATTTACCGAAGTCTACATCAAATTATCCCAATCTAATTTGTAATCACATGCCTATAGATTGCGTGACTTGCTGTAATTTCAGGCAACCTTCTAACAGATAATATTTTAAGTCCAGTTTATGTTGCATAACAGCTTTATGAACAATAAATAAGCGAATAATCATGTCAAATAAATGAATGAAATCTTCAAACGCTTTAAAAGCACAGCAAAAGCGAGACTACCTTTTTATTTATGTTCTTTTATTTATACATTGTTTATTAGAAATAATATGCAGAAGTCTCCATGATTTGAGTTTTATATAACAAGAAAATGATCGAGGATTTATCGTGAATTTTTAATCTAACTTTTTAATAAGACTCTTTCGACATTTATTTTGTTTACGAATAATACGTTGCCATAAAATGTATTTGTATTATGGTTTTTATACTTAGATACAATGGTAAACGTTTAGAAACGAAATAATATGCTAAAATGCAAATACAGAAAGGAATATTTATCTTTTTATAACGATAAAAACTTCTGGATTAATTCAAGTTAAAGAGGCCCGTTTCCGAAGTTCCAAACACGTAAAATACACTTCAACTTGCTTGTTGCACGCATCTCATTCTGAGTGCCTAATTGTACCGTCGAGGAGGTCGAATACTACGTATTCGCTGTGTCTCATTCATGCTTCCCGAGATTTATTTTATCGTTCAATTGATTTTAATATATCGCATGGAGTATATAGTGTCCTGTGTCGTTTTGAAGCAAATCCAGTAAATTGTGCTGTATGGATATAGAGTATCAGATATGAACTCTTATTTCCAAAGACATTCCAAACAAAACTGCTATCTCATGGGAATAGCGTAGAATTTGAAGCCATTTTCGCAATTTAAAAATGCGAAATATTATGAACAGGTAAGCATGAGATGCCCAAATTTTTTAAGAGTTGCTGTCCAACCAGCCTTCATGTTAGCGGGAAAGAACGAAGCAACATCTGATGAATCAGACGGCCTGCATGCAGAGATGGAACTAACGAAGATCTTTTCACAAAAACTAGGTTTCTCATATGTCACAAATTCACCAAGTGACAAGCAGTGGGGCAGTTATCTTGGCAATGGAAGCTGGAGCGGAATGATAGGTATGTTGCAGAACGACGAGGCAGACATGGTTATCAGCTCACTATCAATCACCGAGGAGAGAAATCAGGTGATTGACTTTAGCTTTCCATACCTGATTGATCGCATAGTTTTTGTAACGAGAAATCTGGAACTGTCCAAAAACAAAGGATCTTTTCTGAAACCATTTTCCAGTAAAGTGTGGATCTACGTGTGTATTATTTTGCTTATCTTGCCCGCTATGTATTCCGTTCTTTTTCAAAGGATGTACTCAGTAGATCAGTTTAAAAAAGGCTACAAATCTTTTCTTCGGAAATCGGTGCATGCTCCCAGGACTGCTGCTGAAAAACTTTTAAGAATATGCTGGCTGTTATTTCAAAATCTACTGCGTTGGAGTTATGCTGCAGTACTGCTGTCTTTCTTGACATTTCCTTCTTCAACGGGAGTTCGTACTATTCCAGAACTTGCCCATGCAATTCATTTGGGCACATACTACTGCACGGCTTACGCAGGATCGTTTTATACAGATGTCATGCTGAGTTCTTTCGATCCGAACATAAAAGTCCTCGGCCAGTCTTTGAGAGATAATGAAAACTACGACGGCTTGGCGACAGTTCTGTCCAATACAAAACTACCGAAGACACCTGCGTACATTTCAGAAGAAAGTTTAATTGATGGAATCAATTTACTATACTTTGTGTCGGATGACACAATTTTTCCTGACTACATAGCAGTCGGTATTAAGAAAGGCGTCCATTGCAAACAGCAGATTGACTCTGTCATTCACGACATTTGGAGTGCGGGCATTTATGTAAAACTGTTGAGAGACTACACCTCTACAAACGTGCGCAAAAGCCTTTATAAATCTCCTGGTATTAGTGAAGGTTACCCAATGAGACGTTTGTCATTTTCAGACTTTCAAGGGATTTTTACACTGTTATTAGCAGGGCACTGCTTAGCGACTGCAACGTTTATAATAGAATTAACTCTTCGAAGACGATAAGTAACACGCTCTGTAACTAACTTTTTACGCAGATTTCATAGCAGTTCGAAACTCCCTCGCGTTCAAGTAGAGTTTAGAACACTTTTTTTCCCCATCACGACTCTGGTTTTCCCTGGAAGATAATTAAAAGAGTATTTGGTTAATACATGTTGTTTTAAGTTTTCAAGTAGGAAGTGGTGATGTACAAAATGAGGTGCTTTGTCTCTTCTACCTCTGTGGAGTCGACCAGGTATACGAATACAAGAAGGAAATAGTTAATGCCACCAATCACAATCCTAGTGAAAGTGCATCATACACGTTTTCGCCTATTTCAAGAGGGCCCAAAACTGCAGGCAGTCGCATGTTTTTCGTCTGGACATCATCACAAGACCTCATGGGATGATTTGATGAAATCATGGGATTTTAGAAACAAGAAACACATTCCTTTATCCAAAGTGATCGCTTCATAAATGCACACTGCATATCCCGAAGTTATCCTTACCTCTACATCATACGCAGAGCCCATTATATGCAGGGCCTGTGCAATAAATGGGTAAATGTGGCAATCGCAATGAATTGCATGGCTCTGAGTTAAGTTATTAAAAAATATATTAAATGAAAAAAAAGAACTGTTATCGAATATTTTATTCGTGTAAACTTAAGAAAATACTACTCTTAGTTGCTGTTAGTAAAACTCGGTTCTTTCTCCAGTCTTCAAGATATGGATGTTCACCGGCATAGATACAAACATAATTCTTCAGTATCGTAACAACTAAAATTTTATTTACAATAGGCAAATTTCACTGACACAAAGGATCTCTGTTTCTCAAGGTCTGGAATGTGTAAGGAAGGCAATTTTGTTAGTTCCTTAGTTGAGTTTTGTAAATACCCTATCTGCCTCAGAACACCACGGTATCTTAATTGGAACGCTTTTCTTCGTTAGTTTTTTCAATGATACAATTTGTGCAAGCTGCGATACATAGTCGCGATTATAACTAGCAGTCCAATTAAGCTTCTCAACTCTTTCTTAGTTTCAACTTTTTCAGGATCCGGGGAATGTTGCCCCGATCCAACTACATGACCAAACAATTTAACATGGGGTTGCGAAATTCGAACTTTCCCAAATTTACAGAACTGTGTACTTCCTTCAAGGTCTTGGAATCATTGTCTAGATGAACCAAATGTTCATCCCATGTGCTAGAAAATATAGCTACGTTGTTGATAAATGAATGGCAGTATTCTCTATGTGCGATCAAGGCTTTATCCATTGATTTTTGAAACATTCCTCCAGCATTTTTCATTCTAAAGAGAATCAAATTCCAGTGGTAATGACCGGAGTGGGTTACAAATGCGATATAATGGTTTGAGTCTTCCTTCACAGGAATGTGCTAGTATCCTTTGGTAAGTTCTATGACGGTAATAAATGATGCCTTTCCCACCTCATAGATTAAGTCATTGGCTATTTTCATGGGGTACACGGATGGTATGTGATACTATTTAATAATCGGATGGCGACAGGCAATTTAACACTTCCGTCTTTCTTGGCAACGCAAACCACAGGATGAACCCATTCGCTCTCAGTATGTTCGATTAGACCTATGTTTAACAATTCTTGAATCTGTCGATCACTTCTTTTTGCAAACTAAAAGGTATTCGGTATGGCTTAAGTCTCTTTGGTGCACAATCTCCTGACAGAGTGGCCTTCTACCCTGGCGCGAACAGGATTAGAACTAAACACACAGGCATATTTTTTAAGTATATGAAATAGTTCGCGTAAGCCAAGCGTATGCCAAGTTAGCTCATTCGTTAACTTGGCATTCCTAAGGTGTGCCCTAATATCTTCTATGCTTTTAATTTATGTATCTGTAAATGCATAATGAATTGTACCGAAATCTTCGTCTAACTCAAAAATCATACTAATGTGATTTACTCTTTGTATGTACGGCTGCACTTTGTTCAGATAAAGTTCTCTTATACTTCCGTTTTCCATTTGAACCTTTACAGTATGTGGTCTGATAATCTGCGTACCTATTCCGGGACCGATCAGGTATTAAACAGCTAATGCGATGGTGACGGCCTTAATACTAAAACTTTATCTCCCACTGCAAACGATTTTTCTTTTGACCGTAGGTTATATCTTGAGATATACTCTTCCTGAGCCGTCTTAGTATTATCAGAGCCGAGTTCGTGAGCCTTTTGCGAACTCTCCACCAAGTTTTGCAAATATACCGTGATTGCACCTGAGGCGATCATTGGAATCTATCGTTCCCCTGTCCATATATATTTTAACAATGCTAAAGGTCCCGCAGGTAATCTTCCATGTACCAATTGATATGATGACAATCTGGTAGTGAGGTGAGGCATTTCTCTGTACGCAATCATAAGATAAGGGAGGTGGAATCCCAATTTTTAGCATATTCTCGTACAATTTTATTCAAAATACTAGCTGCTTGCCCGTTCTCCGCACGGTGGGAAACGCATATTTTCCTTACACATATATTATTCGAATTAAACCCAGTAATGAGGAATCTCAAAACGTGAAAAATTCTTGAATCGTGACTAAAAGTTGACGTCATGAGTGCAAATTTTAGACGATTGCAACATGACACAAAAACTGCGTCAGTGTGACTGGCGATAAAAAAAGAAAGAACTTTATTAACTATGCAGACAAAACTTTCCTCTTTCGAAAAAGCCTGATTTCAACATCAAATAATTCGTTTTGTGAGGTTTAGTATATATAGTATATACCACATAAATAACATTACATGATGTTGATAACAATTTTATCTTGCATTTTTGAAAGCGTGGACAATGCATTAGCGCAGTTATGTTACACACAACTTTATTAAATTTTACCTAAATTAAAAAACCTACATGAAACAATGGATGCATCATTTACGTTTAAAAGCCAAAAATGTACCCTGCTCCGGTGAAAATCATGTCGCTTTTGTAAATGAAAACGTTCGTGATGTAACTTCTGAGAAAAAGCTTATTACCCTTATTGAACTCTTAATGCAGTATTACACTTGTTACATAAGTGACAAGTGACGTTTATCTCACTGTCAATTCGTACTAAATAAATAACTAATTTCATTTTTCATTTTTTACAGATTACAGTTGACCCCTTTATAACATGGGTGTACAACACGAATTCTTTTGAACACGACGAAAACATTACTATCGTTTTCGTGTAACACATTAAAAGAGACTCGTACAGCACGATGAAATGAGACATATGTTCTGATATTATGACGCCTTAGCTCCTGTAATTAACATGTAATTATGCTCCTGTAATTCCTTTTGAATGGCAACACCAAACATCATTGCATTTTTACGGAGCGCAAATAAGTTTTGCCGCGATTATACCGCGCAGTCCGCACTCCAGGTGGAGTATAGCGCAGGACCCGTACAACACGGATTCCTATAACACGGATCGTATCTACAGTGTTATAGGGAATCTACTGTAGTTGCATAGTGTCAAATTCAATAGTTAAGAAAATTCTGGGTTGCCGTATTTAGTAATATTTCATCTTACCTTGGTGGCCGAAATGTATTAAAACCAAATATTCGAACTGTATCAAAAGTAAAATTTACTAAAAGCAAAATTTTTAATTTTGTATAACCCTCAGAACAACTTCGGAGTTTGCCATCTACGACGGTTTTTCATGACATGACAACTGATGCTTGCGTACAGTGGCGTAGCCAAGGAGGAGATTGGGGTTCACAACCCCCCATGTGGAGTTTTTTGCCATACAAAATGTATATTCTTAACTCCCGTAACATTCGCATGAAAAATTTTTGGCTACTCCTGCTTGCATATAATTGATCTTTTTTTTTCATTTATCAGTGATCAATATACTTCAGGATCGGAATCTCCGCGGTAAAAAATGGTCTAAAAAATTTGACACCAGAAAAATCTGATTAACACAGTGGGGTTACAGAAATACGCGCCGGGCATGCGGTCTTGCTAATGTCCGGAGGAGCAATTACATTAGAGGTTATGTGCTGCTCCGGATAATCTGGCAGCAAAACAGCAAAAATGACGTAAAAAATGACATCCACACGCGAAGGAAATAAACTTAAAGATATGTAGAATTGCATGAAAACTTCGATTATTTTTAAAGTGCAAGTCTGTTACAATTCTATTTATTTCACTTTTGATGCGCTTTCACTTTTTCGAGTCTTAAAAGTTGTAGAAATGGGTGGTTTCACTTAATTGTTAAATTTAACAACTAAAGTGGCAACAATGGATTCCGTTGCTACGGAAATTATAGCAATGTTAAAAATAGAACATGAAATGAGTTATTCATGTTTACTTTGCTAGAACTGCCATATTGGCGAAATTAACGCCGCCAGTCGATTCCCAATAGCTCAAACCACAAATTAAACTTGACACTAAAGTCAATACGCAATACTTTGTTTGGCGGAATTAAAGAATATATAAATATATATGTGTATACGCTAGTGACATCGGTTCATCTCAATTGTGGAATGGAATTAATAATACGTACAGAGCTGCACTACATTAGAATATTTTTCGCCAACTTTGCTAAGAAATGTACTAAAGTAGGAATCAACATGCATTTCAATTCGTAAAACAAAAAATATATTAGACAGTATTAATTACGCCTTTCTAACAGCTTTTAGTAAAAGAAACTTCCGTAGCGCTGCTTTAACAAATAACAATCAATTATTTATTACACAGTACTTCGATCGCCAAATGCCAACATACACCATTTTGCAAGATTTTTTTGTTTTCAGGGAATTATTCGAAGCATTGATTTATCAGCAATCAAAATGGGAAATAGTTATCTATCATTTATATGGTTCCATCGCCAAAATTTAATGCAGGCATATTATTGATAAGTAGCAGTTATTTAAATTATTATTAACTATAACGGGTTTTAATCACCGTTAACTACCATGTACAAAATGCGAGAATTTCAATGTTCTGAAATTTGGCGGAATTCCTGTAACTTAAATCAGTTTACTTAATTTCGTGAAAATTCTATAGATCGTTTAAAATCGCCTTAATAACTGCATTATTTCTAAATGAAAAATCGAAGTATAGCGCCGTAAAACTTATACTTGTTATTAAAAATACTATTTCGTTACGCTCTCAGTAATTTGCGCCAAGCCCAAAACTGTACAAATCGGTAGAACCTACGACTTTCTCAGAATCGCCAAATGAGCCATTCTTTGTTTCGGCCAAACTAAAAAATATACATATTAGTCTCGGAAATCTCTCAATCCCTTATTCTTTTACACATAAAACACATTGAATTCTAGTTCTGATTTAACACGAACTCAATATTTTAATTAAAAAATAACTTTGTAAATAATCTAAACAGAAAAAAAAATCATTGTTCTTTTATTTTTACTGCTGGAGTCTAAATAATTTAATAAAATAGCCAAACATGGCAACCTCGATGCTTATTTCTCCCTTTTTTGACTACAGGGGTTACAATTGAGGAATTGCGGAGATCAAAAATTAGCGTTTTTGAACGGTTTTTTATCAATATCTCCTAAACTAATTCGAATTTCGACATTTAAATTAGCGGAGGTTCTTTCTCGAAATTTTCCGAATTCGTGGATACCTCGTTCGAAACTCAACTCCCAGCCGTTTAGGAGGAGATGATGCTACACACACACACACACAGACAGACGCGCACAGATTTTAATAGTATAGACTAGCTGCGTGCCCGTTCTTCGCACGGTAGGAAACGAATATTTTACTAAAATCTAATCGTAACTATCTATGCAAAAGCAAAATGTCAAAAAGTTCAAGTAGTCCTTTTGTTGAAACTACCGTGGAATATATTATGCAACGTAGGATTATGGTTTAGTTAGTTATAAGACGATCGTTGAAAAATAATGAATATAACACTTTTAATTTCACGAAATAGTTATTAACGTGGTATACTGTTCTTTAATCCATATTATCGAAACAAATCTACTATTAGTACTACCAAAGATAAAAATGAGAATACTATCTATTACTTATATTAATATTATCTATCTTCGTTTCTCAGTCTTTAATGCTCAATTTAAAGAAACAGATTAGATATTTTAAATCAATGAATCCTTTCTACTTTTTGGTGATTCTGTGAAATTTATGCATTGCCATTAAAACAGATCTCCATATATTTTTAAGCATAATTCTTGTCTGATTGGCGTATTTAGCACAGCAAAATATTTCATTTCGGAGTGGTGGAAAACATCCAAGCTGTACCAATTTAAATATTACTTAAATCCACCATGGTTCAGACTCGTGAAAACATCAAACTGTGTAATCCCGAGGAACTATTTGGAATCGCTCAAATTGCGAATAGGGCGTTAAATTGTGTTGCAGAGTTTACGAATTTTAGACAACTTTTAATTTATGACGTCACGTTCTGAGCAGGGTAGTCGAATTTAGTCATTTCACGCAGTAGTTTTCAAACGGAGTAATATTGAAACATACGACGTTGAAAAACTCTCGCTTGCAACAGAACTTTATTAAAGTTAATTTGAGATATATTGGGGTTATTCCTAGCTAATCGGTATTTCAAATATTTTCCGTATCCATATTGCTAATGATGTAACTTTTCTGCATGAGCTTGTTAAGTTGCTAAAATTTAACAAAAAAAGAGTATATCTAATATAGATAATATACCGCCAAAAGTCATCCAAATTTGGCGACATTTTGCACGATTTTTGGGAATACATACAACGACCGTCGTCAAACCGATAACGAATACTATGAATTATGTTAATTAGTATTTTGCATCTTGTGCCGACATTTGAATTTCCCACGATTTAAAAAAATGCAAGATTCCTTTCGTTATTATGGTTTCTGAAAAATCACAAAGCTCAAAAATCGCTAAGGGTAACACGCGCATTAAACAAAATACTTTGAATTTTTATAATAGTAATTTTTGCGTCAAAACCTTTTAATGTAATTAGATTTCTAACTCATTTTCATGAGGTCAAAATGACATCATTCTCAGTTGCGCTATCTAACATGAATTAGTGAAAGAAGAAAAAGAAAGAAAAAACACGTTATTTTATTTTCTACAAAATCTGATAATCTGGGTGGAAGTTTATTATTTCGCTCGTGGTGTAATTTTTTGTCAAAACTTGTTAACCAGGATTTTTAATGCATTTTTACAGTGACATAAAAATGACGTCAGTCTCACTTGAATTATTTAAAGTAATAAATAAATAAATCTAACTTTGTTAACTATGCTCACGAATGTGCTGAAATCGGTTATTTGAGTAGCTTTCTACCCTCAAAATTGCGAAAAATCGTAAAAAGTTAGAGAACCCGGACGAACAAACAAAAAAACATACTTTCACATTTATATAATAGATTGCATGAAAACTTCGATTATTTTTAAAGAAGCGCAGATATGTTAATTCTCTATTTTTTTCATATATAATGCTTTTTCATTTTTCGAGTTTTAAGAGATGTAGATATTAATGATTTCACTTATTGTTATATTTAACAACTTAAGTGGCAACAATGGATTCCGTTACTACGGAAACTGTAGCAATCTTTAAAATAGAACATGAAATGAATTATTCAAGTTTACTTTGCTAGAACTGCCATAGTGGCGTAATTAACGCCACAAATTGATGGTAAATAGCTAAAATGAATCACAAATTAAACTTAAAAACAAATTCAAAAATTTACTTTCAATCTTTACAATACCCACAATTTTTAACGGGCTGAAAAACCATTCTTATTCACCTCCAAAAGCAAAGAAAAAAGAAAAGAATTCCGATTTTATTACACCTTGTTTGATGGGATTAAAAAAAAAAAATATCCAAGCATACGCTCATAATATCGACTCATTCCAATCGTGGAATGCAATTAGCAGCACAAACGCGAGAACACACTCTATTAAACACAGCGTTACACTATATTTGAATATTTATCGTCAGCTTTGCTAAGAAAGGTAAAGTAGGAATGAACATACATTCTAATTTGTAAAGCAAAAAATTTATTAGACAGTATTAGTTATATGCCATTCTATCAGTTACCAGAAAAAGAAATTTCCGTAGCACTGCTTTAACGAATAAGAATCAATGATTTTTTACACACTCGATCGCCAAAGTGCCAACATACACCATTTTGTGAGATTTTTTTCAAGGAATCATTCGAAGCATTGAAATAACGGCAACCAAAATGGGAAATAGTAATCTATCACTCATATGGTTTGATCACCAAAGTACAACAGGCATCTACTTGAAAAGGAGCAGTATTTTAAATTATTAACTATGTGTTAATGTATTTTATTCATCGTTAACTATGATGTACAAAATGCGAGAATTTCAATTACCTTAAATTTGGCGGAATTTCCCTTCACTTTAATCAATTTACTTAATTTGGTGAAAATTCTCAAGTTAGATCGCTTAAATTCGCCTTAATAACTGCATTATTTCTGCACTAATCACTGCTAAATTAAAAAGATTAAAGCTAAACTCTAATAAAACCTACACTTGTTTTTAAAAATACTAATTCGGTACGCTCTCAGTAAATTGCGCCAAGCTTCAAACTGTGCAAATCGGTAGAACCTACTACTTTCTCAAAATCGCCAAATCAGCCATTTTTTTTCCTCCAAACTAAAAAATATACATATTAGTCTCGGAAATCTCCCAATCCCTTATTCTTTTACACGCAAAAAACATTGAATTCCTGCTCTGATTTCACATGCACGCAATACTTTAATTAAAAATAACTTTGTAAATAATCTAAACAGAAAAAAATCATTATTTTTTATTTTTACTGCAGGAGTCTAAATAATTTAATAAAATAGCCAAACATGGCAACCTCGATGCTTATTTCTCACTTTTTTGACTGCAGGGGTTACAATTGCGGAATTACGGAGATCAAAAATTAGTGTTTTTGACAGGTTTTTTTATCAATATCTTCTAAAATAAATCGAATTTCGAAATTTAAATTAGCGGAAGACCTTCCTCGGAATTTTCCGAATCTGTGGACACCTCGATCGAAACTCACCTCCCAGCCGTTTCGGAGGAGATGATGTTACACACAGACAGACAGACGCGTACAGATTTTAATAGTATAGATAGACTAGCTGCGTGCCCGTTCTCCGCACGGTAGGAGACTAATATTTTCCTTACACATATAATTCGAATTAAACCCAGTGATAGGAATCTCTAATAGTGAAAAATTGCTGGAATTCTGACGAAAAGCTGACTCCATGAGTGGAAATTTGAGACGATTGCAACATGATGACACAAAAACTACGTCATTGTCACTGGCGATCAGAAAAGTAAGAACTTTACGGCATGCAGACGAAACTTTTCTCTTTCGAAAAATGCCTTATTTCTACATCATATAATTCTCTTTTTTAGGTTTAATTTATAGCATTCATACATACCATATGAATAACATTACATGATGTTGAATACTATTTTATCTTATCTTGCATTTCGTAAAGCGTGGACAATGCATTAGCACAGTTATGTTGCAGATGACTTTATTAAATCTTACCCAAATTTAAAAAACCTGCACGAAACAATTGATGCACATTGTACGTTCAGAAACCTAAAATGCATCCTGTTTCAGTGAAGATCTTGTCGCTTTCGTAAATGAAAAAATTGTGACGTAACTTAAGCGGAAAAGCTTATTACCCTTACTGAACTCTTAATACAGTAGCACACTTGTTACATAAAACTAACGTTGATCTCACTGCCAATTCACGCTAAATAAATAACTAATTTCATATTTTATTTTTAACATAGATTAATTGCATAGTGTCAAATTCAATATTAAACAAAATCTGAAATCGTTTCTAGAGCTCTAGGTCTTATAACTGGAGTAACTGGAATATATATGAAAAAATAAATAGAACTTTAACATATCAGTAATTTATACGAAATATTCTAAGCACATTGGATCCCGTTATACGGAAAGATACCACAAACGACATGGGAAGAAAGGGCAATTAATTTCATATTATATTTTGTATTCCTTGCAAGCGCCTTTGTTATGTACATGATTGCAATGGGAATAATTCCGTAAGCGGGGGCAGGTCGCCAAGCCAGATGTCGCCAAAGCTTTTTCGCGTTGCTAAATTCGCAAATCGGCAAGGATTGTGCTTCGAATACATAGAGGACTGTTTTAACGGCAACCTTAATGGGTTAGACGTTGGCAACATAAAAAGTGGCCAACTAAACGTGCTCCCGCTTACGGAATTATTCCCATTGCAATATCATTCTTGTACACGATGCTTATCATATAGTCTCTGGTGATTTATTTTGGATTTTCATTTCATATTCCTGACTTTTCATACTTTTGAAATTTTGTTGCTTTGCACATGTGAATAATCGATTAACGTTTCGCATTACGGCTACCAATTAAATAGTTTTCCATATCGCTTCTTCCACGTTAACGACGTTAATCTGCCTTTTTCTAGTTTAAAAAAAATCGCCTACAAAGTTTCATTGCTTCAATTTAGACACACAGAGGGGTTAGGCAAATACGCACCAGAGTAATTGCTTCCTTATGTCCGCCGAAGCAGCACATACGTTAGCGTGTAATGTGCTTCTCCGGATAATCTGACAGCAAAACAGAAGACAATGACGGGACAATGACGTCACACGCGAAGGAAATAAAATGAAAAATATGCAGAATTGCTTGTAAAAACTTCGATTATTTTAATGCGCAAATATGTTAAAATGCTATTTGTTTCATATTTAATGCGTTTTCACTTTTTTGGGTCTTAAGAGATCTAGAAATGAGTGGTTTAACTTAATTATTAAATTGAACAACTTAAGTGGCAACAATGGATTCCGTTGCTACGGAAACTGTAGCAGTGTTAAAAATAGAATATGAAATGATTTATTTATGTTTACTTTGCTAGAACTGCAATTTTGGCGTAATTAACGTCGGCAGTCGATGGCAAATAGCCAAAATGAATCACACATTAAACTTGACAATAAATGCAATAATTTAAGGCATTACCAGCTAGTCTAACTGGGTTTAAAAAATATTCTCATTCATCTCTAACAGCATTCGTATTTATAAAGACTTCCTATTTTATTACACCTTGTTCGGCGGGATTAGAAAATATTATCTATTCATACGCTCGTAACACCAACTCATATCAATCGGGGCATAGAATTAGCAATACAAATGAAAAAGTTTAATTTTCTGAAATTTGGCGGGGTTTCCCTAACTTAAATCAATTTATTTAACTTGATGAAAATCATTTAAAATCGCCTTAATAACTGCATTATTTCTGAACAGAAAATTAAAATTTCAGGCTAAATTCTAGTAAAACCTACACTTGTTTTTAAAAATACTATTTCTTTACGCTCTCAGTAAATTGCGCCAAGCCTAAAATTGTGCAAACCACTAGAATCCACTTTCTCAAAATCGCCATATAAGCCATTTTTTTCGCCAAATTATAAGGTTATACACTTTAGTCTCTGAAATTTACAAATCCCTTTTCTTTTGCGTATAAAAAATATTGAATTCCTGCTCTGATTTCCCACGCAGACGATATTTTAATTAAAAAATAACCTAGCAAATATACGAAACAGAAAAAAAGTATTATTCCTTTATTTTTAATGCAAGAGTATAAATCATTTAATAAATTCGCCAAACATGGCAACCTCGATGCTTATTTCTCACATTTTCACTACAGGGGTTACAATCGCGGAGATGCGGAGAGCAAAAATTAGTGTTTTTGACGGGGTTTTTTATCAATCTCCTAAACTAATTCGAATTTCGAAATTTAAATTAGCGGAAGACCTTCCTCGTAATTTTTCGAATAAGTGGACACCTCGATCGAAACTCAACTCCCAGCGGTTTCGGGGGAGATGCTACACACAGACAGACAGACGCGCACAGATTTTAATAGTATAGATTTTCAGAGTTCGATTCTAACGCTCGACTACTCCATTATTCTCAGGATGTCCTGGAGTGCAAAAACTTGGTGAAATACCTAAAAAGTTCTCAAATGCCTGGGTTAACTTGGAAGTAAAGTTTGTAACTTGACCTGTACAGATTATTTTAGGAAATTCCTTTTGGGTAAAAGCTTCATTAAAGCATCGTATGTGGTTTAAGCACTGATTTCTCTTATAGGTATGGCTTCAGTCCTTCGGCGCATAAATCTACTCAGCATATTATAAACCGATGTTTTCTTGCCGAAGGTGGTTCTATCGGGACAATACAATCTACATATTTCAAATGGTATTTCAGGTCTGATGATAGTGCATGGGAATCATATATCTGTATGTCTCAACTCTTCTTAATTGACATGCCTTGCAATTATCACAAAAGTTTTTCACATCTTGCTTCATTTTGGACCCTAAAAATGAATATCTGATCCTGTACATAGTTCACTTTTCACTAAGATGACCAGTTAAGGGAATTTCATGTGCCATCTTCAATACAAAACTTCTTTTTTCCTTAGGTAACACTACTTGCTTAATGTTCTTCCATGTCTTCTTTATGTTGTTAAATTCCTGTAAGGATGGACGCGAGACCGCGAGACGAGACCAGACTTCTCGCAGTTTCGCAATTTTGCGAGACGATACCACCGTGTTCAAGACGAGACTGCAAGACGATAGCTCGTGTCAGCTCTCGTGGTTTCACGATAAAACAGGCAAACATGGTTAGTACCTCAAATATATAAAACATTGCTTACAAGTTAGTACTCCAAGGAAACAGGAATTTTAGAATTAACTTTAAAAGGGACATTTTTAATTAGTATCCTTATATTAAAAATGCATTTTGCAAATTGGTCTGTAATTTTTCTTGCAAGTATTTAAGATAATTGTGAAAAAATTTTCCCTCGGATAAATTTCCGGATATTTTCCCCCCTTTGTGCCGAGTGTAGGTAAAATGCATTTATTAAGGAAGTTACCCGGCAACTGGAGCATTCAAAGACCTATGCCGGGAAACAACGGTGGATACAGAAGGAGAACTACAGCATTTGCGTCTTTCAACTATGAGAAGCAAATTTAAAAAAATGTTGGGGGCAAGTCATGCCTTAGGTCTTAATGCACCCGGGCAACGCCTGGCTACACAGCTAGTATATCTATCTAATATATAAAATTCTCGTGTCACAGCGTTAGTTACCATACTCCTCCGAAACGGCTCGACCGATTTTAATGAAATTTTATATGCATATTCGCTAGGTCTGAGAATAGGTTTTTAACTATGTCTCATACCCCTAAGTCAAGTTGTTGTATAAGTTGTAATATACTTGACGAAGATTGCAAAATAGTTTTAGTAGGCGATTTTAAGATAGATTTCGATTCCAAAGATGGGTTTTACGAAACAAGGAAGCAAACTGCTGCACATTCATGAATAATGATACACTTTCCAACTTAATGGAATAAGGAAGAAAAATAGGGACGACGCATAAATTATGATACGATTTTAATATATAGCACTATAGTGCGTATTTAAAATCTAAAAGTGTTTCAGATTTTCATCCTTTTTTTTTGGGGGGGGGGGGGAACGGGCACAAATTTTTTTATGGAATGACTATCAATAAGTCTCAAGGCCAAACTGTGTCTGTCTGTGGCTTAGATTTGAGCACACCATGTTTTTCACACGGACAATTATACGTGGCATGCTCTCGAGTGGGCAAACCATCCAGTTTGTTGTATTAGCTAAAGATGGGATAACAAAAAATATTGTACACTCTATTGCGTTAAGGGATTGATATTATTTTTTAGTAAAATTATTGTAATTAGCGATATATATAAATTTAAAGAATAAATTACAGTGAATTAAAAATATAAAGGTTTGGTATTGTGTTATTTTTATATTCCAGCATCGTTCACAGCGCTCCCTGCCTCTTCCACTCATATAACACATCCTCACACACTTACAATAAGTTAGTCATTTCTTTCAACTAAAATAATCCTAGGAATAATTTATATGGCAAAACAACGTTTGCCGGGTCAGCTAGTATATATATAGTAAAATAGCTGAACTTACGAATTAAGTAATCTAAACAATGATTCCAGTAATTGTAGGCAATACATAACCAATTAAAAATTAACATGAGGGGAAAAAGAATAAAAAAGTCAACTTAGTTTAAAAAAAAAAACTCTTTTGCCCGGTACCGAAAGAATGTGCAGTGAAACTTCTCTGACCGACCACCTCTATTAAGCGACCCCTCCTCCAACGATCCATTTTTACGGCACCTATTTTTATCCTAGCTACTTAATGTTAAAAGACCCTCTAGAACCACACAACCTTCTATAAGCGATCGGTCCCGGTTCACTGTCCGAAAATTTTCTTGCATTTCCTGGTAATAAAGAAAGCAAATACTACATTTCAAACCAATCACTCTACTGCAGATCTTGAACCCAAGCTATTGCAAGTACACGAACATATCACGTACAAATCTTGTAGTTTAGAGACGAAACATGTCTAAGAAACGAGGGATTTTATCGTTGGAGCAATGCAGTGATGTGATCGACTCTGGCGAAAAAGGAAATTCAGAGAGGGAATTAGCGGTTACTTTTGGTTGTGGGAAAATCCGAAAAGTAAATTTTAAAACAAATAGATTTTTAATATGGCAAATTCAGAATATATCAAGAATATGAGGATAAATGTTCTTTTGTCAGCCATAAGGAGTAGAGAGAAGTACTACTGTCGGAAAGGGAAAAAAGAATGAAACAATCTGAAATTCCTAAATATTTTATGAAAATTTAAGATTTAAAAATATGTTTGCATAATTACTTATGTATTAGACTTCACATATACAGCTTCATAAACAACAACAAAAAAAAAACAGTATTTTTTAGCTTTAATTTTGCTATGAAATGTTTATATTTCGACCACCTCTCTTAACGACCAATTTTTCGCGGAACAGAGGATGGTCGCTTGTCGAGTTTCACTGTACCTCCAATCGTTTAATCTTATGCTACTCAAGACTTGAAGCGGCCTGTCTCGTTAGTTTGTGTTGAATCGCTAAATGTTTTTTACAGCAAACTTAAATAGTTGGAGTTATCCAATTTTTGCATTAAAACCTCGTGAAGACAATGTCCTGAGCAGGTAGAAAAATACTTTTAAAAATATTTTTCAGGTCGAGGAAACCCATTTTTTAGAGGAAACTTCCAAAAGAAGATTTTTAATGTTTGATTTAATGACTTATAATTATTAAAAATCATTTTCATAGTCTCAAAAACTTTATTAATTTCTTTAGGATCTAATAAAGCGACTTTTAAAAATATAACTGAATGCATATTTTAGAAGTCGTGGCTTTGTTTAACGTCTTATAATATAAAATATATTTTGTCATAAAAAAAATCAATTTTATAAAGCTTCTCAATCTTTTATTTAATAAATTTACAAATCGATTGTTAAAATTTGACTTTAAGTTGATAGATAATGATGAGATAAGTTTAAAAATGCTGAATTACAACTCATTATTAATGCATACAATTTCACTCACTAAACACTTTTTTTTTTCTATTATTTGCACATTTCAAAGCACTACGGAGGTATAAACAAACGTATAAGTGAAATATACTCAGTAACATTGAAAATAGCGCCCCAAAAAGAAAGCATCGGATAAAAATAAAATTTAATACACAAAATGATGTAGATGAGAGATTCACTTGATCTCAAAATCAAGACAATTAAACTAATATAGAGTGTGCAATGACACAAACACATGACAACCTCAATAGCGCGTTAGACCTCCTCCTGATACAATACATGCCACAACACGTCCGGCATTAAGTTGATTAGACATCTGATATTATCCAGAGGCAGATGGACTCGCAAATCTTGAACAGCCACCTTAAAATCATGTACAGAGTGACAAGGCGACATCTGGCGCTTCAGCTGATCCCACACATGCTCTATAAGGGACAAGTCGGAGGAGCGGGCTGGCCATGGAAGAGTCTGAACATCGCATAGGAAGTCTTGAGCAACTCTGGCTGTATGCGGACGAACATTATCTTGTTGAAAAATTGCCCCAGGAAGACCATCTAGGAATGGTCCCACGCGGGCTCGAATATCATCAACATAACGCCCGTTAAGGTTCCACGTACCACAATTAGAGTGGACCAGCTATCATAGGCTATGACCCCCAAACCATTACGCCCGCTGTGCGGGCAGTGTGACATACGACAATGTGGGGGTGGGGACTAGAGATGAGTTTGGGCTCATTTTTTTAAGGCCGAGCCCGCTATTTCAGGTAAAGATAAATAAAATTCTATTACTTCATTGATAGAATACGATAAATTTCACCGTTTGTGCAAATTATATATAAAGACAAACATAGTTGCAAACTCTTAATGCACTTTCTAATTCTTTATATCCACGTTTATCAAATAATAACAATAACGTTTCAATTTTTATTAAAAATTCCGTTGAGCCGTCACATCAGCGTCAAACATTCATATGTAGTTAGATATATTAGACACAGAAAAATACAAGTCATAAATCTCATATAGTGACAATTAAAAATGTTATATTTAAAGCACGTCCAGAAAAGAGATTTTGCATAATAAATTTAAGAAATTTGCTTATAAAAATTTAGTTTATAGGAACAAAATTACTTTTAAAAAATATTTTATCATACGATATGAATATATACATTGCTAGCATTTAACTAAGAAAGACCAGTAAATAATAAGGCCAAAATTTTGAATTAACAGCATTTTAACACGCATATACAAATGAAATAGCACAACACACCATTTAGTAAATTATGTGAAAAAGCTAGCTTTTTACCCATCCATTATTTTGTTGCAAGTCCTAGCCTCACATCAGTACGTTTATTTCTCCGATGAATCACTTTTTAAAATCTGTTTCAAGGAGTATGTTCAATAAAGGAGACATTTTTCACGGGCCCAAGCCCGAACGCAATCGTGAATTACAGGGCCCGAGCCCGGGCTGAGCCCGTCTCATCTCTAGTGGGGACTGTACCGTTCAACAGGGCGCCTCCACACCCGTACACGGTTACCATCTGTCCCCAAAATTAGCCGGGATTCATCACTAAGCACCGCCTTTTACCAATCTGTGGCATTCCAAATCACTCTGGCTTGGCACCACTGTAGAAAGAGTCGTCGATGTGTTAAAGGGAGTGCACGGAAAGGGAGCTTGGATTTCAGATTCGCTTCCGCATGGCGTCTGGAAATTGTTTGTGGAACAAATACCACCCCTACGTCTGCTTGTATCGTGGAATGAGTCTCTGTGGGGTCCACGAGCGCTTGCCGCACGATCCTTGAATCCTCTCTCCTGGTGGTCTTCCGGGTCGCTCCAGACTCGGTGGGTACCTTCTCGTGTCCACTGCTCCCAACATTTTACTGACGATACACTCCGAACGATCCACCTGGCCAGCACCACAGCGCGTCGACCAACCTGCGGTTTTCATGCCGATAGTTAGCCCTCTCTCAAACTCGCTTAACTGAGAGGAATGTCTTCCAGGCATTCTTCGCTTACTAAGATCCTCCTACAATCGGCATGCAATCGTCACATTTATGAAACTTCCACTATGCGCCGGCTTATATAGCGCCCTGCAAATTTTCGCGGTTGTACCTTTCTTCCCTTTTTGGGCCTCTATTTTCAATGTTCCTGAGTGTACACCCTCCAAAAAAAAGCATTCGAGTAAGAGATAAATTTCCTATTTTAGATTTGAGAAAAATAATTGAGTTTTTGAAAAACGCAATACTTAACCCATTTGTGCCTGGGTATTTTTGCGACTTTCTTCGATTTTCACTGATAACAGAAATAATAGATAAATTTCTGATGTCAACTTCTTGAACAAGGGATGATTTCTTTTAAAATCATTATGCATAAAAAACGAAATATCAAAATCCTACTTGGTCATTTAAAAATATTTTGCAGAGTTGAGGCTCAATACTTATCACATTGCATAAAGGGTAGGAAAAATAAATAACGTTTCCGACTAATAGCAAAAATGCCGTCCCAAAAAAGGGACACTAGGCATAAATGGGTTAACAGAAATGCGGAAAGCCATACTTATACATAGACTAAATCATATTCTATGATAAATAATTTTTAATATACGAAACCAACGTAGGAAATTTATCTCTTACTCAGATACTTTTTTACTTCCTTGTACGTAGTATAAGGAAGTAATGTGATCCCGAAAAATTTTGGGGGCCAAATTTCGACAAAAAAACAGATTTTGACTACCTCTAAATTTAATTTTAAAAATTTTTTCGATGCATCCTATCGTAGGCTAGCATGCACGATCCTATTAACGCGTCTGCAACTCATTTTGACCAGCGGCGAGTCTGCTGTGGCCAGTTTTTCCATGCCGTCTGTACATACGTATGTATGTAACTCGCATATCTCAAAAACTATTGGTCGTAGAATGTTGAGATTTGATATTTAGGATTGTTCTATGATCTAGTTGTGCACCTCCCCTTTTGGTGGCAATCGAATGGATAGTTTATGTACAGGACCGCCCAAAAGATTCGAAATACATTACGCTCTATGGGCCTAAATTCATTAAACTCGCATATCTCAAAAACTGTTAGGCGTTGAATGTCGAAACTTCATGTTTTGGATAGTTGTAACATCTAGTTGTGCACCTCTCCTTTTGGTTCCATTCGACTGGATAGTTTATCTACAGGACTGCCCAAAACATTCGAAATACATTACGCTCAATGGGCCGAAACTCATTATACTCGCATATCTCAAAAACTATTAAGCGTAGAATGTTGAAACTTTATATTTAGGATTGCTGTAACATCTAGTTGTGCACCTCCCCTTTCGATTCCATTCGACTGGATAGTTTATCTACAGAACCGCCCAAAAGATTCGAAATACATTACGCTCTATGGGCCGAAATTCATCAAAGCGTTTTTTAGAGGTATTGGGCTATTTCAAACGACTCAGAAGTGATGTATGCTGTAAAGAGTTAGAAAATGAATTTCTCCATTAAAAAAATCTGATGTGTCCAACACATGACTTCCTTACACGTCCATTAGATCAAAAATATTTTTGACGCACTTCCTCTAAACTTATTTGTTTGAAAGAGATAAAATATCAATAATAGTAAGGTTTAGCGATTTCTAGACAAATATTTCGATATCGCCAAGCTGAGTTCAATTTGAAATATTTCCTTCTGACACTTTATTTGGCGATATTTCACCAAAAGCCGACAAATTTGAGATAGTCTGCGAGATTTTGGGGATAGCTAAAGTAGTCATTGACCACAGACTTTCAATGAATTGAATGCATCCATACACCTCAATGTATTTAAAGTCATTTGGCTCACCCTGTAAATAAATTCTCAGTCGATTGCTGTCAAAAAAGATATGGAAAACAGTTAGATGTTACAATAGTTCTAAATACAAAAGTTCAAAAATCTACGGGTTAAAGTTTTAGTGTTATACAAAATACGAAATAATTTTTGGCGCCAAATTTGGCGATATTTAGGCGAAACTCGTCAATGTCGACGAAATTTGGCGAGATTTTAAGCATGAACCAAACAATGACAGATTATCGCCAAATTTTGCGATATTTCGCCAAAACTCGCCAAGAACGATGACAAATGGCGATACTTTGGGCATGGACCAAATGACTGACTATCGCCAAATTTGGCGATATTTCGCCAAAATTCGCCAAGGTCGAGGACAGACGGCGAGTTTTTGGGCATGTACCAAGCAATGACTGTCTACAGTTGTATTATATTGAAGATGTCCATAGACATTAAAGTACTAAAATTCTTTTCGGTGGTCCTGTAAATAAACTCTCCAGTGGATTGGAACCAAAAATCGAGATACACAACTAGATGTTACAATATTCTTATATATGAAATTTCATAATAGTTTTTGAGATTTGAGAGTTAAATATGCACACACGTACACCAAAAGTCGCCAAGCTTGGCGACTTTTGGCATAGTTCTTGAGGGAGGCACGTGACCGTGGTCGGACCATTACCTAACTTATGTGGTAGGACGGTATTGTGCTTGAAATGGATGAATGCCCCTAAAATTGCCATTGACCGTAATGTATTGGAAATCTTTTGAGTGTTCCTGTAGCAGAACTACAAATGATAAAGACACCTTTTTTAATGGAGAAATTCATTTTCTAACTCTTTACAGCATACATCACTTCTGAGTCGTTTGAAAAGCCCAATACCTCTAAAAAATGCTTTGATGAATTTCGGCCCATAGAGCGTAATGTATTTCGAATCTTTTGGGCGGTTCTGTAGATAAACTATCCAGTCGAATGGAATCGAAAGGGGAGGTGCACAACTAGATGTTACAGCAATCCTAAATATAAAGTTTCAACATTCTACGCCTAATAGTTTTTGAGATATGCGAGTTTAATGAGTTTCGGCCCATTGAGCGTAATGTATTTCGAATGTTTTGGGCAGTCCTGTAGATAAACTATCCAGTCGAATGGAACAAAAAGGAGAGGTGCACAACTAGATGTTACAACTATCCAAAATATGAAGTTTCGACATTCTAAGCCTAATAGTTTTTGAGTTAGGCGAGTTTAATGAATTTCGGCCCATAGAGCATAATGTATTTCGAATCTTTTGGGCGGTCCTGTACATAAACTATCCATTCGATTGCCACCAAAAGGGGAGGTGCACAACTAGATCATAGAACAATCCTAAATATCAAATCTCAACAATTCTCAACGACCAATAGTTTTTGAGATATGCGAGTTACATACATACGTACGTACGTACGTACAGACGGCATGGAAAAACTGGCCACAGCAGACTCGCCGCTGGTCAAAATGAGTTGCAGACGCGTTAATATGATCGTGCATGCTAGCCTACGATAGGATGCATCGAAAAAAATTTTAAAATTAAATTTAGAGGTAGTCAAAATCTGTTTTTTTGTCGAAATTTGGCCCCCAAAATTTTTCGGGATCACATTACTTCCTTATACTACGTACAAGGAAGTAAAAAGTGTCTTTATCATTTGTAGTTCTGCTACAGGAACACTCAAAAGATTTCCAATACATTACGGTCAATGGCAATTTTAGGGGCATTCATCCATTTCAAGCTCAATACCGTCCTACCACATAAGTTAGGTAATGGTCCGACCACGGTCACGTGCCTCCCTCAAGAACTATGCCAAAAGTCACCAAGCTTGGCGACTTTTGGTGTACGTGTGTGCATATTTAACTCTCAAATCTCAAAAACTATTATGAAATTTCATATATAAGAATGTTGTAACATCTAGTTGTGTATCTCGATTTTTGGTTCCAATCTCCTGGAGAGTTTATTTACAGGACCACCGAAAAGAATTTTAGTACTTTAATGTCTATGGACATCTTCAATATTATACAACTGTAGACAGTCATTGTTTGGTACATGCCCAAAAACTCGCCGTCTGTCCTCGACCTTGGCGAGTTTTGGCGAAATATTGCCAAATTTGGCGATAGTCAGTCATTTGGTCCATGCCCAAAGTATCGCCATTTGTCATCGTTCTTGGCGAAATATCGCCAAATTTGGCGATAATCTGTCATTGTTTGGTTCATGCTTAAAATCTCGCCAAATTTCGTCGACATTGACGAGTTTCGCCGAAATATCGCCAAATTTGGCGCCAAAAATTAATTCGTATTTTGTATAACAAAAACTTTAACCCGTAGATTTTTGAACTTTTGTATTTAGAACTATTGTAATATCTAACTGTTTTCCATATCTTTTTTGACAGCAATCGACTGAGAATTTATTTACAGGGTGAGCCAAATGACTTTAAATACATTGAGGTGTATGGATGCATTCAATTCATTGAAAGTCTGTGGTCAATGACTACTTTGGCTATCCCCAAAATCTCGCAGACTATCTCAAGTTTGTCGGCTTTTGGTGAAATATCGCCAAATAAAGTGTCAGAAGGAAATCTTTCAAATTGAACTCAGCTTGGCGATATCGAAATATTTGTCTAGAAATCGCTAAACCTTACTATTATTGATATTTTATCTCTTTCAAACAAATAAGTTTAGAGGAAGTGCGTCGAAAATATTTTTGATCTAATGGACGTGCAAGGTAGTCATGTGTTGGACACATCAGATTTTTTTTGGAGATTGCACATAAAAATATTTTTCTGTCTGAGCAACGATTATTTTCAGCACATATACAATGTAACGGGGAGCACTGTTCCATTTTTAACCCATTTATGCCTAGTGTCCCTTTTTTGGGACGGCATTTTCGCTATTAGTCGAAAACGTTATTTATTTTTCCTAGCCTTTATTCATGAGTATTGAGCCTCAACTCTACAAAATATTTTAACATGACCCAGTAGGATGTTGATATTTCGATTTTTATGCATAAAGATTTTAAAAGAAATTATCCCTTGTTCAAGAAGTTGACATCAGAAATTTATCTGCTATTTCTGTTATCAGAAAAAATCGAAGAAAGTCGCAAAAATATCCAGGCACAAATGGGTTAATCCTTAATTGCATAGCGATGCATTATCTACATCGTATGCTTAAAACACGTTCACTGCCGGATTAGAGTACTGGTCAAATTTCTGATGTCGGACTTACAAATAAAATATAGTTTTTGATAATGTATGATTCATGTTGTGAACAATAAAAACGGCGTTCAATATTTTGTGGAGTTGACGTTCAATACACGCGAATAAAGGCTAGGAAAAATAAATAACGTTTCGTCGGAGTGCGAAAATGCTGTCCTGAAAAAAGGACAGTTGGCATAAATGGGTTAAAATTCATGCAACTAAGAGTTAACATATTTAGAGATTGGAAAAAAAATCATTTGCATAATTTTTTCCCTTTAATTTTTATTTCAGAACCTGCTCAAACACAAATAATACACGTAGTGTGTATGATTATTCCATTCAAATTACCATAAACCATTCTTTTGAAAAAAAGAAAGAAAAATATATATAGTGTACGCAAATTTAGGAAAATCGTAAATATTGTAACAAGAAGAAAACTTGAATCAGAAAAACTGCAGCTGTGTTCTCACTAGTGTTTCGGCGTTCGTTGAATAGCTTAAATTGCCAGTTTATATGTATTGTGTTGAATTATTAGGCGAACTCGTAAACGACAAACTCGTTGCACGAGTTTTCGTAAAAAAAAAAAAAAAAAAAAAAAAAAAAAAAAAACGGGAATGCGTTTGTTCAGTGCAGTTCAGTGCTATCATTTTGTTTGCCTTTACGAACAACTTCAGATTATTCAGTTTCGTCGCCTAGGAGATCTGTTTTTTTACAATATGCGTATGTTGTTATTTTTATGAAAATTTTTTTAGTACATACTCAATATAAAATTAACAGGATTTTAAAAGAAAGAGTGGCCATCATTGAAGTGTGCTAATCAAAATTTAGAAATTTCAACTTGCATTTCTTCAAAAGTATTTATCAAGAGAAGTTCAAATTTCGCTAATAACGGTTTAAATCAACTTCAATCTCAACACTAAAATATGCATTTTTGAATTTACTAAAATTAAAAAAAAACAAGAAAATGATAACCTTTGAAAAATTATGTACCTTCGTTGCAGTTTCTAACGCATGCGTGAATTTCCTCCTCGAAAAAATAATATTTGCAGCTTCAGCAAACATAAAATACTATTCATAACAACATACTACATACTTTTCCATAACACGGACGACATTTAAAAGCAAAAACAATGTGCAGCAAGACTATCTTCTCAACAACTGAATGAACCTGCTCCGTGCTCAGTTAACTTAGTTTGAAACTAAACGCATTCAGTTTTGTATAAGAACGCTCTAGGTTTTTAAAGTGAATGCACTCAGTTTCCTTTACGAACACCTTAGATAGAAACTCATTTTGCATTTACGAATACGGCCATTCTATTGCGTTGCATGTTTTTCCCAAAAATATGCATTTTAGACGCGAAATACGGCAATTTCAATATGCGTCATCCTACTGGTTGACAGTAAAATGCGCCAAGTTAAAAATGCAGCCAAACCTCATAAGCAAGTCATCTGGATAAGACGTCACTTCGTGTAATACTTCATCTCTCAGAAGTCCCGACTTTTTTAAAACGCCGTTTCACATATTATACTCCTCTTATTGAGTCGGCATTTTTTCAACCACTCTACTGAAGACGTTACTTTTAAGAGTGCAATCTATTAATTTGGTTCCATTTTCTTGTCAGGGTTATCAATCAGAAGCACTTAATTTTTGTTGAGCACGGCTCTCAGCATTTTAAGAATAATGTATAAATATACGTTGAGCTGTTTTAATGGCATCCGTAATGAAAAATGTTTATCGATTATGCGCATGCGTAAATCACCAGAAAATCAAAAGTCGCCATTAGTGTCAAATATCCGAATAACTTGATAAAGTAAATAGTTTTCGAGACATTTAAAAATTTTGGAAGTTTAGCTTTGTCTCTGAAACATCGTTTTCCACAGGGTCGGGGAAGCTTATTAAACTGCTTCATGGCATTCGAAAATAAAATCTAAAATAATATAAAAAATCCTTATAATTATTTTACATAATAAATTTAGTTTCTTCTTGTTACAGGTATTTAGAGTCATGACATAACATTTTGCCCAAACATATTTTTATGCAGCTAAAATATCACGAATTACACATAAATGCATGCTTTTTTTTGTGCATAGCAAAAACAGAAAATAAATTTTTTGCGACGATAAAAAAATGTTCATAAAAATAAAAACATATTTTTTTGAAGTTTATAAATCAATAACACGCGATAGTGTAAAGAATCAGTTTTTCCATCTGAGACAACATGTCTTTATGAATTATTAAAACCTAATATTCGATTTTGCCTTGAACACTATTCAAAGTAGTAAGAGCCACACATTAAATATTGTAAACGCTTGTATAATACGAAAACGTATGATATTCTCCTTTTCAAGCAATGTCAAGGAAAACTCGGCGCGAAGCGCAGGTTTCCATGGTTTAGCAACACAAAGATTAAATTACTTGAAGCAAGAAAACATGAAATATTTAATCGACTCTATTGAATGTAATTTCATTTCGGCCACACACTATCCTTATGCTTGTTATGAAGTTTTGATGTCTGTCATTTTGATCATAATTTTTTCCAGTGTCACGCTGATAAGAACCCCTGTCTCACATTAACATTTCACTTGCACATTTTGGATAACTAGAAAAATATTATGCTCATAGTTTGTTTTTACCGGAGTTGAAACTATTAATTATTTATCATTTTCATAAAATACTATATTAAAAAAGTTCAAAGTAGACTTGAAAATGTACTTGAACTCTGATTCAGATCACGCATCATTAATTTGTGAAGAATATTTGTTATAGTGTAATTATATGTATGGGCTGCCCAAGCTTTTTGAGAATCGCCTTTCTACCAGCCTTTATATTAGCTCGGAGTGACGAAGGCACTCCAGACGAAGCGCTTGGTTTTCAAGGCGAACTTGAATTAGCCAAGATATTTTCACAAACACTGGGGTTCTCGTATAAAATAGTATCGCCAGAGGACAGGCAATGGGGTAGTTACCTAGGTAATGGAAGCTGGAGTGGAATGGTAGGCATGCTGCAAAATAATAAAGCTGATTTGATTATCAGCACGTTATCAATCAACGAGGAGAGAAGCATGGTCATAGACTTCAGCTTTCCGTACCTAATCGACCGCGTGTTGTTTGTAACAAGGAAGCTGGAGAACTCTAACGACAAGCAGTCTTTCCTAAGGCCATTTTCTTCTGAAGTGTGGATGTATACGTTGGCTAGTTTCGTCATCTTGCCCGCTGTATATTCCATTCTCTTCCAAAGGATAAACACCGTAGGCCACTTTATGAAAGCTTGCACGCATTTCCTTGGGAAATCTACCAAAGCTCCAAAGAGTACAGGAGAAAAACTCCTACGATTTTGCTGGTTAATATCTCAATGCTTATTGCGCTGGAGTTATGCAGCAGTTCTGCTGTCTTTCTTGACAGTTCCGTCCTTGACGGGCGTTCGGGCTATTCCAGAACTCGCGAAAGCAATCCAGGAAGGCAATTACTTCTGCACAGGATATGAGGGCTCATTTTTTGCTGATATCATGTCGAGATCTTTTGATCATAACTTAAAAATTATTGGAAAGTCATTGCATGATAATGAAAATGTGGACAGTTTGGATGAAGTTCTGAGCAACAAAAAACTACCTAAGAAACCTGCGTACATTTCTCAAGAAAGTATGCTCGTTGGAATGAATATGAAGTACTTTGTTTCTGATGACACTATTTTCACTGACTACATAGCAATCGGTATTAAGAAAGACGTTCTTTGCAAAGAGCAGATAGATTCTACCATACAATACATTTGGAGTTCTGGTATTTTCATCAAACTTTTGAGGGATTTCACTACAGAAAACATTATTAAAATTCTTTGGAGGTCTTCCAATAATGGAAAAGATCATCTGGTGCAACGTTTATCAGTCGAAGACTTTCAAGGAATTTTCATTATGCTGGCAGTAGGTCATTCATTGGCGTTATTAATTTTTTTACTCGAATTTACTGAACACAAAAATATCTAGTGAGTCTCAATAATAACTCGATAGTGAGTCAGTGCCATTTACTAGTAAACAGACTCCAAGAAACATTCTAAAATTTCCTATGATTTTCCTAGTGCGTCACAAATATTTTCGATGTTTCTTAGCAATCTATATAAATAAAGCAATGCGTAAACTGTCCGTTAGTTAGTTTGTTTGTGTCTCGCGTAACTCGCAGACGGGTGATAGTAGACCTACCAAATTTTATATGAAAATTCTCCAGGACAGGTCCCGACATACCTCGAAGTGATTTTTTCGAAATTCGAATTATTTTAGGAGATATCGATAAAAAACGTGTCACAAAAGGTTCATTTTTTCGCTTCGCCATTTCGCAATTGTAACCCCGCAGTGGAATGAGTGAGAATTTAAGTATATCTAGATTGCCATTTATGGTATGCTTATTAAATGATTCAGACTCTTGAAGTAAAAATAAAAGAATAACGATTTTTTTTTGTTTAGATTATTTGTAAGGTTGTTTTTTAATTAAAATATCGTGTGTATGTGAAATCAGAGCAGGAATGAAATGCTTTATACTAAAAGAAAAATAGGATTTGGAAATTTTCCCAGACTAAAATGTGCAACTTTTTAATTTGGCGAAAAATAAAATGGTTGATGTGCGATTTTGAGGAGGATTCTAACGCTTGGCGCTATTTACCCAGACAGCACATAAGCTTAAATCAAGCTTGACATTTCTTTGAATTTGACGTATTAATACAAGCTTGACAATTCAATTCATTTTAAGCCTGCAGCAAGCTTGAGAAGTCCATTTGAACTGTCAACCTTGAATACAACTTGAAAAGGAAGCTTGCGGTGATGGCGCCATCTGTCGCTGGACATTAAATAAAGAAAAGTTTGTAAACGTTGTGTTTTATTTTATTATCGTACAAAACCTGGACATTAGAACACGCAAGGGGAAGGAATGCATGGGATAAGCCCCTCTGAAGTGTAACACGAGGGGAGTTTTAGTTTTATTTACATCTAATTAGCATTAGTAATTCCATTAACTAATAAATTATCCCTAAAATAAATTTTAATATAATTAACACAATTTAGTTAGTTAAGACTCATAGATCAATAAACAAGAAGTTAGGAGTTTTTGAAAACGTATGGTATTGCCATATATATATATGCTTATCACAAAATATCCATTAGTTAACATTTTTTATTTCGTGATGAAGTAAAGAAAATTTCGAACTTTTTGGTGTATCAAGAAAACTTTTTGGAGTGAGAAACTATGCTCCCATGCCTCGGAATTTGCGCACCCATGCGCTAATAATACAAACGGACTAAAAAAAGTATTAAAATCACTTTTAAATACATAGTCTTGTTCTAAATAAGTATAAATAAATAGGTAATTTTAAAAAAATGATTCTATATTTCCAAATATGGAAATTCTTCAAAATAAAATACAATTATACTACGAAATTGATTTCAAATCAGTCGTTTGTCTCGACTTGAGCCGTCGTTTGTCTCATTCGACACAACATGAGTGTTACAATCTTGAAAGTTTTAAAACGTGTGCTGCTATTAAGTTTATATTATGTCCAGCTTATATTGGACAGCTGTTTTATGAACAACAAATAAGCCGATAATCATGTCAAATAAATAAATGAAATCTTTGAATCTTGGCTTTAAAAGCACTGACAAAGTCAAGGTAACTTTTCACTTATGTTCGTTTATTTATTTTTTATTGGAAATAACACGCAGAAGTCTCCATTATTTGAGTTTTACAGAACAAGAAAGTGATCGAGGATGTGTCGTGAATTTTTAATGTAACACTTGAACAAGACGCTTTCGACGTGTATAATGTTTATAGAAAAATAGCATTCATTTATATTATGTTTATATGTAGGTAGTATTGTAGACTTTTAGAAAAGAAATCATAAATTCAAATTCAAATGCAGGAAAATGGATTTATCCTTTTATAACGATAAAAAATATATGGCATATCTGAAGCTCAATAAGTCCGTTTCCATGGTTTTAAAAAAATACGTGTAAAGGAAACACGTAAATCACATTTCAACTTGCTTGTTGCACGCATCCATAGCACTGTCTCTCGGAATGTACTTTTTGCATTCACATTTTCAATTCAAACATTGAATTTTACAGATATTTTCGATACATACAATTTTTTATTGTAATGTATTCAATTTTATGAATTATTAAAATATTTGCTCGTGAAGTTTTTGTTTTCGAACAAGAGAGCTAAAAGGTGGAATCACAAATCCTCGTTCGATAAGGAAAAGAGTTAAAATTTCGATTACCACGGAAGACGGACAAAGGCAACGGATAAAAACATCTGGCACAACTCAAGTTAATGAGGTCCGTTTCCAAAGTTCCAAACACGTAAAGCACACTTCAATTTACTTGTTGCACGCACTTCATTTTGAGTGCCTAATTGTATTGTCGAGGAGGTCGAACCTTACGTGTGCGCTCTCTATCAATCATGTTTCCCAAGATTTATTTTATCTTTCGATTAATTTCAATACATATCACAGAGTATCTAGTGTCCAAGTGTCTTTATGAAGCGAATTCAGTAAATTGTACTGCTATGGCGATTACCGAGGAATCATGATATAAAGGATCAGAGCTGAACTCTAATTCAAAAGTCGTTTCTATCAAAACTCATTTGAATAACATGAAATTATAAGACTTTTTCGCGACTTAAAAATGCAAAATATGAACACGTGAGCATGAGCTGCCCAAATTTTTTAAGAGTTGCTGCCCAACCAGCGTTCATGTTAGCGGAAGGGAACGAAGAAACATCTGACGAATCGGACGGCTTCTATGCAGAGATTGAACTAACGAAGATCTTTTCACAAAAACTAGGTTTCTCATTCGTCATAAATTCACCGAGCGACAAGGAGTGGGGCAGTTATCTTGGGAATGGAAACTGGAGCGGAATGGTGGGTATGTTGCAGAATGACGAGGCAGACGTGATTATCAGCTCACTGTCAATCACCCAGGAGCGAAATCAGGTAATTGACTTCAGTTTTCCTTACATGATTGATCACATAGTTTTTGTAACGAGAAATCTGGAGCTGTCCAAAAGCAAAGGATCTTTTCTGAAACCATTTTCCAGTAAAGTGTGGATCTACGTGTGTATTATTTTGCTTATCTTGCCCGCTATGTATTCCGTTCTTTTTCAAAGGATGTACTCAGTAGATCAGTTTAAAAAAGGCTACAAATCTTTTCTTCGGAAATCGGTGCATGCTCCCAGGACCGCTGCTGAAAAACTTTTAAGAATATGCTGGCTGTTATTTCAAAATCTACTGCGGTGGAGTTATGCTGCAGTACTGCTGTCATTCTTGACATTTCCTTCTTCAACGGGAATTCGAACTATTCCAGAACTTGCCCATGCAATTCAACTGGGCACATACTACTGCACGGCTTACGCAGGATCGTTTTTTGCCGATGTCATGCTGAGTTCTTTAGACCCGAACATGAAAGTCATCGGCCAGTCCTTGATCGATCATGAAAACTACGACGGCTTAGAGACAGTTCTGGCCAACAGAAAACTCCCAAAGAAACCTGCGTACATCTCAGAACAAAGTAGGGTTGATGGAATGAATTTGCTCTACTTTGTGTCTCATGACACTATTTTTCCTGACTACATAGCAGTCGGTATTAAGAAAGGCGTCCATTGCAAGGAGCAGATTGACTCTGTCATTCACGACATTTGGAGTGCGGGCATTTATGTAAAACTGTTGAGAGACTACACCTCCACAAACGTACTCAAAATCCTTTATAAATCTCCTGGCATTAGTAAAGGCTACCCAATGAGACGCTTGTCATTTTCAGACTTTCAAGGGATTTTTAGACTGTTATTTGCAGGGCATTGCTTAGCGATGGCAACATTTATAATAGAATTAATTCTTGGAAGACGATAAGTACCAAGCAATGCAACTAACTTTTTACGCAGATTTCATAGCAGTTCGAAACTCCCTCGTGTTGAAGTAGAGTTTAGAGCACTTTTTTCCTCATCACGACACTATAGTTTTCCGTGGAAGATAATTAAAAGAGTATGTGGCTAATACATCTCGTTTTAAGTTTGCAAGTAGGAAATCGTGATGTACAAAATGAGGTACTTTGCCTCTTCTAGCGCTGTGGAGTCGACCAGGTATATGGATACAAGGAGGAAATACTGAATGTCAGAAATCACAAACCTACTGGAAAGTGCATCATACACCTTTTTACTTCCTTGTACGTAGTATAAGGAAGTAATGTGATCCCGAAAAATTTTGGGGGCCAAATTTCGACATAAAAACCGATTTTGACTACCTCTAAATTGAATTTTAAAAAATTTTTCGATGCATCTCATCGTAGGCTAGCATGCACGATCATATTAACGCGTCTGCAACTCATTTTGACCAGTGGCGAGTCTACTGTGGCCAGTTTTTCCATGCCGTCTGTACGTACGTACGTACGTATGTAACTCGCATATCTCAAAAACTATTGGTCGTAGAATGTTGAGATTTGATATTTAGGATTGTTCTATGATCTAGTTGTGCACCTCCCCTTTTGGTGGCAATCGAATGGATAGTTTATGTACAGGACCGCCCAAAAGATTCGAAATACATTACGCTCTATGGGCCGAAATTCATTAAACTCGCCTAACTCAAAAGCTATTAGGCGTAGAATGTCGAAACTTCATATTTTGGATAGTTGTAACATCTAGTTGTGCACCTCCCCTTTTGGTGGCAATCGAATGGATAGTTTATGTACAGGACCGCCCAAAAGATTCGAAATACATTACGCTCTATGGGCCGAAATTCATTAAACTCGCCTAACTCAAAAGCTATTAGGCGTAGAATGTCGAAACTTCATATTTTGGATAGTTGTAACATCTAGTTGTGCACCTCCCCTTTTGGTGGCAATCGAATGGATAGTTTATGTACAGGACCGCCCAAAAGATTCGAAATACATTACGCTCTATGGGCCGAAATTCATTAAACTCGCCTAACTCAAAAGCTATTAGGCGTAGAATGTCGAAACTTCATATTTTGGATAGTTGTAACATCTAGTTGTGCACCTCCCCTTTTGGTTCCATTCGACTGGATAGTTTATCTACAGGACTGCCCAAAACATTCGAAATACATTACACTCAATGGGCCGAAATTCATTAAACTGGCATATCTCAAAAACTGTTAGGCGTTGAATGTTGAAACTTTATATTTAAGATTGTTGTAACATCTAGTTGTGCACCTCCCCTTTCGGTTCCATTCGACTGAATAGTTTATCTACAGGACCGCCCAAAAATTCGAAATACATTACGCTCTATGGGCCGAAATTCATCAAAGCGTTTTTTAGAGGTATTGGGCTATTTCAAACGACTCAGAAGTGATATATGCTGTAAAGAGTTAGAAAATGAATTTCTCTATTAAAAAAAGTGCCTTTATCATTTATAGTTCTGCTACAGGAATACTCAAAAGATTTCCAATACATTACGGTCAATAGCAATTTTAGGGGCATTCATCCATTTCAAGCACAATACCGTCCTACCACATAAGTTAGGTAATGGTCCGACCACGGTCACGTGCCTCCCTCAAGAACTATGCCAAAAGTCGCCAAGCTTGGCGACTTTTGGTGTACGTGTGTGCATATTTAACTCTCAAATCTCAAAAACTATTATGAAATTTCATATATAAGAATGTTGTAACATCTAGTTGTGCATCTCGATTTTTGGTTCCAATCTACTGGAGAGTTTATTTACAGGACCACCGAAAAGAATTTCAGTACCTTAATGTCTATGGACATCTTCATTATAACACAACTGTCAAGGCCCAAAATCTCGCCGTCTGTCCTCGACCTTGGCGAGTTTTGGCGAAATATCGCCAAATTTGGCGATAGTCAGTCATTTCGTCCATGCCCAAAGTATCGCCATTTGTCATCGCTCTTGGCGAGTTTTGGCGAAATATCGCCAAATTTGGCGATAATCTGTCATTGTTTGGTTTATGCTTAAAATCTCGCCAAATGTCGTCGACATTGACGAGTTTTCGCCGAAATATCGCCAAATTTGGCGCCAAAAATTATTTCCTATTTTGTATAACTCTAAAACTTTAACCCGTAGATTTTTTTAACTTTGTATTTAGAACTATTGTAATATCTAACTGTTTTCAATATCTTTTTTGACAGCAATCGACTGAGAATTTATTTACATGGTGAGCCAAATGACTTTGAATACATTGAGGTGTATAGATGCATTCAATTCATTGAAGGTCTGTGCTCACTGACTACTTTGGCTATCCCCAAAATCTCGCTGACTATCTCAAGTTTGTCGGCTTTTGGTGAAATATCGCCAAATAAAGTGTCAGAAGGAAATCTTTCAAATTGAACTCAGCTTGGCGATATCGAAATATTTGGCTAGAAATTGCTAAACCTTACTATTATTGATATTTTATCTCTTTCAAACAAATAAATTTAGAGGAAGTGCGTCGAAAATATTTTTGATCTAATGGACGTGCAAGGAAGTCATGTGTTGGACACATCAGATTTTTTCTATTTCAAATCGGGCAATAACTACAGGCAGTCCCACGTCTTTAGTCTGGACCTCATTACACGAGCGCATGATGAAATTTCAGAAACAAGAAACGCATTCCTTCATCCAAGGCCTTATGCAGTGATCACTTTAGAAGTGTAGGGGAAGTTGGGGTACAATGAAACATGCTGTCTAAAATCAATAGGTTTTGTCAAAGTTGAAGCTCACACACCTATTATACAAGTACATGTTCCAGTTACGGATGTGATTTGGAGACAATTGCATTTTTACAACAAGAGATATAGAAAATTATTGGATTTTTATCATTAAAAGCAAATTTCGTTATCAAATTAATTTTGTTTTACCTCCTTGTTTTCATATGTATAATTATTTATTTTTTAAATATTGTAATCTCTATGGCGTAGTTTTCATACTTTCAAAGCCTGTGTCAAAAAAAAAAAATATTAGGAATTAGTAAAAATTTATTTAGTTTGTAGCCCCAGTTTGGGGTATAATGGGACATGTTTCATTGTAACCTGGGTGAAATCATTCATTGAAAATAAAGATGTTACTATGATGTAAATGATGAGATCTCCATAGAGCACATAACGTTAGCAAAGGATTGTTTTTAAATAGTACTTTCATCTTCTTCAGGTCCGGGTTGTCTTTCGACAAACAATCCAAATGGTACAGGTTATGAGGTCCTCTCACATAACATATATGACACAAGCAGTATCGCTCTAAATGATTATGTTTTAATCAAGGAAAGTGAACTTAAATGTAAAGAAATATACTCTGATGGGTATATAATAACTTAAATCAAAAGGAATGCAAAGTTCTGTACGTCCAGTCCAAGCTTCAAATTTGTGCGTTCTTCGGAAACATACATTTTTGAGAAAACTCAAATTGTATCAAAACTACCGCCTCCTGTTCCTTCAGGTGGTACAGAAAGGAAAGCAGAAACGCTAATTTTTGAATTTGATTTAAATAAATTTAATATAAAAGGAAAAAACTATAGGCTGACTTCTAATAAAAGTATTGTGTACGCAGTACATATATAATAAAATTTGAACTTTGACTCATATTATTTTAGTTAAAAGTGAAGTGTTATTAAGTGTTTCATTGTACCCCGGTATTTGAGGTACAATGAAACACTGACAGACATTTACCTTTTGCAATTTTTTTAAATATGAAAAAGTTATTTACAAACTCATAATTCATTTAGATGGGGGAAAAATGTAGGTTAAAAGTGTCCGTCAATTTCATTTTTATACATGTGAATTCGTGAAGAGGAAAAAAATAGTAAATTTTGTTTCATTGTACCCCAACTTCCCCTACACAGCATATTCAGAAGTTCTCCTTACTTCTCCGTCATACGCAGAGGCAGTGCAATTAATGGGCAAATTTGGCAATCGCAATGTGTTGCAATGCTCTGAGCTAAGTAATTTATTTTTTAATTACGGAATGGGCGGAAAAAAGAACTGCTAGCGAAGATTTTATTTGTAAAAACTTTTAAAAAATGCTATTCTTAGTTGCTGTTTATACAGTATGTCCCATAACTATTCGTACAAAATTAAGCGGGAGATAGGGCACTTAATAAAGAATCAGAATTGCAGAGCAATATGGGGTCAAAAACGGCGTTTGAATTTACCTGTAAATAATCACTTTGAAAAAAGTGTTGCAGTGTTCGCCTAGTTTCTTAACAGTTTCATAAACAATGAGCTTGTCCCCGAAAATGTTACGAATGAAATAAAATAGAATTTTAAAATTATCACCAATTTCAGTCATGTGCTTTCTGAGATACATAGACTAGTTTTCGAAGAACAACGGTCGCAAACTTCATTATTATTTCAGCACTCGTTCCAAAGTGATTATTAGCACCTATATAAGGACGGCGTTTCCAACCCCACATTGCTATGTAATTCTTGTTCCTTATAATGAGCCTTACCTCCCCTTAAATTTTGTATCAATAGGTATGAGACATTCTGTATTACCCCTTTCCCTAACAGGACCTGAAATTTTGGCTCAAAATACACTCGCCCTCCCCAAAAAAATGCACTTGCTACAAAGTAATGTAGCCATTCTCTACTTTTCTAGTATTTTGAGAATACTTCCCAATTACACAGTGTCCTAAAAGTTCTCTTACTGACGACATATGGATATCATTTGGACATTTATTTAGCTAAGCATCGTTGCATCTTTCATACGATTTACGTTCAACATACATCACATGGAGCACAATTCTGTGACTGAGTGATAAATTCATTTTACTATGAAGAACAAAGTAACATAGAACTTTATTCTCGCACGATTTGAACGTGCAAAGGGCCAAACAATAGAAACTAAAGAAAGTATCCAATGTTTAGCAGACGATCAAGTTTAATATTAAGGAAAAAAAATCTATAGTGACTCCAATCAACTTTCTGAACACTTGTATCTACCAAATTTTTAAGTAAATTTGATTTCGCTCAATCGAATTCAGTGTTCAGACGCTAGTGCATTTAAAATATTTTGAGTGCGTGAACCTCAAAATATAAGAATTCTTTTTTGCATATCCGTAAAAACTGTAAGCCGCATGCACACTAAAATCTATACAGTATGTAAGAAAGGGACCTATGAGTACCTAAGACGAACTCGATCGAATACACCATGTAGACATCAGCGCAGTTTAAATAATATGCGTCATTGACAGTAACGTGCAATTTTTTATTTTTACTTATTTTTTTTTAGCCCTGTTCAAAACCTATAAGCCCTACGCACGAAAATCTATATAGGTTGTGCGACGGTGACCTATAATATATGTATCCAATTTGAATTTATTTGATGTGCGCCATTTTGACACTAGCACACTTTAAATAATTTGCGTCTATAGCCCCGTAATGTATCAGCATACCTTTTTGCAACTCTGTGAACAAGCTGTCAGCTTCACGCATACACCAATATATATGCAGGTCATGTGACCACGGCCTAAAATATACATACCCAGTTTGCACTCAATCGAATGCACCATTTAGACACTGGCGCACTTCAAGGATTTACGTCCATAGGCCCTAATGTGTAAAAATTCTTTTTTGTAACCCAGTAAAAAAATTATATGTCTATACACATCAAAATCAATACCGGTCGTACGAGGATGGTTTTAATATATGAAGGGTCCACGGGAAGAACGATGAGAGTCCAATACAGCTGATTTTCCAAAAATCGAAAGGCGCACGGGACTTTCATCATTCTTCCCCATGTAAACTGTATCTTTGGGCTATTTTTTCAGTGTATTCTCATCGTTCTTTCCCCTTACGGGTTCGGATATTAATAGTGCCACTCATAAACAACAGAATGCAGTAGAAACCTCAGCACTGACGAAAAGGGGACTCTCATCGTTCTTCCCGTGGACCCTTCATATACTATACCAAAGCCTCCTAGAGAATTACTACAAGCCTAAATGCTCTTTCTGCGAGGGGATGTGACGTCATAACCCGGGTCCCTACCTCGCGCAACACCTAAGCACGTTCCTCGTTTGTTCTGTATTCGCTGTTTGCTTCGCTTTGTTAATTGTCATTATTTAATTCGCTAATTAAACCACGTAATTATATTCAGTAGTGTTTTACTTGGATTATAGCGTTACAGTGTCTTGATGAAGAACTTTATAACATTACACTGCAAATTAAACTCGTAAATCTGCAACTGATTCCTCCCGAACTGTTTGCCCATTGTCAGTACTCTGACTTCCATAAAGATGTACTGATTGCAATAAATTTTATATGTTATTTCTATATACTTAAACATATACCCCATCGAAAATTATGTATATAGCATGGATAGTTATTTTTCTAGGGCACTCAATAATTTCAATAATGCTTTATAGACAGTCATGGTTTTTAAAGTGTATTTTGGAGAGTAAATATATTTCAAGAATAAAACAAAATTAGTGTATATCATTCCGGTTTACGAAATAATGCTCTCTCTATATAAAAAAAAAAGGAAAAACTATATGCAGCATCTGTAGTTCTTTTACAGAAGCAAGAAAAATAATTTAACCATAAATTATTGCTTAATAGCAGTTTAAGGACGATAATCACAACAATGAGTATCTAGTATAATCTAGGACGGTTCAAGCACATCAATGAGTATCTAGTATAATAGACGTTTATATATATATAAATACTAGTGCAACTTAGATAAAACATTCTTCCCCGATTCAGAATCATTCATTTGATGACATATATTCCCCCCCCCCTCAATTAGTGCTTTTATTATGTTGTAATAACTATAAAATAGACCTCACAATCTGATCTCATTACAGCTGAAGTTCGATAAAAAGATTCCTGCAGTTTAAAAGAAAAAAATCAAAGGCTTCTTTAAACTAATTAAAATGAAGTCTGTTAATATAAATAAAATATGATTAAATAAATTAAGTTTTGCAAACTTTTTTCTTTTGTTATTTCCAAAGAATTCTAGTTAGTCGGTAAAACTACTTTAGCTACTAAACTAGTTAGCCGAAAAAACCGGTAGCCCCGTGATCATTCGCCTTCGGTTATACCTCAGGCAGATGAACACGTACATTCAAGTTTCTTTCCTAAGCAACTGTTTTCTTACAAGTGTCACGCACATATGGCTTCTCCCTCTATGAGTAAGATGTCTCTTCGAGTGTGATTTCTGAGAGAATGATTTCCTACACACATCACACGAGTAAGGTTTCTCCTCAATATGGATACGAAGATTAATGTTCAAGTTATTTTTCTGAGTAAATGTTTTCTTACATATGCACACACATAAGATTTCCTCCCTGTATGAAAATGCATATTAATTTTTTACTAAGTAGAAACCTTAATAGATGAATGACCAGATGAATGCATGATCTAGTTGAAAAGTAGTATGAGCCAGATTTAACAAAAAATTTAAATTCTAACAAAGATCACACATTGAAATACAGCATTTTTGAACCATTTCATTTCATTGAGATCAGGGACAGCAATGATTATGGTTAGTGTAGCAATTTATATTCATGTTAGTTACTGAAATATCCTGATATGAATATCAATTAATTTGTATTCATTTAGTTCATGAAATATACGAAGCATGTGCCATTCATAAGAAAATCTTTCAACACAGACTTAAATTGTGTGGTTTTGTAACATTTCTGTTTTCACTTTTCATATCATAGTCTAAAAACTATCACTCTTGTAGGCACAATGAAATATAACAAAATCTATAGATTGAAAATAAAGTTGTGATGAAACTGTTCAACTTTTGGAAAATTCTATAACCTGTAAATAGAGATAAATAATTAGAGATGATTAAAAAAAAAAAAAAAAAAACCTGCACTAAGCATACAAAATTATAAGGTTTGAAATTTATCACAGAGAATACTATTTATAAACTGAAATGTTTAATTTAATTATAATTACAGAAATATAGTAATATTCTTCCGTGCTCTTGGAGAAACTTTATTTTAGCAATTTCCCCCCCCTCCTAATGGATGTAAATAAACCCACAATAGTAGAAAAATAATTTTGTAAACTATTTCAAATTTCAGCACTTTTATTTGAACAAAAAAGCAATTTCACAAAACGTTACTGAATATCAAAAATAAATTTAAATACCAATTTTTAAAAAAAGGTTGGGCATTAGTTTCTTTTTTAATGTAAGATAATAATTTGTGCTCACGCATCTGGGATAATAATTATACCCCATATTTTATTTTTAAAAAGTGCTTTATCGAGGAATAATGGCTTCATTTGAAACCAAGTCATACTATAACATTTATTAAGATTAAATATTTCTACTTCATTTCAAGTTTATTTCATCCGCTTTGATTCCAAATCTTTGTGTTTCAGTTAATGAAATCTTTCATGAATCATTTTTTGATATGTGGTGCATTAAATTCTGTCCCTTGCAATAGTAACACATGCGAACACGAAGAATAGGTAAATACATTTTTAATTTCTAGTCAAATACAAGTAATTTTAGAAAGGAATGGACACTTATTATTAGATGAGTTTATTTAATTTTAGACATTTTACTAATAAATAATGTGAAAATTTAGGAAATAATGGAAAATTGAAATTTTGTCCATTTTTTCAAAATTTTGTGTCTCAAGCAGAAAAAGATATGATTTCACCATAATGAAATTTAACTGGGGTATTACAAGCATACTACTCGAGCTGCTACGTTCTATTAGAAAATGCATTACTATGTTTGGAAAATTTATAGTTTTCTTGTAAAAACCATGTTTTTTTTCAATAATTTGGAACTTTAACCTCCTTGTGGTGGCAAAAAATATTAACCAATTAGTTTAATATTTTGCAAATTTATTTGTTATTACCTATCACAACTTTCCCTTGCTATTATGTTTTGATTCTGAAAATTTCGATTTTTTGGCTCCACCCTACTATACAACTTGCAAGACTTACCTTTGTCGCAATTCAAGAAGATTAATGCAAGCAATTCAAGAAGAAAAGAGAATGATAAAAATATATATATATATATATATTTGAACCAATAAATAAAACATAAAGCTATTGTAATGCTTTGTAATTTTTAGGGTTTTTTAAATATGATTCCGATTGAAAACCACCTAGTATTTACATTATTTTTTAAAGAAAACTTATATTTCTACCTTTTCATTGATCAGGTGACAACATTATGCACCCAACACTTTTAGGGATCTTGTGACGTCAATTGTTATGATGAAACTATTGGGCCAATAGTTTCAAAACAACATAAAATGCCTAGGTATGGGATGGAGTCTGTAATACCTGAGGTTCTCAGTCCACTAAGTTTAGGAACCCCTTCATTCACTTATGTCATCGTGGAATGCTTTGGATCTGTACATGATGTTTTATCCCTGAACACAGAGCAAAGAAATACCTTTGCATGATAGTATATATTGCTTTTGTAACTCTATCATCATTAGTTGTTCACTGGGATTAGTTGGTATCCCAGGCCAAGGCCTACTTGGCTGGCCTGGGCCAAGTAGGCCTGGAGCCCATGGTTATTTAGTTGTGTTAATCATGGGCTCTAGAGGTAAGGGAGCCCATGGTTAACACAACTAAATATGGATAACATAAAGAATTTTGTATTATCAATATACCAATCTTTGAATACAAATTATTAAAAAAGCTCATAAGAAGTAAATATGCCATCATACACCAGCTCAACACTAAAATAGAAGAAACTAAAGAATGTTTAAAAGCAAATACCAAATCATACATTTGAAAACTTTGTCAAAAAAACAGAATATTTCTGCCGGAAACTAAAATACAAACAACACACAAGAAAAAACTCAACTTCTGGATTAATAAATATGGTACAAACAAAACAATAATGAAGACTGATGATCCTCAATTCATAAACCTCTCCTCCTTTAAATTAAATAAACACCAAGAAGACACTCTAAACCTCGGACCAAAATTCATACTTGAAGATAACATAAATTTAAAAGACACAATAGCTGCTTATGAGACCGCAATAGAACCATTACAAGACAACAATAAACAGGAGCTACGACTTTTCACTCAAAAAGAACTTATTAAATTAAAAAAGAAAAATACAAAAAACAGGGAAAATAGTTATTTCAGATAAAGAAGATTACATTACCAAAATGATAGAAACCATCAATAAACTAGATGTCAATATACTAAATAAGGACCCCACCACCAAAATTAACAATATCCTAAAAGAACTCATAAATAAAGGAAGCTGGCCCAATAACAAACCACAACAATTACATAGCCCTACTGCCTTTGCTCCGCGCATATTTGGAAAATATAAAGATCATAAAAATCCCCCATCCCTCCGCCCAATAGTCAGTAAATGTGAAGGCCCTACTTACCTACTTGAAAAATACCTAAAAAACATATTACAGTAACTAATTCCTTCCTCAAACTCATCTCTAAATTCCACAAACGATTTTTTAAAAGAATTAAAAAACATACAATTCTCAAATTCTGTTAAAATGGTCAGCTTCGACGTCACCAACTTATATCCTTCCATAGACACAATAGAGATGTACAATACAATAAGTAAAGAAATTGAGAACGCATTTAATACAGATATTTCAATAACCCTAAAAGCTGCCTTGTCCCTCATCCTCAATAACTCCTACTTCCAATTCAATAATAAGTTTTACAAACAGAATAAAGGTGTCCCTATGGGCTCCCCGATATCTGGTATAATAGCAGAATGGAAAATGCGAAACCTTGAAACTTTAATCACTAAAATTCCACCCCCATATTAAATACTGGTTTTGTTACGTTCATGATGTTTTTGCAACAGTAAATAACAATAGCATAGATAATATCCTCGACGAAATTAACTTACTTGATGAAAGTATACAATTTACTATAGAACTTGAGCAGAATAATAGCCTAAATTTCCTTGATGTTAAAGTAATTAGAACCACCCCAGACAATATAGAAACTACAGTTTATCGTAAACCCACCAATAATAATAAAATAGTCAAATACTCCTCAAAAACTACATATAACTACAAAATATCAATCTTACGTTCACATGTCAATAGAGCCCTAGAAATATGCTCCAACCAACAATTATTAAAGGAAGAAATACAATTCATAAAGCAACTTGCGCGCGAAGCTAATTATCCCAGCAATATCATCCCCCGCCTAATCAGAAATAGAAGAAAGAAACTCAACATCATCAACGACGCACAGAAAGAAAAATCCACCTTTTCTCATCCGATTCCCTACTGTTGCGGTCTCGCTGTAAAAATATCCAACTGTGCACGTAAAATGAACCTCCGTATCCCAATTAAACCCAATAGCAATATATTTAAAAGAATCCGGTCAGATAAAGACAGGATTAACTCTCTAGAAACAGCAGGTATTTATAAAATAAATTTCACTTATAGAGATTCCAACCTTCCTGGATACTACATTGGTGTTACAAAAAGAAAAATTAAAGATAGAATTAAAGAACACATAAATGACATAAAATACAATAGACAAAGTACCGCTCTATCCCGCCTAGCCTTAAAGGAAAATATAGATATACATTTCGTAAATGTCAAGAAAATAGCTAATTACAATAACCACAATTATGGCTTAAGACGGGAAGCGTTGGAAATAATGACACAAGAGGGAGCTGTCAACGACATGGCGCATGCGCAGATCGAGCAGTCATGGCAGGCCTTGCAGAAGAAGCGGTGAACGAGCCAAGCAGCTCAGTTCTGATGATGACAGCGGGCTAGGCTGTCGAAAGCGCTCATGGTGCATGTTTTAATTATTTTACGGAGATTTTAGGCTTTTTAATGTTTTTAACTAATTACTAAGGTATTTCTAAATGAATTTTGTATTATTTAGATGTAAGAAAGAAAATAACAGTTTTATGTGATAAACCTTCAAAAAATAAATTGCTTATGACCAGATAAAATTTTATTTCAAAAAATATATTTTTGACAATTTTGACATACATCTTTACTATTTTTCAATTAAATTCATACAAACCTGGGTATTTATTAATTTTTGGTATGCACTCGGGTAAATTACCTGGCTATTTAATACAAATTATAATAGCCCGTGTACTATGCATAGTCGAGACACAACTGGCTCTTAATACTTATAAAAAAGTCTGTTCTCACAGTACAATAATATATGTATTCATCTTTAAATAATAAAAAGAAAAACAGAAACTTTTTCTGACATTTACCACAGCCTTTTCAACTGTATAAAAACAAATATGAATTTATTTCTCATAGGCTTGTTTACACAGTATAAAATATGCAATAAAATTCTTCTACTATGTTGATGTTTTAATCAAGTGTAAATTTCTCAGGTTTGATTTACACACACAAAACTTTTCCTCTATTTGTCTAGAGAAATGCATATTCATGCTTTCTGTGAGAGCATATATTTTATCCCACCTATCACATGCAAGGCTTCTCTTAAATAAGGGTGTGCTTCCAAGTTTCTTTCTGGAGGGAATGGCTTATTACAAATATTACAGGAAAATTGTTTTTCCCTAAAGATGCTCATTCAATCTTAATTTATCAGAGAATGATTTCCTACAAACTTCACATATGTCTGATTTTTCCACAAATAGTAATATAAAGATGTTTGTTCAAGCTTAAAAGCTTTCTTTATTAACAAACCCAACATACACAAGGTTAACACCGGCATAGATTCAAAAATGCATATTGAAATTTCCTTCCAGAAAGACTGACTTATAACAAATATTATCTTGTCTGTCTTCTTTTCATAGATTATACATGAGCTTAGGCACTTCTGCTTAGTTCATTTCTACCTTATTCAGAAGCCGGTAGATGGCAGCACTATCGATCATTAGCATGGCTTCTGTGAAGCAAATACCAAGAATACTCCAAGGATTAGTTTTACCCCCTCCAAAGGTATTGTTTTGCATTGAAAGTTGGAGGCCATTTCAACCACAACATATAACCCTATAATTAGCGACTACAGTGATCACTGGTTGGTCTCATGATCAAAGTAAGAACCTTTCGGCTATGAAATCAATGCCTCTCTTAATTGGGCTATTGCAGCTCATAACAAAGATTACACACATTGACTTTTCTTCTCAGCATGGGATCGAAGATGATTATCCAAGCTTATTTTTTGTGCAAAAGTTCTTTCACAAAACTCACATACATGAGGTTTCACATCTATATGGCTTCGAAGATGACTATTCCTGTTCTGTATACGAGAGAATGCTTTATTACAAACTTTACACACGTAACGCTTCTCTACAGTATGTTTCAGAAGATGTTTTTTCAAGTTTGACTTTAACGAGAATGATTTCCCACACACATCACATACATATGGTTTCTCTCCAGTGTGGGTGCGAATATGTTCATTCAAGTGTCCTTTGTGAGTGAATGCTTTATTACAAACTTCACATGCGTGAGCTTTCTCTTTTGTATGGGTCAGAAGATGTCTGTTCAAGCTTGCTTTAATAAAGAAGGATTTTCTACACATCTCGCATACATAAGGTTTCTCTCCCGTATGGATGCGGAGATGTTTGCTTAAGCTACATCTATGAGAGAATTGTTTGCTGCACACATCACAAACATAAGGTTTTTCGCCTGTATGGGTACGATGATGTCTGTTCAAGTTTGTTTTATATGCGAATGCTTTATTGCATACCCCACATACATACGGTTTCTCCCCAGAATGAACACGAAAATGTAATTTCAAGTTTTCTTCCTCTGGGAAAGCTTTATTACACACATCACACACATATGGTTTCTCACCTGTATGAGTGAGATAATGTCTGTTCAAGTTTACTTTAAATGAGAATGATTTTCCACACAACTCACATGCAAAAAACTTCTCACCTGTATGGCTTCGATGATGTCTGCTCAGGTGTGCTTTAATTGAGAATGATTTTTTACACACCCCACATTCATAAGGCTTCTCTCCAGAGTGGGGGCGGATATGTGCATTCAAGTTTTCTTCCATAGTGAATGTTTTTTTATCACACAAGTTTCTCTACTGTATAGGCGAAAAGATGCCTTACTTAAGACAGAATATTTTTTTTTGCAAACATCACATATATAAGGGTTTTTCTCTGTATGTTTTGAAAAGTCTGTTCAAGTTTCTTTACAGAGAGAATGCTACAATATTATATGCATCAGATTTGACCCCAAAGTAGGTATGAAGATGCTTGTTATTTATTTTTGGGAGTAGAGACAAATCTTTTTTGGAACATATTTTAATTATAAGTTCTTTTGTCTAAATGAGTACAAGAACCATTTCTGAAGTTATTATGTTGAGCCAAAGCTTTTTGGGAAGCATTACTTGCTCATTTTTGCATCAATGGAGAAGAATAATCCTCATAGAAGATAACTAGAAGAATACTGAATTCTGACACATTAGTAGTATTATTTAAGTTTTCTTAAAATTGAAATTTTAGCAAGGATTATGGAAAAAAATTCTGTGCTCTTTTTTTTTTTTTTTTTTTTTAATACTGAAACCTTATGCAAAAATGACTGTATATTTTGCGGTACATTATGTTCACTATGAAATGGACATTTTGCAAAAAATAAAGGAAGAATTTACCTCCAATAAAATATTTTCAACACAGAATTAAGTAATTTCTCTTAGTAACAGCATTCCTGTTTTACTTTTTAATCTTTGTCTGCCATATTACTAAAAGATATAACAGCTGAAACTGTTCAGAGTACTTGAAGATGGAAATACATTAAACTTCTGTAACCTGTAAATACATAAACAAATAATTAATAATAAATAGAAATCCAGGGTGTAAAATAATCATGATTTTTTATTATTTAAAAAAATCACAGTTTTTAAATTTAAATATGATTTTTTATTTAAATTATATTTTAAAAAATAAAGTCAGGTTTTTAACAATTCAATTAACAATAATAAGTTTAACTAGTTTATTATAAAGTGTATAGACAACTGGTGAACGCCTTATTATTGACAGGATATAAATCAGTAAATAAAATATTTCTTTGGATGCAGATAAAATAATTTTGTCCCAAGTGGATGATTTTGAAAGCATAGAAAAATTTACTGATTATATGCTGACTTAATTTGCAAATAGCAAAGATTTCAAAAATAAAAGTTTACAGTAATGTTAATCACATGCAATTTCAATAATACAGATAATATGCTGTTGTATGTTTTTAAGTACCTACAAATAATATAAAATGAATTTTAATTAATCTTTATTTAGTATTTAATTACAGATTTGAAAAACAACATTTTATTTACAATTAAAATGAAATTTAAAAGAATTTAATATTCGGCCTGAGCTATTGGCCAAATATTCGGTATTCGGCCAAATCACTATTTGTTAATCTGCATATCTTTAATAAGTAATCATTTTTATTAAAATATATCTATGTAAGGCAGTGCCATATTACCGGCACAGCAAATGGGCCAACTGCCATTCAATGATGGGACGCAAAAAAAAAAAAAAAAAAGTTAAGATACGTCCTGCTTAGTTTCCATTGTGCAAAAATTTGAAAAAAAAAAAAAAAAAAAGAGAGAAACAAAAATACTTAGTAAAAAACAGTTAAAAGCCATGAATATTCCGATAAAATATTAAAAACTCAACAAACCAAGTGTATGATTCTTAACTTAAAGAAACAAAAATTTTTTTTTTCATAAATTAAAAATAGTGTTTCTCAGAGGAAGCATTAAATTTATTACAATCATTGGATGCAATCTTTAATCCCCTCAATTATCCAACAAGTAATGATGTTTTGCAATGCTATGGAGAAAAAGACCTGGAACATTTAATATCTTATTATGGATGTATGATTTTTGAAGATATTTTAAGAAAAGATTTCAGTATTTTAAAAACCTAGCTTTAAATATGAATGATTTTATGTCAAAACTTATGTTTCAATATGAAGATGAACTTCCAGAATTTGTTAAGTTAGCTAAAATTGTAACTGCCAGTTCTGCCAATTTCTTCTGCTGATGCCGAAAGAGGATTTTCAGCACTGAAACGAATAAAAACTAATGTAAGAAATAGAATGCCTGAAGAAAAGTTTACAAAATTAATAATGATTTCAGCTCAGAGACCTGAACTTTCTCAGTCACAGCCTGTTATTAAAAGAGCTAATGATATTTTTTATTCAACTAAAACACACCGAATAGGCTTGTCAAAGCAATAAAAATATTTTTTCTTCCATATTTTCATAGTGTTCTGGTTTTATGTATTTTTCTGCACTCAAGATTTCTGTCCTATTTTTCATCCGCTTCTTTTTATTTAACTACTTGTTTAAATTTCAATATTCAGTTATTTCATACTCATGAATGGTTAATTTCACGGGAAAGTGGATAAAATGGCATACATATCTCTCACAACAAATTATATATATATATATATATATTTTAAATAGAAGTTTTAGGTTATTTATAAATAAGATATTCATACATGTCGGCACACCAAAATTGGTGAGACATGATAACATCAGTCGTGAAATTAACCAAATGCTTTTATATCGATACGAACCCAATTTGTGGAAAAAAGGACCCAGATATTTGGAAGTTCTGAGTCCAAAGGACCCGTCCTTTCCAGTCTAGCAACATCAACAGCGAAAACTGTAAATGGTTTGTAAATGACAACGCGAAAAGCAGTTTTACAGATCAAACATATTTTTACACTTTATTAGTGAGTATTAATACAAGTAATTAAAAAAGTTTTAAACTACCTACTACAATAAAATGAAATTTTCCGATTCCATCCTAGTTCCGTTTTGTAAGCCAGAAAATATTTGAAAATTAAAGATGAAAAGCAAAATTTCAGATTGTATTCATGTGCTGAAAATACAAATACATTTTAGCAATTCTATACTTAATATAGTTACCATAGTTACTCTTATCCAACTCTCGCATTAGCGCTCGTTCACTGGAGAAAACTTTTAGTATGTATATCTGGCAACAACAAGCGACTAGAAACAGTAACAGGACAAAAGGAACAAAGATTTCAATTGGCTAGTGAGACATGATGCAGCAGAACGTCACAGGTACCCAATATTACTTTAACGATTATAATTATATCAGTAATAAATAAAATACGGATGTAATTCAAAAATTCACAAAAATAAAACAATATTGTAAATCTGGTCAGGGATGAAAATCTTCCGCTTTTTGGCGGATTTCCGCTTTTTTTTTTTTTTCTCGGCAGACCTCCGCTTTTCGAAAATGTTTTAAAATCTTTCCGCTTTTTCCCAAAAAAAAAAAATTGATTACGAACCTAAAGCAAAAGATGTCCTAAATCGACGACGTACTTAGCGGGACAAACATAGCAGAGTAATTTTGGTTGAGGTAAAAGGTGGGTGGGGGGGGGGGTGCGAACAGGAAACCAATACTAGCCATAATTTGGATTTGTTTAGCGGCCTCTCCACAGAAATTAATTCACGAGATAGCTCTCTTTCGCCGACAGCAAGAGGACGATAATGCGCGCCTGGGATGTACGTTTTCACTGCATCTCGCACCGTACCTAGCCGCCTAGCCTACAGTCAGCTTGAGTGCAATGTATACTGATTTCCTCAGTTCGTAAATTCAAAACTTAGTTCAGAGGGGCAAATACTTATTTTAGATTCACGAAGTTTCGAAAGGCATATGCTACATAATTATGTACTTGGCGAACTACTAAGCAACAATAATTCTCTATCAAGACCTTTCGGCACTGGAAAACCGTTGTCGGTGAGCTATTGTTGCTGGCGACGTGTTTTTATTGCTTGATGAATCTATATATATATTTTTTTTTCCATGGTCACATACCAGCTTAACTGACACTTCTATTGTGGATTACTGAGAAAAAGGCAGATGTTAACGAATATATCAGAAAAATGTAGAGTGAAAACGAAATGTTTGTGGCTATTTTCGGATCCAAAAATTTTCTTGGTTTTGGAAAAATCGTCGACGGAACTAGAACTTCTAGACATTTTATGAATGCAAAACTGGGATTTTTGTTTAAATAAAGCAAACTGACGGTCTGCACGACAAATAAAACTTGTTATAAACTTATATAAAAGTGCAGCTTTTAGTAATGGTATTTAAAATATAAGTCTTATATTCTTTTAGGTCTTAAACATGCAAAGGAAGTAAAATAATTTATGGTAGTTTAAATATACGGTACTCGGCGTGCGAATTGACGGGGGGGGGGATGCCAGGGATTGTCCCCGGCTGACGAATGTAATATCCCTGTCTAGAAAAATATAAAATGATCCCTGCCAGGGATACTATTTATCCCCTGCTGAAGAAATGTTAAACTGGCAATTGAAGATTTGGGATTTAAGTCAAGAAGTCAAAATGATGGTAGTATGTTATCGTTTTTCGTCCCTTTTCTAAGCTCAAAACCTTCAAGAGTGGCTTCCAATACAGGTACAGTAACAGATGTATCTGTGACTCCATAGAACAAACAATTTATGTCTTGTTTTAATATAGGTCAGTTCCCAGACGTGTCGGCGAATGCATTTTCATGTAATATCATGCGAGTGAAGCATTTACACCTTCCCTCCTTTTTCTTTTCAAGTGTCCCCCCCTTTCTTTCTAATGTCCCCGCTGGGGAAAATGATCAGTTCGCACCCTACTTACGTATTATCCCGGCGGTCCGCCAAGACGAGCGATTTTTTGCCCAGATAAATGTTGGGCACATGAAATTATTAATGGTTTTGAATTCGTTTGGCAACTCATTTGACGAAAAAATAGTTTGACGGGAATGACCGCCGGGATAATAAGTAAGTACTTATACTTAACATACCTATACGTAAATATACTTAATTCTTAAATAAATAAATAATCATTAGTAATAATTAAACAGAATAGTGTATTAGTTCCAATAAATAAATATTTCGATATTTATAGCTATTAAAACGTACACATCTTTATTTTCTGCTGAATAAAAGAATAATGCTTTTTTAAAAATGTGAGTTATTGTTCAGAAATCCAAAAGAAAACGAAAAATTTCCGAGTTTTGGTTATTTCAAGGGCGGATTAAATGGGGGGGGGGGAGTAAAAAGAAATTAATGTAAAAGATCCTATTTTACTTCCATAAAATGGATGTATTTGTCAATCTTCTAACTAACCCCCCCCCCCCCCCCCCGACAAACTTTCAATAATCCGCCACTGGGTTATTTTTTGCATTTTCTTTTTTAAACAGTTACGCGGATTTTACTTAAAAATATGTACCGTAACTTCGTGAAAAGTTAACTAATGGTAAGACCACGGACGGATTAAAGGGGTTGGTGGGGAGCGATTACTCCTCCGCTAGAGGAAAAAAAAAAAAAATTCTATTTTACTTCCATAAAATAGACAAATTTCAACTAGCCGCCCATAAAATTTCATTAATCCGTCTCTGGGCAAGGCGTATCGCCCTCTTAAATAAATTAAAAGATTACTTTTACTAATCATTTATGAAAATGTACATAACCAAAGAAAAAAAAAAGAAAAGAAAAAATCATTACTAATTATTATGGGTAAAACCTCATAATACTTAATTTTAAACAACATTCAATTGATACTCTCTGTGGGTTAAAAGTAACGAAATATAAAATTAAAAAATGCTCTTTATTAAAAATTCGAGCGCGCAAAAAAAAAAAAAAAAGAAAGAAAAGAAAAGAATTTGAGGCGACACAAGTCTGGTTTTAACGTCTCAGCAGAATTCGCTCTCGCTTAAATAGCCAGCTTCCCGAGTGAAGACAAAACAATAACAAGCTTCTCGATGACTAGGCGCGGCGTCGGCTCACGGTACCTCGGTTTGTGAAGGTTCGCTTTCCCCCGTATTACATAAATTATTTTTTTTTTTTAAAGCACATTCAAAATTTGGTTCTTCTGTATATCGGACTGAAATATTTCTAAAGTGGTTTCACGAAGTTTGTCCGCACCTGTAACTACGTCGATGTTTTAAACGACATAATGGGGGAAAAATTTTAAATGCTCCCTGCATGTCGACGTGCCGTCACTTGAAGTGCACCTATGTGCTGTATTTTCTACGGAAATAAATTTGTTAGTATCGGCTTCATTGGATCTTGCGCGCTAACTAACGATCAAAAAGCAAGATCAATACACTAATTTTTTTTGAATAAGAAACAAGGGCGGATTAAAGGGGGGGGGCGACCGCCCCCCCGAGAAAAAAGAAATTAATGTAAAAGATCCTAGTTTAGTTCCATAAAATGGAGGTTATTCTATTGTTAAATTAAAATGTAAGGCATTTTAGTAACTCAACTAGTTCAGTTAGTTTAGTAACTCAACTCAGAAAAGTATTAGTTTTCCCATAATATGTTTTTTGATTTCTATATCATTTTCCCTTCAATTTTAAAATCAGGAGAATCGATATTTCGTTTTATTCTCATGTGCAGGTTTTTCTTTGGTAATTATTTTTACAGTTAATTTTAAAAAGCATAATCTTGTGAGTTGGTATTTTGCAGCTAGATATAGGAAGGAGCAGAACATATGTCCCCTGTCATAAGTTACACTTCTGTGTGCTGATGTGCTACAAGACTGAAAAGATTCTAAAATTTTACCTGAGAAAATATTTATACATTTATTAAAGAATTATTCTTTTTCCAAGAAAACTTCACTTTTATTCTATTATTTGAATGCTTATTTTAGAAAATGCCAATGCCATATGTATACTTTTACATTCCATTTCTGATCAAAAATTAAAAAAAAAAGAAAAAAAAAAGGTAGGTCTTAAAATAATTATTTTTTTTCCAGAATATTTTTTTTTATATCTAAAGAATAGTCTGAAATTTGGATGTGAGACTTATGATTTGTTTTGATCTTGGATGTAGAAGTTGTTTAGTACACCATGTAATTTAGCAGTGGTTGAATTTAAGCTCACACAGTATTTCCCTGTTCCATAGTTTTGCATTATCAACCTTGTTATGTATGCCTGAAAATACGTGCACGTAAATTTTTCAATTTTTGCCGCAAAATACGTCCACGTGTATTTCCTCTTTTTTGCTCTTCAGCTGTTTTCATGCCTGATCTGGTGCTTTAATACCACTGATTAACATTGCAATTCATATAAAAACCTGTGTGAATAAAAGGGCAGTGCTTGGCATGGCAGCCAATCAAATTGGTCATCGTTGCTGTTTATAGCCGCCTGTTATGTACATAACTCACAAAATAAATTTACGGTAGCGGTAAAATTTATTTATATTATAGAAAATTGTGCTGTTTTTTAAATTTTGCTGTTGTTTAATTACAATACGTCTGTGCATGGCGAATAAAAATGTATGTGAATTTGTCAATGATATAAGTTTTTGTTAATCCTATTTTAACACATTGAAAGTTCAGCAGTTACGTAAAGTTGAATGAACAGTGTTTTATAACATCAACAAAGGATTTTTTAAAATTTTCAGTTAATTTTATAAACTAGCTATAACTTTTGAAAACTTACAGAATCAAGACTGTAGCTAGAAGATATTTGTAGGAGTGAAAACTGGATCTTTAAAATCTGATCTTAAATAAAACCTACTGTATGACTATTCTGCTGTAATTCATCACAAGTAGAAAAGTTTTTATCAGTTTATAGTGCTGTTAAATAATTTATTCTGTAAGAAGCGTGATCGTTTGCCTTTTTGGTCATCTTGCTGCTTGTTCTCCAAAAAAGTGGGGAAGGGGGTCCAATATGCATGTGAGCTTGTAAGTTGGTGGGTGGGCTAAAGCTGAGTTTTTTTAATTGTAAAATTGGGGTAAATTATTGTATTTTAACATCATTGAAAGGCCTCAGATCGCCTCTGAAGGTCATTAAACGACCTTCAGATTCGAACTCTTCATAGCTTGTGCTCCTCGGTTAGTGTATTGGATTCCTCTCTTCTCGATGAAACATTGCTTTTAAGTGAGGGGCCAATTGCCCCACACAGACGATCCACCAATGTCTTGATGTCTCAATGTTTAAGAAATGTAGTATTTTGGTTTTTGCATCTTAATTGTATATGAATTTTACATAACAGCAGATTCAGGTACTTTTCCATTATAAGGGCTACTGTTGGCACATTTTTAATCTTGGCAGCTTACAAATATAAGTGTATTTTGGCCTGTGAAATAACTGAATATTATGCAAATGTTAGGAGACACCTAATTGTTAATAAAACACACATAATGCTATGGTCATATATAGGAGGGGGTTATGGGGTCTGAACCTCAATTTAGTAAATGAAAAAAATGTTAATTTTGGCCAAATAGCTATCTGTAAACTATAATTTAGCAGTTAATGAAAAATTTACTATAAAGATATTATGATACTTATGTATTATCCCGGCGGCCATTTCCACCAAACTATTTTTTTGTCAAATGCGCTGGCAAACTGCTGCCAATCGTATTCCAAACCATTAATAATTTCATACGTCTGGCATTTATCTTAACAAAAAATAGCTCATCTAGGTGGCTGCATGATAATATGCAAGTACCAAGATTACAAATTTTCAATGTAACAATTGAAATTTTTACATGATATTTATAGTGAAATTTACTTTCAATCAAATTTTACTGTAATAATGGACCCCCTCCCGTGTAAAAGTTATACATACATCCATGCATAACAGTGTAACCAATTTAATTGTAAAAAGTTGATTTTTTAAAATGCAAAATTTTTGTAAGTACGATTGTAGCTGTTGAAGAGTTGGGTATAATAATTTTGATATTAAGTAGAGTTAAAAGTACTTTAAATGTGTATATAGTATTTACAAACCTTTTAGTGACTGTTAAAATATGCAGATTCATGAAGTTCTTTCCTAACTGACCTTGGTCTTCAGTTTTAATGCCGCATTTGGTTTAGATTTTTTATGCTTAATCCTTTTTATAATTCAGTTTCAGCAAAAAGTGAAATTGCCTACTAACAGTTTTGGTACATGTATCCTGACCCTTCTTTTATTTACATTAGTGTACACCTAACAGTGGTTGCCATTATTGCACTACATCATGTTTTCTCCTCTTTTGATCATAAAAAGGTCAGGTTTGTGTGTGATTATGGCAATGCTAGACTAGGGCGATCTGCCAGGGGGATGCCTTGGTAGGAGGACTTTCTAAGGGGTTCTACTGCGTATTTACATTACATCTGGAGAAAACCTATCAAAAGTCCACCTACCAACACGTTACATCTGTAGAAAACCTACCAAAAAGGTCAGGGAATTTCATTTTACAGTTTGAGTAGCAACCCTACCTGTAAAAGTAAAGTTTAACACATGTACGTAACATATTGATTGTCTCATTTTCGGATAAGAGTTTACTACATTACACATTCTTTTGCAATTTGATTAAGTTAAAATTTTTACTATCATTATACATAAAAGTACTTATGTATAAAAGGGAGTTTACTACATTACACATTCTTTTACAGTTTGATTAAGTTAAAATTTTTACTATCATTATACGTAAAAGTACTTATGTATAAGAGGTACATGAACAAATTTTATTATAACATTACAAAAAACACGGCTTTCCTTCGAACTCTAAAGTTTTATATCACATTTCACAGAATATAGGCTTAGCACATCAAAGATGAATTTCAAAGAGCAAGACTTTGGTATATAACTAAAAAAGGTTTACTTAACTTTTTCCACTCCCATTGTGCAATCCTTTATTATTGCACACTCTGAACCGTAAGTAAGTGTTACAAAATAATCAAATTCTACTTATAAATATGTACTACAGATATTCTGTAAGAGTTAAAATTATTATTCGATACAGGTGCGTGTAAAAAGTGGATATCATATACCTGTTCAAAATACCTAGCTTAACCCATTGAGGCGCAACCCTTTCCCAGTGCTGAAAAAAGGACAGCCGTTGCCATTGATCGACTTAACTACCAGCAAGATGGCGGACGATCAAAACGTTCATTGCGTGCCACAGATCTAGAGACCCTTTTTTGATGGCAGCTGGCTGTGCCTTGATCTGTGGCACGGGATGAACGTTTTGATCGTCCACCATCTTGCTGGTAGTTAAGTCGATCAATGGCAACGGTTGCGCTTTTTTTCAGCATTGAGCAATCTATCCGGCTGTTCACGAATTCTTCCATTTTTCAGCTGATGTCAGTGCTGTTAAAAATAATCATGACCATTTTTTTACAGGAAATGACATGCTAAAAAGTAAAGGATTCGCATGGAGCTATGTCACCCGCAACTATTTTAATAGAAATCAAATCTATTCTTCGTGACTGGCAACAGTCGAAATATCAGAGTTTGGTGTTCCCAGAGGGGGAACACTGCACGTTAAAGGGTTAAATAGGAATTTTGCTGGGAACAAAGAAAATATCATTATAGGCAGGTTTATCATTTGGTTACTGTATGGTTATGTATGGTACTGTATGGTTATGTACAGGTTTCACTATGAGAATAATTTGTTTTACTGTTCGCTTGCACATTTAAAAAAGGCCAAATTAAGTAATATGATTCAAATTTCAAAATTAAATTCATTCTTGTTTAGTATTTTTAAGCAGTATTATTAAAATTTAGTAAATATTTTGTTTCAGACTTCTATTTATGAAGAATTAGAACGGATTCCTTGCTTTAAAAAGACATTTACATTTAGCATATGGACTGGAATAGGTGTTGGTCTTGCAAGTTTTATTTTTACAAGTAAGTTATTAATTAATTAAATCTCACAAACCCAACCATAATCCCACAAACAAACATTGTATACCTGAAAAAATCGAGTATCAATTGCCTTTCGTGCAGCACTTCAATATTTTGGATTGCCAAAAATTAGAATTTAATTTTTCTAATTATATACAGTGAAAGGTCTCTGAGCGGCCACCCCACCGTACCGAGATTATTTGGTCACTCAGGGGGGAGGGGGGGGGCGCTCTGATGTTTTTTATATTTTATTTAAGATAATTGCTACAATGCGTAATATGAACAAGGCTGACACATATTCCTTATTTAAAATGAAATTTAAAACTTATCTAAAAGAAAATAGTACTGTATCTAATGCTTTCTTACATGTTTTGAAAAAATGATACAATCGGGGTGTCCCAAAAACATTAAAACTTTTATTTCTTAAATATTGATCATAGACATTTAAAACAAATTACAAAGTTAAAAAAGGTACTGAAGTCTATGAAATCAGTTAAAATTTCCAGGGTATTAAATTTGAATAAATGCAAAATTTTAAATTTTTATATGGCCAGTAAAGATTTGATAAATTTACGAACGCACCTGCTATGATGCACCACGAACCATGATCTGTTTTAGGTTTTTACTTTTCTCAGAAACAACCATTTTTTAAGTTCGTTTTCTACTTTTAAAAGCAGATCTCTCACCGATTAGTTCGTGACTGCTTTGGAATTTTTCAAATACTGCTTAGTTAATTTAAATCGATTTCCATGGGTGGTGCGAGAGGGATTTCTAATCTTAAGAGAAACCGTTGGAATGGACTTCCTGGATCTTATATTCCACTATAAACCTGACCTTGAGTTTTTCCGCTCAAAATAAAACATGGAAAGAGTAGAATTTCCCAAAAAATGAGATGGCCGATCCCACTTGGTGGCTGTTTAGAGGGAGTTGGTTGGTTGCTGATACAGGTTTTAACATAAGGCCTATGAGCAGAAAAATCCGTGCCATGAAAAGTTGGCCGCTATACAGGGGTGACCGCTCGGCGAGGTTTCACTGTATAATGTTACGAATTTTCAGGGCAACCGGCTGCTTTGGGGCTTAAAATGGTTTAAAATTCGTATTCTATGCTTCAAATAGATAAATTTTGCTTTTTGTTGCCTCAAAATCGGCCAATTAGAACCGGAGATATGGAGGTTTCAGTATCCCTATTCTTTTTCTATGGGTTTCTAGAAATCTCAAAAAATATTGGTCCTGGGGCTTAGATCTCTTCACTTTTGGGGACTTATTTTTGGCACCAAATTTGGCGATATTTCGCCAAAAGTCGCCAAGCTTGGCAACATTTTGGCCATTTGGCACGATTTTCCCACTGGGGCCTGGAAATTGGTTTTCCTGCTTTAAAAACGCATAATAACCTAACGTTTCTCTTCTATGACGTAATCAAAATTCCCGCTTTATCTAGAATCTTCGTGAAATAGACTTTCTGGAGGCTTCTTGTACCTCCTGCATCGGCTATAAATAGAAGTGCCTTTAAAGCCCCAGTTGAGTGCGAGTTGAACGCTCAGTGTGTGCAGAGCTCTTTCAGTGAGAGTACACTTGCTTTGATAGTGCTGTAGAAGCTGTGTTTTAGCTTGCTTTGTGAAGCTGTTTTTAAAGTGCTGTGTGTAAATTCTTCATTGCTGTGTCTTAAGGGATTGTGTACGATATCCCTTGAATATTTTCACTGAATTTTTGCCTGTGAAAGTGACTTATTTTGTGTGAGAAATACAGCATTTGTGAGAGCTTCTGATCTAAGCGGACTGTTAAAAGCACATTACTGCGTCATTGTGCTTGTGAATTTTGTACAGCTGATTGTTCTACGAAGTTCTAGAAGCAATAAAGTTGTGTTCCATCCTGATCAGTGGACTTTTTACTAGAACTTTTACACCAACTGGACTTTAGAACGACGAACCCCGGAAACAAGCAGAGTATTTCTGCAACAATATCTGATAAGACAAGAATTTATGGTAGTAGTAATAAACTTGAAATTAATTACTTGTCTGTATTGTGAATATGAAATAATATATATATAGTAAAGCACTGTTTATACGTCTTTCAAGCAACCAATCTAAATCGACATATAAATGAAAAGACTTTATAAACAACTTATATTATACAGACGTGTTACTTTCCTGCCTAATAGTGGAATTCTGCCTTTTCTGCATAATTTTAATCATGCATCAGCATTAAGATTTATTATCATTCCTGGGATTGATGCAAATATGCATTAAAATTTTCGGACATGTCGTTTGCACATTTTCAACCATCTGAAACTCCGAGAAAAATAAATTTCCTCCTTTTTAATAATTCTTTGTCACCATACTTCATCTGCCTTCAGTTGTCTTCTCTTAGCAGACAACATATTTCCATGGCAATTATTTTGCAGCTCTGTTTTTCAAATAAGTGCAATAATTTTGTCTGCCTTTAAGCACTTCCAAATTAACGTATGATATTAATATTCCATTTATTTTCTTATTTAATGTAAGTAATTTGATTTAACATAAATTTTTAATTATTGCAAAATGGATGTGGCCAATTACCTGATAATTTCTTTTTCATCGGCAGGGGGAGGTCATGAAAAATTCAGCCTTTTTTTCTATGAGTCTGTACCATGTCTGATTATGTTATGGATTTAATGCTACTAATATAAATTTATGTAAGTATAATTTTTTTTTCAGGTACTAGTACAGTGAAAACAATAACTAAATTTTAAAAAACAAACAAGCATGCATCATAAAAGTGAAACAAATCATACCTTTATTTTACTATATCTTAAATGCTGCATATCTTTAATATTAATACAATACACATTGCATACCCATTATGATGTGATTTACGTGCCATATGGACACTAAATTAAAAAAAAAAAAATCTTTCATAATCATCTGATTGTCTTTGCTCATGAATTACAGTATTGCATGTTGAATTAAGGTCATGAAGTGCTTTTTCGATTTTGTTCTGACAAAGTTTTTCAATTAGAGTCGATTGCATGTTTAAAAAAAGTGGTTAAAGGTACATCCTTTATTAGACGTTCTGTCTTGGTAAAGTTTCTCCCTAAATAAGAAAATAATGACTGAGACTGAAAATTTTCAAAGTTTAGGGAAGTGAAAATTGACGTATAACCAAAATTTTGCATTTATAAACAAAACATTTTTACATTGAAATAAATGGAAATTAATTGGGACTTCATGAAAACGACATATAAATATAAAAGTCCTATAAATGAGAAACGTGTAAATGGTGCTTTACTGTAAATTAATCTGAAGCAACACAGAGTCTACAGCATTTCTGCCATTTATCTACAAGCAGCCCAATAAAAGGTTGAAAAAACAAGGGTAAAAGTAGCCTCCATTCAATTGTCTGCAATAAACTCTAAAATAAAGCGTGCCCCACCATTGACATATTGCATTTCGCACTGAACTGGGAGATGGAAGGTGCCTGGTTCGAAAATTGGTCCCATCTATCGACCTAACAGTTCGGAGTATTCTGTAGTTTCCTCTGAAACTTAGTGTAAATACAGGTTAGAACCCCTTAAAAAGGTCGCCACGGAGGGTACCTCACCCAGGCCTAGATCCCTTGTATAGATAATTGGCCTTAATCCCACAACAACAACTAAAATAAAGTGCAAAATTCTTGAGATGGTCACCAGTCACATTACCCTAGTGGCACAGAGGTAATACGCTGAATCTAGGACTCTTATCCAATGTTTTATATATTTAAAAAAAATAAATAAATAAACCATCCTTTCTCAGTATTTTATTTTATAGGTAAAATAGTTATTGATATTTGGTCTTCTTTTTTTTTCTCTTTTTGGTATTCCAAGATTTTAATAGTATATTTGTTTCAATGTTTACCCATCCCCCCCCCCTTTTATTCTCAATTATTCTATTTTATTTTAAAGAAAATAAATGGTAAAATCAATTTAATTTTCATTAATATTTTGAGTTTTCAATGCAAAAATAGTTGAGCTAGGAAATAATTGAATGTTATGAATGAAACTGAAATGTTAACTCAAAGTTGAATAAGTATCAGGGAAATTGTGTAAATGAAAGACAGATTCTATGTATTCTGATATGGAATGACAGGAGGAAATAAGAAAATTTGATAATTAAAGTTTATTGGTCATCCTGTATTTTTATGAAGTGGATTTTCATGTTTTATTCCATATATTTTGCACTGTTTATATTTTATTAATATGCCATTTATTTTTCAACTTTAGGCAGAGTTAAAAGATCAGCAGATATAGCTGTTGGATCATTTGCTGTTGCAACAATTGCAAAATGGTAATATATATTTTGTGATTCATTATCTTTGCTTTAATGTTTATTTTATGGTTCTTGTATTTAATAGTGTGAAAAATGAAAAATTCATTCAATTATATGAAAAATTCATGTAATTTCGGTACATAAGTATACATAAATTAACTATGTCAAGCCTTTGAGAAATTTTAGAATAGCTCTATAGACAGTAATAAGTGATAAACTTGTATTCGGTATGAAACTTTCAGAGAAAATTCTTAAAAATCGAAAATTTACCAAAATGTGTCACTTTTTGAAAATTTTTGTTGTGCAACTCCATGTTGAAGAATTTTTTTTTCAAAAAGTTTTGTAAAACACTTTTGCCTCATTTTTTATGGTATGTAGTGCAGCTCATAAAAAATCATCCTGAATTTTTTGACCCCCTGGCGCAATTAGTTTTTCTTTTGTGTATAAAGTCCATGAGGGAGATTTTGTTTCTTCAAACACAATTCCCTTAACAATTCAAATCACATAAACATGTTTATTCATAATTCGTTCATGTGAGGTTCAGATGGGCTATAGTAAAAAAAGTAATTTATGAAAAAGGAACTTTTATGCTAAGAACAGCAATAATTAGTTTATTAAAACAATAACTGGTAGTAGACTGGAAAGTAGCCTGTTATGCCATGGCCTACTTTAAGGGCGGACATCCTGAACATTTTTCTAGTCAACAAAATTTGGAGGTTGCATTTGGGCTGTTAGAAGTGTATGGAAAATATTGATAGATTAAATACCTAGGTAATCAAAATGTATGCCATAGAATTTTCTTTCACTAAAATTGTATGGTTTGCTGGTCTGTAATGGCATACATTTTGGCCAGACCAAAACAAGTGAGGTAGATAGTCATTCCTAAAAACTGTTACAGATCATGTACCTTTCATTCAGTCATTGATTTATTTTTGTTGCAATTTTAGTTTAAAGATTTTGTGTTTTAGTGCCGTAGTTTTTTCTGTACACTACTTCAAAATATTAATGTATATGTCTGGAAGTTTAAAGTGGGGGTTGAAATCCCTAAACCCACTTGACTACAGTTTTGCTCTTTCTGATTACTTTGCACTATTTTACCTTCCTATCAGTAGCAACTTATTTCTTCTTTAGAGCTAAAGAATGCATAACATTTTGCTATTTTCAACTGTAGTTAGATATATATATCTAAGTAATGAATTGTAGATTTTTCACAATGTGTATATATATATCTTATATAATAAAATCCGAGAGTAAACATTGTATGTAGCTATGTAGGTAAGTTTGTGACCACCGATCTTTTTGCGCGCGTCTCTCGATCGCATTGGACTCACCATCTCGATCGCTGAGACGGTTGGTCGCAGACCTACCGAATTTTGCATACGGCTTCACTAGGACAGATCCTAACACGCCTCGGAGCAATTTTTTCGAAATTCGAATTGGAAAATGTTTTATTTTATGTTTGTCCGATTTTTAGCGATTTTTCTCGCTTAATACGTAATAATGCCGGTAATTACACTCGCAAGAAAACGAAATTTACATCATCGGATAGAGGAGAAAATTTTCTTTTAAAAATTGTTTGTTCGGACTGTGTAACATAATTTTCAGATTTTTGGGAATTTTTCAAATAAAATTAAATTTGACGCTGACTTTCGTAAAATATTTTTTAAATTGCTGCATCTTGAATTCTATCCGTCATAACTTTTTTATATTTTGTCAAATGACGGAGCATACATTTCGCCCTCTTTTAAAAGAAAAACCAGAGGAAAATATAAATTAGGAGATTTTTTACGAATTTTTAAGTAAAGAATTATTTTCATTTCAGTAGCAGCAGCTTAAAATTTTCGGTATGATATCTTGCGGTTTGGTTGTCTTGGAGAGAGTAACAATGATTAAAATTGCCAGTTGAAAAAAATAAATAAAATTACTTTAAAATAACTGAGTTATCGCATGTGAAAAGTGCGTGATTTTGATGTCATAAGTTTAAAACCTCTTTCGAAACTCAATCAGAATAACGGACTCACAAGCAAAACATACGCCACGCATGAAATAATTCCATATTTTACTTTACGTTGCCAGATAAATAATTGAATGCTGTTTTTTCACCAGTGAATTAATTATCCAGCATTATTTTCGATTGAGATTTTAAACGGGTCACGTTTTCGAATAGCAGGAAATATATTGCGGTATTAAACAGGGCCTGAATATGATCAACAAGGGGCCCCGGGCATTGATGAATTTTGGGCCCCCCCCCCCATGTATGAAATTTGTTTTATTTTTCATAAATTTTTGAAGTAAAACTTCTTTAAGCGCAACTAGGGGGTAACTCAGATTGTTTTTCTGACAGAAGTAATGCTCAGTAAAGGAAGTGACGTATCTTATATAATAAAATCCCAGAGTAAACATTGTATGTAGGTAGGTTTGTGACCACGGATGTTCTTGCGCGCATCTCTTGATCGCATTGTGCAGAGACGGTTGGTCACAGACCTACCGAATTTTGCATACGGCTTCACTGCGACAGATCCTAAGACGCCTCGGAGCGATTTTTCCGAAATTCGAATTAGAAAATGTTTTATTTTATGTTTTGTCCGATTTTTAGCGATTATTTCTTGTATAATACGTAATAACGCCGGTCATTGCACTCGCAATAAAACGATATTTGCATCATCAGTTAGAGGAGAAAATTTTCTTTCGAAAACAGTTTGTTTTTACTATGTAACATATTTTGCCAATTTTTGGGAATTTTTAAAAAGAATTTCTCTTTTGACGACGTTTGCGTAAAAATAATTTTAAAACTGTTGCATCTTTCATTCTATCTGTCATAACTTTTTTATATTTCGGCAAAAAATGGAGCATATATTTCGCCCACTTTTAAAAGAAGAACGGAGGAAAAATATAAATTAGGAGATTTTTTACGAATTTTTATGTAAAGAAAGATTTTGAATTCAATAAAAGCTGTTTCAAGATTTCGGGATATCTTCCTCTATGGTTTTCTGGGAAACAGTAACAATGAATAAAATTGCCATTTGAAAAACATAAATAAAATGACTTTAAAATAACTGAGTTTCCAAAAGTGAAATCTACGTCATCCCCCGTGGCAGAATCGCGGCGACACGGCGACATTGTCGCAGAACGGCACTGAGCTCCTGCAGAAAGATTTTCCACACAGGAATAAAATTTCCATTTAGGGAGACCAAAAAAAAAAAAAAAAAAAAAAAAAACCACTTCTGCAGATTAAGTTTTGTTTCTGCAGAATTCTTTTCAATGGATTATTTTACTCGCAGATGCAGACTATAAATATTTATCTTCCCAAGCACGTCAGTTCATTCAGTTTCGCTCGGTGACTGCAGCGCAGAATTTTCTGTTTACAAAAGACCTGCACGTGACCCTTAACCCCGTTCGCTCAACTCTCTTTCATTGATATATCAATGCTCTCTTTTCTCACTTCGTAAATGCAACGGAGCTTTTCGACCTACGTCATACCATAGCAACCAGCCCGGCAACACTTTTTTGCAGAACAGACTGATTGGCAGAAGGCGCGACTTCGTATCTGAGTAGTCCAACATAAAACTGAAGAGTTCTTGGCGAAAGGAAATATTTTCGATACAGAAATTAAAAAAGAATGGAAGTTAGGGTAAAAATCCAGCCCTAGATTTTTGCAGAACATGTTTTGTTTCTGCAGAATTGCTTCCAAAGGATTGCTTTTTCTCGCGGAATTCTTACATTGCGCGTGTATGCAGGAGCCAGGGCCGGCCCAAGGGGGCTGCGAATGTAGGCGATCGCCTAAGGCCCCGCGCTTATAGAGGCCCGGCTCCTGGGCTATTTAATTCTATCTCATAAGACACATGATAGAGAAGAGGCCCCGCACGCCCCTCGGGCCGTCTCTGCAGGAGCAGAATCACGGAGGCAGAATTCACACCCACTGGAGAGCTATTTGAGAAATGCACTTGACCTGTGAGTGTGACCCCGTTCGCCCAACTCGCTTCGTAAGTGCCGCATATTTATTTGCAACATACACGTGGTTAGTTATCGGGCTCACTTCACGGTAATATGTTCAGCACATTTTTAATGCATAAGTGAAAGATATTTCGACTGTTTCTCAACATGTCTTCCAATGAAAAGGAGAATCCTAAAAGTCCGTTTTTCGGGCCGTATTGGTCCGTGTCTATAAAATTTTAATGAGAAAAAAAAAATAAAAATAACGTAAACGATTTTGACAGGGAAAATAGCGCCATTTCAATCTTTTTTCATCCGTCTTGAAACTGCATATTTTTTCTATTGCATTTCTTTATTCGAATTTCCAACAAAATAAGATTAAAAATCCTATTTAGTCATTTTATTTATTTATTTTTACAAGGATCGAGCGTCACAAAACTTTATGGGAAAAATTGTGTTATAACACAATTATTGTGTTATAACACAAATCCATTATTCAATCTTTTTTCATCCTTCTTGAGAATGAATGTGGTTTTTTTTTTTTTTTTCATTCTTTTATTTTAATTTTCAACAAAATAGGATAAAAAATAATGCACTGTTTTGTCATTTTATTTATTTTTACACTGATCGAGCGTTGCAAAATTTGATGGAAAAATTGTACTTTAAGCATCATGTTTTCAATCTTTTTCCATCCCTCTCAAGAATGAATATTTTTACTTAAGCATTCCTTTATTTAAACTTGCTAACAAAATATGAATAAAAATCAACCCCTATTTTATGATTTTAGTTATTTATTATTTAACTAATCAGTTAGGTTCACGCTATAAACAGAATTTCAGTGCTAAGATCTTCAGACAGAAATGAAGAGGACATTGGGACAAATGATAAAAGAACTTTCATTCACATAAATGGACCACCATCTGGTTTTAAAAATACCAGGGTTTGTGATTTTTTTGATTTTTTAAAAAAAATTAAAAAATCAGATTTTTTTAATTTAAATCAGATTTTTTTTATTTAAATCGGATTTTTTTAAAGATGTTTTAAAAATTCCTAATATGAATTTATTTTGCATATTATAAAAGTAGTATGACATTTTAAACAATATATATAAAATATATTTTATGCTATTTTAGCTATTATTATAATAAGTGCATAGATAAGCAAATTTTAATATGAAACAATTTCTTTCTCTTGATCATATATATTATCAAGTAATGCTCCACCTATTTCTACTTTATTTGGAGCAGTATACCCTGGCCTTAAAGCAGAAATCATCTTTTTAAATTGGGGATGATTAACCTGATGAAAAGCAGAATGGGTGTCATAAATATATCTTGCCACTTCCTCTTATTTGCTTTTGAGTTTTAGTGGTCTTTATGACATAATCATTCATGCTGTTCTTAAGAACACCAACATCATTTTCTATCTCACTGATTTTTCTTTTCATAGGTTTGGCTGCCTCAGATTTTGTACAAGTTAAATTGTTCTCAACTGTTTCTTGAGGTTGATCACTATTAATATCATTTCTGCCAGAGGAGAAACATTTATCTACATGTGCTTTCATTCTGGCTACTAATCCCATCATAACTTTTCCACAGTTCTTGCATTTGGTTTTAACACCTTTTCCAGAAACTGTCTGCTCTTCATTAAAGTACATCCAAATATTATCTTTCTTAATTCTTGCCATTATCCTTGTACTTTAGCAATAGCTCTCTGAACACAGAATCCTAAACAAGCGTGTTCTAAAATCTGAAATAATTCTAGTAATGCCAATTTTCCTGATCAAATTTCTTTTGTTCTCACACTGTCACACTCAAAAGTCACTCCCCCCCCCCCTTGAAGGATTCCCTAAACCACTGCAGTGCCATCTAATGCTATTAAGAAATTAATTTCATTTGAGTGTTGAAGATTTTTATTTAGATTATCATCATCAATCTATCAATTCAAAATGCATTTTTGAAAAATGATTTTAATCATTGATTTTTTAAAAAAAATCTATTTATTTAAATCGTGATTTTAATCAAGCTGATTTAAATCAACGAACCCTGAAAAATACCAGGAAATATATCAAAGCAGGCTTAATTTTGATGTACGAACCAAATTATGCATTCCATTTTTCAACAACCCACCAAAATAAAGTTATGAAAAAAATTGTTACCCCAAAAGTTGTTAAAAAAGTGAATTCATAAGCTAAATGTTTACCATGTTTCAAGTAATTTTGAGAAATAAATTGTGTTTATAGTCCATCGATTGTAGCTTTCATGTTTTTGAGCTTGATTTTTTCTCTTCAGAAATTCTATAGATGCAGATAAGTTTCTTTTTTTCTGATGTATTAATGTTTACATTTCTGTCTGCATCTAACTTCCTACCAAAATTTATTGCTTAGTTATGCAGTTTATATATATAATATACATACAGCTTTAATCTATTCATGTAAAGATTTTTATACGCACAAAGTGCTTCTGATATTGCAGGTTGATTACATATTTATTATTAAAAATATGTTGCAGAAAGAAATTGGTACTCATGAGGTTTGTCGCAGAAAGCAGGAAAAAATTCTGCCACAGGGTACGTCATTTTGATCTAACGAGATTAAAACCCCTTTCGAAACTCAATCAAAATAACGGGCTCACAAACAAAACATATGCCACACACAAAATTATTCCCTATTTTATATTACGTTGCCAGAAAAAGAATTGAATGCTGTTTTTTCAACGATGAATTATCCAGCATTATTTTCGATATAATTTTTACACGGGACACGTTTTCGAATTGCAGGAAATATTTTACATAATAAATACGCCAATCTGACAAGAATTATGCATAAAAACGTATGGAGAGCTGTTTTAATGGCAGCCAGAAAGTGAAATGATTATCGTTTATACTAATGCGTAAATTGCAAAGAAACACCAAAGAATAAAAAACTAATAAAATGATTAATAACGGTAAAATAATAAAACGGTTCTTCACATCATCTAGTATCTAAGATATTAATGGTATAACTTAAATCTAAAAAAGAGTATGATGTAGAAATGAGACATTTTGAAAGTTAGAAATTTTTAGGAACCGTCACGCTTTTCTTTTTCTGATCCCCAATGACACCGACATAGTGTTTTGTTTCATAATATTAACAATGTTCTCAGATCAGTAATTAGACTAACTTTACGAATAACTAATGAGTAACTTTATGCCAAGAATCAAATCATTTTGTTTATTTTTAGATTCCACATTACTGGAATCAATTCGAATTATACGTGTAAGAAAAAGTTTTGTTCCCTACCGTGCGGAGAACGGGTACGCAGCTAGTATATATATATAATTTGAAGGAAAATTCATTTACAAGTATCTTACAGCTGAAACTAATTTCTTATAGTGGCAAATTTGTTTGACATTATATCATATATTAGCTGTAAGGCACTTGTAAATGAATTTGCCTTCAAATTTAATATCTATAATATACACATACTGCGATTCGTTACATGAAAGGTTAAAATCTGTCTTGGAGTACCCTAAAGTTTTACTTCAATCATTTACACCGAGTCGTAATCCCAAACTGCAGAAATTTGTCACACTTTCTTTAACAAGTTGCAGAAATATAAAAATTTTTCTGAAATGCAATATATATTTCTACGTCTTGCATATGCAAAGATCTATGTATATTAACTAAAAATATGTGATGACAGGGATAGATGATGATGAAATTTGGGTCCGTTTACTGGCCCTTTCACAAAATTCTAATCAATTTAAACTTCCACTTCACTAAAATGCAATCTATTAAAATAAACCTTCATTGGCATTCTACTGTGTATTTTAATTTGTTTTGTAAATTATTTTAAGAAAAAAGTGACTTTTATAAAAATTCACAAAAATAGATGTTAAAATTCACACACACACGCAAAAAAAAAAAAAAAAAAAAAAAAAAAAAAACCAGATTTTCATAAAAATGGTACCCCGGGGAAAATTTCTGGATTGACCATTGGATCAACTGCATCACATTGTCTTTTTTTTTTTTTTTTTTTTAATGGACAATTTTAATATTCTAATTTGAGCGCACGAGAGAGATATCCCAGAAGCAGAACTTTATCTGCCAATCTGCGATGGCATTTTAGGCACTGACCATAATCTGCAACATAATTTCACACTAACGGGGAAAAAAAAAATGGTTGTAAGATTCAGTAAGCATATTTTATCACAGAGCTTGCATTTATCTGATGTTAGTTAATTGTTAGACATGATCAAACTAATAGAAATCTACAGATATAATTTATTGAGTATAAAACATAACCTGTTTCAGTTGTCTTGGTTGAGAGACCTAGATAAAAAGAAAAACTTTATATAAATAGATAGTCTTAAGAAAAACATTTGTGGTAAGTTTTGTCAAATTTAATAGCAACAATCTACTTAGTAGGATAGTGTTATATAAAAAAAAAACTATTTTTCTAGATAGAATGTAATAGTTACACAGCAAAACTTTTTGTGGCATTCTTAGTTTAAATGGCATAAAAAAGCAAGACATGAATCATGAGTTTAATTAATCATGCCAAAAACCATAGCAGTTTTAATTTTATGAAACAAGGTAAACAATTAGCATTATTCATTATTCTTGATATCACAAGAGAAGAGATATATTTGTCCATAATTTTGTTCGTCCTGACTCTAGAAAAATGTTTGTAATAAGAGACTCCAAACATGGAAATGAATGCAGCTTTCAAAAATTTTTCTGGTTCCTGTATAACCTGTTAAGATGGAGGGCTATTAAGAAATACAGAACCCGCTAATCTGAAATTCCGGTTAATCCGAACCCAGTTTATTTTTGAAAATCACATTATATTTGAATAAATTAACAAAAAGATTGAAATTGTATTTACTTTTTCAGCATGCATATTTTTGTGCACATTGAAGAAACTTTCGTCATAATTAAAGGATCATATTATAAAGTGTAAATAAGGTAGAATAAAAGTTATTTCGTAAGGTATTCTTCTGAAAAGGAGAGATATATGTACATATTCTCTTTCTATTGCTTTCGAATAAAAAGAAATCAAGAGATAGTAATACTAAGTACATAACTATAAGTTTTCTTTAGCACATATCCCTATCTTTTTAATTTTTATGGGAATTTTGGATAATCCAATATTTTTTTTATCCGAACAAGCACCGGTCCCAATTAGTTTGGATTAATGGAGTCTACTGTATAAAGACTCTCTCATCTACAGCTCCAACAACTTGTTCATCATTGCCATCTGTACATCTTAATCGCATTTTGCTCACTTTCTCGATGACTGATCCCCAACTTTCACAGGAAGCTTCTGATACTGGAATTGAAAGTGTGTGTGTAAAAAGCTTAATAAATACAGGTATTTTCTTTGAAAGTTCATTAACAGCCTTTAACAATTTGGTTTGGAAACCGATTTATATATAATTTTTTTCCCTTATGAAATCGTAAGTAATGTGTTTTCAATTTCTTATATAACATCGAATTTTTGCATTCCAAGCAAGCAACTTTATCCAGCTATGCAGCCATTTCAATAAACAATTAAAAGAGAACCCAAAATTTCCTTTTATATTTCCTATCTGCATATGTTTGCTGCCTAGAGATCTTTGAAACAATATATTAATTGAAAAACTAATTGCTAGCAACTTGACTAGAACAGGCATAGCAAAATGTAAAATGCATGTTAAACTGAGTGCGAGAGCCCGAGAGCTGCAAGGGAGAAAAAATATTCATTCTTACGCATTTTCTAACAGAAAATATTTATTTTGAGAATTAGAAGAAGAATTTTTTTCATGACTGTGAAAAAGAATCTGCACACAATACACTTGTGAAATAAATCTGCAGCATGCGTCTCGCATTTTCTGCTACGGGGAGAGATATTTATTTCAACTTGTGCTTCAGCTCTGAATTATGAAATTTTATTGTTACATAATTTTTATATTAATCTTCCAAAAACCATTCATTTTTGCATCTTTAATAGCTTATTGAGTATGTATGTTATGTTAAAAATGTATGTTATGTTTAAAAAAGCAAAATTTTTTGTAAATAAATTTTTGAAGATAGGACTTTATTTTACTTATTAGATTTTTGTGAATAGAATCACAAAATAAAATTTAATTATTGTAGTTATACAATATACATGTAAAGGATGTTTTTGCTGTCTGATATTAATTTTATCTAAAAAATTATTTGAATTTGCTATGTTCGTATCGCATAATAGAATACTTAATTTGCCTATATTTAATAACTTAATGTTTTTTTTTTTTTTTTCTGTTACCATATTAGCCAAATATAACATGACCCTTATATTTAGGCCTTGAATTTAGAGCAAGTTAGGTTTTTTATGGGGATCAGTCAGAAAACATTGTGTTACATTCAGGCTATACTGTAATTTTGTTTTTCTTTCTTAAGTGCATGTCAATGTTTAGTTTCTCTTCAGTTCTGTTTAGCTTCAATTTTCGCTTTCCCACATTATGTATTGGTTACCTAATGCTTTATTGACTCTAAAGAAAGGATTTATTATACCTCCTAAAAAATGCAGTTTTCACTACTGTTATGTGTGTTTTATACAGTTACTTATTTTGATTTTTTCATAAGTGATGTTAAAATATAAATTTGCAGTAAAACCTCACCATAATGGTATTCGATACAATGACAAATCTCTCTATAATGATAAAATTTTGCCGTCCCACGGAATTTCCATATAATACAATCTCTCCCAGATATAATGATACATCCATCTAGAACAATAATTTCAGTTGGTCCCTTAAGCATTGTTGTAAGTAAGATTTTACTGTATTAGGAAGACTGGGGAGGAATGTCATTTTTTGTCTCTCAGTGTTCTGTCTGGCCAAAAACACTGACACTAATAATATGAAATTTGGATTGTAGTTGTTAGATTCAACAGCATTTTCTAAAATTCCTAACTTTTGGGTAATTGGGAGGCAAATATTTTCTTTTGCATCTCTCTATCGAAGGAAAAAAATATCCATAAAACTCAGGCTGTTAAATGCAACATTCATGAATATTTAAAAATTAATTTCAGAACATTTTGGAATTTGTCCTGTAAGAAGATTGGTAGTTGGTCACTGTGATGTAGATCACTTATTAATTATCATTTACTTTCTGTATTTTAATTTTAATCTATTCAAAATCATGCGTTGTAACTTATTTCTGTTCTCATTTGCCCTTTAGCTTTTAAATTCACATTTAGCTTCTTCCGGTATGAAGTATTCTTTTATTGATTATTTTTCTCATCAGAACGTAGTTGCCATTTGGTTTAAAAATAGATTCGGTTATGCCAGATGAAGTGTTTTCATTTAATGAACTTGTGGTATTTCACAACGCTTTTAATTGTAAATTTAAATCTGTAAATAGTTTCTGCAGTACAGCCATCTTCCCCTTTTTTCAAATCTTCCTTTTAAGAAATCCTATGTTTAGGTTCAGCTTCATTGTAATTAAAAACTTGTTAATTTTTTTTTTTTTTACAATTTAATTTTAAAAAATGGCTTAGTTTTACGATGCATCTAGCCCAGTGGGCATTGGGCTTGTTACCGTAAGGTAATGCTGAAGATTCCCATTTTTCCCTAGTGGCCACTGGCTCCTAAATCAATTTTGTCTAGGAGCCAGTACTTCCTGCAATCTTTAACATATTGGCTATGATAAGTATGTACATAATTGGTAGTATCTATTTCATTTGCTTGTACTAGCTTTAGAGCATATATATATATATATATATATATATATATATATATATAATATATAGAGAGAGAGAGATAATTAAAAGCAAATTTAAAGAAAATCTATTTTTAAGTGACTACTGAAAGGTGCAAGTAAGATGTGTATGATAATTAAGAAATAAATGGTTGGAAATTTTAAGCTTATGACATTATTTATATAGCAATAGCACATATATTTATCTCCAAACACTAAAACTGAAAACAAACAAAATATTATTCATAGCATTTATTGAATAAATTATATTATGTGTCATTGTTCCATTAAATTTTTTCGTCTTGGTAGGATGCTGTCATCCCACCACAATTTGATACTTTTTGCTGGTTCAAAAGTTTGTAAAGTAAGGCCTGAACACCTTATGTAAAGCCTATTTTCGATAGTTTTTTGCTCCATTGATAGGGATTTCTCTCCTAAAATATTCTTTAATGCAGAAAAGACACGTTCTACATGAGCATACCTTATTGAGTAGCGGTTTTACGAAATTTAAAAAATAGCTCGGAATACCAGTATTGCAATACAGTCAACTCCCTCTAATCCACACTCACTGGGACCAAGAGTTGTGCGGATTATAGGTCTTTTTTTTTTTTTTTTTTTTTTTACATTTTTATATTTAGAATTTCTCTTTAAATTATAGTCAATTTGTTGTAAACAAATAGGAAATGATGAAAGAAAATGCATATGCTGTGGAATAAAAACACAATTAAATGTCAATATAAATACAATAAATAATACAATTAAATTTACAGAGAATTTACTGAAGGACAGATGAAAGAAAATATTTATGCTGCTGAACTAAAACACTATTTTTAATATTAAATACAATTACTTATACAAAATTAAAAGAACAAATTCTCTCTAAATTTTTTATTTGTTTTTCATTTTTTCAAACACTGCAGTGATTGTAATTTGTTCAAGAGATTTTAATTTTTCTTCAGAAATTTTGTCCTGAAACCTTCAAATGTCAGTAAGTCTTGGTCACTGACAAATGATTGCTTTTGCAAAATGTTTAAATACTTGTCTCTCTGAGCTAACCCTTCTTCAAAAGTAATAGTACAGTAGGGGACCCCAAATCCGGAAGTTTTTCAAGCCTTTTTTTTTTTTTAAGGGCAGTTGTTGTTTTTAATTTCTTTGACTGTTTTTAACTATATATAACTATTATAAAATAAACAAGCTCAATCAGAAAGGGGAGAATTTCACTGGTCGCTCGCGAGGGCGGGGCGGGGGATGCGGTGCATCATTTGTATATTTTATATCTCAGTATAGTATTACATTAATTTTAGATCTTCCGAGGTAATTTTCGGTTTCTCATTATGTAAAAATATTCTATTCTATTATATAAGCTTTAAAGAGGAAAAGAATGTTATCCTCTTCAGACACACATGCATTACATTTCAAGTCCTGATGATTCATTATGCTTTTCTTTCTTTCTTCCTACAGAACTACAGTTATGTTGAGAAAGTTTCTGTTGCATAATAAATCGCTAGGCAGAAGATCAAAAGGGTGAAGTAGGGGGAGAATCGGAAAATTGCACAACTGCTGTGTCGCCTGCCAAATTGCGGTTTGCATTTAAAGTTAAACATGTTACATATTTTCACCCAATTTTAATTGCAATGGTTAATCGTAACTTTATGATCGTGTCTGACAACTAATCGCAAGTTTTTCTCTCTCACATACAGCATTTGTTTTACTTGATGTTTTACATAGAGCAAACGTTTTTGTTGGGTTTCAGAAAAAGAGTGAATCGATGTGATTGGATGGTGCATTGCTTCGGAGTTAATTATTCACATCCATTCACTGAACACATGCAACTTAGGATATAAGTTTCTGTACATTTAATTATATGATAATATGCTCAAATATATGAAATTATTTACTTCAAATACCTGTGGAAAAGCATTAATAAATGTCTTTATAACATTCAGCCAATCAAATAACTTTTATAACAGTTCTATAATAAATTCTCTACCAGTTAAATGGTGCTCAAAATGTATCATGAAATACATCGCGGATTACAGGCGTTCGTGGATTAGCGGGAGTTGACTGTATAACTAATTGTTTCATCCAAATCCAACATGTGTATGTTCTATGTTATATTATATAGACTAAATAAAAGAATTGCTGTTCTTGAGAATATGTATGTATATGCCAAAATGTAAATGCGGTGTTACAGCCAATTATCTGAGCTAGAGATCTAGGCCGAGTGGGGGGGAGGGTATTGCCCTCCGTAGTAGACTTTCTAAGGCATCCTATCCTAACCCGCATTTACGCGAAGTTTTGGAGAAAACCACGGAAAACTCCGAACAGTTAGGTCAGCCGACATGACCTGGTTTCGAACCAGGCACCTTCAGTCTCCCAGTTTAGAACGCAAGAGAGAGTTTAGAGCGCAAACGCATTCAGCCACTGGTCAGGCTCTGTATATATTATGTAAAAGTCAAATCGTTTTAAATTATAACAAACCCATAAAAAAAAAAAAAAAAAAACAATATGTTGAAAAAAGAATTAGAGACTTTGTCTAAGAATTTCTCAAAATTCTTAAAAATCCGACTTTTTTGGCAAGATTTTAAGTTTTTTTTTTTTTTCAAATAATACCGCCGGGTTCGCCTATGCGCTAAGACAGCATTGAATGAAGTGACTAGCAAGGATATGATAAGAGTTCTTTTATCAGTAGTACTAATTAAAATATATCTTTAGAAGAAATATTTAAAAAGGCTAGAAGACAATAACTTACTATCGCATGTTTAGAATGCTGTAGAAAGTTCTTTTTTTTTTTTTTTTTTTTTAAATATTCGATTTTAAAAATCTGTTTTCACTATATTCAAGTTCGCTAATTTCAATTTAAAGTACGTGCTCAGGCAAACATGGGATTATTTCTCTATTTTTATTTTTATATGTATTTTATATTTACAAGTAGTTCAGCAATTCAATTTTTTCTTCCATTAAAAAGCAGTGGCAAATCTAAGGATCGTTTCACACTTGAAACAAAATCTGCTGAGTTGTTAAGGAGTTTAATCTACCATTGAACCAAGGTTTAACCTGTTCGGAGAAGCAGAACCTATTCTAGGTCGTTGGCCGTCCACGTGAAAATTAAAAATTAGGTGCCTCTTTTTACAAACATTATGATTTAATTTTTCCCCCCACCACCCTTAAACTTGACCGCCCGCGTGCTGTGCACCATCATGCTCACGCTGGGATCGGTCCTGCGGAGAAGACTCCCTTTCTCTCATCTGTGGCAATAGCTCGGCTTTGTTTTCTACCTAAAAATAAATATCTCCCCTCTAGTAGTCGTCTATGAAGGGTCAAGAGAGAAAAGTAGACAGTTATGACTATTTTTCGGTTTTATTGGCAAGTTTAAAAGCGATTTCACACATAAAAACGGTTATTTTGAGGGGGGGGGGTTATAATTGCGATTCTTTTGCTACTAATGCTTTGTGTTCAGGCTTCGTGTTTATGCAAATTTTTGCTTAATTTCCGCTAATTCTGTTAAATCTCACACAAAAAAATACACACATAATATTTTTATAAACGCAAAAAAGCTGATTTTTTTAAAAAATCAGTACATTTTTGCAACAGTGTAAATAGCACTGGAACAAAATAAAAGGTTCTACCATGATTCTACAAAGAATCCTCTTTTTATTTCATTAATTTGTTTTGACAGCCGCAAGGGAGGAAGTGTTATCGCCACATGACAGAAAGTCCGGCGTGCCGTGCTAGCGTCTGAGAACTCATTCCAGTGGCCGTCTGGGAAACACACTTTATTTGCGTCTGCGAGGACGGGGTGGTATTTTTGACAGCGAAAATCAAGATCATTCAACGTTGAGGAGGGGAGCGCGTATAATCAGAATGTTATGGTAATAAAATTTAAAAATCTTAACGGGGCAACGGAAATTCCCGGTTAATCATTATCTATGACTTGGTGCCTGGATGTGAATTAACTGGTGGCCAAACAAAATAATTTAGTTGCCAGCTGGCGACTGGCGACCGGGAATCTTCAGCTCTACCGTAAGGTTGAGGGTCCGATACTGGTGTATCACTAAAGACCACTGTGTACGTGCACATTAAATCCATTGTTCTAAAAGTTTTCTTGGTAGTCGCAAGCAGTTTCCGAGGGGTGTTGATATCCAGCGGTCTGCCACCTTCTGATGAGGATCAAAATTGTGGGAAGACACTCGGGGGGGAAGGATGTTCATAGCTCTAAACAATTCATTCAGTGACTTGATCTGTCTTCTCCTGACAAATAAATAAATGTTATTAGAACAATTGTAAATATTTATGCACCTTCTATAATACATATGTTTTTTTCTTTAAGGATTCATTGTAGACATCAATGGACAAGAGAACATTTCTTACAATCAAAGATGGAACGTTCACTTCATGAAATAATGCTGAAAGAGGGAAACGTTGAATCTTCTGAACCTTCCAAGTCTGAATTTACTTCAGTGTAAAAATAGGATTCATAGAGAAGTATGGAAAGTAGTTATACTGATATTCTAAGATGTTGTCTTAAATAAATTTATTTGAAATAAGTTGTCATCAAATGTAAATTACATGCTTTATTGCAACAACAACAAGAAAAAAAGCTAATAAAATAATAAAAACTCTTAAACATTACAATGTGCAGGGTGCGATGAATACAAAATTGGGGTTTGTTTTACGGCACACAATTGATTAAAGCAACCCTTCATTAGCATTTTATTTTTTTTTCTATATTATTTTAACCCATTAAGCACCAGCATTCCCATTTTGGGAACATCACTTCATGATTTTTTTTAAAAATGTTTTTGATATATTATCAAATAGTTGACTGTATTTTAATCTTGAATATATGGGGTAACTTTTTCAATTATTTAGAAATGTTTACTTGAATTTTCTATTTTTTATAGTTAGTTTTAAATTTAAAAAAAAAAAAGTTGTGTATTTGGAAAGAAATATTTAAAAAAATACTTTTTTAATAAAAAGTACTTTTAGTGGTCAAAACTTATTTAAAACTCTTCATTGTATAAAACAACATCAATACAAAGTATTGGTAGTTATAATACACTCCTCACAATACTTGAAAGAATGTATTTTTACTTGAAAGAGTTTATTGTTCCCAAAATGGGAATGTTAGTGCCTTTGTCAGTTGTTGTAGCTGTTGTCAGCTGTTGTAGGAAATTTGTTCATCTGGATCTCAATAGATGTAGTTAAAGGTTTCTTGTTTAATACTTTCTTGGTTTTGGATTCACAATTTAGTTAAGAAATTAAATTTAAAAATCTGATGTGGACAACACTTGACTTCCTTGCACATCTATTAATCAAAAATATTTTCGAAGCACTTCATCTAAACTTATTTTATTTGATAGAGATAAAATACTGTAGTAATACTAAGGGTTAGTGATATCTAGACAATTATTTCCGATATCGCCAAGCTGTGTTCAGTTGGAACGATTTTCTTCTGACACTTAATTTAGCGATATTTCACCAAAAGCCGACAAGCTTGAGCTAGCCAAAGTAGTAATTGACCTCAGACTTTCAGTGAATTGCGAGATTTTAAGCATGGACCAAACAATGACTGACTACAGATGTAATATATTGAAGATGCCCATACACATTAATGTATTGAAATTCTTTTAGGTGGTCCTATAAATAAACTCTCCAGTAGATTGGAACCAAAAATTGAGATGCACAACTGGATGTTGCAACAATCTTATGAAATATTAAAAATTTCAATACTCTACGACTAATAGTTTTTGAGATTTGAAAATTAAATACATACACACGGGCACCAAAAGTTGCCAAGCTCTTCGACTTCTTGCATAATTTCGAGAGCTGACTGAATGGTCTGACCATTACCTAACTATATTGTAGGACAGTATTATGCTTTAAATGGATGAATGTCCATAAAACTACCATTGATCGTAATGTGTTGGAAATTTTTTGAGTGTTCCTGTAGCAGAACTATAAATGATAAAGGCACTTTTCTTGATGGAGAAATTCATTTCGTAACCTTTAACAGCAAATATCACTTCTGGGTTGTTTGAAATAGCCTAATACCCTAAAATATGTTTTAATAAATTTCTACCCATTGAGTGTAATGTATTTAGAATATTTTGGGTGGCCCTGTACATAAACTATCCAGTCGAATGGGACCGAAAGGGGAGTTGCACAACTAGATGTTACAGCAATCCTAAATATAAAGTTTTAACATTCTACCAGTGGCAGCCCGTGGTCAAAACTGTTAGTGCAGCCGGAAGCATATGAGCCCTCCCCCGCCTCCTCCGGACAGGAATAGAAAATCTTTGTTATTGAATTCGAAAGCTGGCGGATTAAGCCCTCACCGAGGGAAAAAAAAAGAAATTACATAAAAAGTAAGAGATCCTATTTTACTTTTCCATAAAATGGACATAAATTTCAACCAGCCGCTCTTTCCTCAAAATTGCATTAATCCGTGTCTGATTCGAAGTTTCCTTAGAATTTTCTTTTGTAACGATAACTTGAGAAGAAAAGAAAAAAAAAGAAAACGTACTTATTTTTATAAGTCAAATCAATCCTTCTTTCTTTTAAACTTGCGAATCGGTCAGTGATGCCCTCTTAAAAAGGCATTGTTTTAATTCAGATATCAATAATTTTAAAAGCTCTTTAAAATTTCCTATGTGTAAAGAATTTGTTCGCTCGCCATGTCCTCTAAATGCCAGTTCTTGCTTACTTAAAAATAATACTGCTTTGATGGGTAATTGTCCATTCATAAGCGTCTATTCAGGCTTACCTTCTTGATAAATTCAGCAATATGAAGTCCAGAGTTTGCCGAGCATATATTCTCCTTACCCCCTCCCTCACTTCTCGAGCCAATCAGTGAGTCGAATTTACAAGTGCTGCCGACTTTTCAAAATCTTGAATGAGCTGAGTCTTAGCTGCGTACCCCCATTTATAGCCTATGCCGGAGGAAATGCATACGTAACCGTTGTCATGGCAACAGTGCTGCCAATTTTCTTATCAGCGCTCTGGGCTGAACCAAAGATTTTCCCAATTGAATTGCGGGAAGATTAAAGTGCTTTTTTTCTGAATGAGCGATCCGGCCACAATACGTTTTTTTTTTGTGGTTGAGATTTTTTAAATTTACCGTAGGAATTCTTTTTTTTCGAAGAACAGCCTTAAATCTTTTTACATCCACCTCAATAATAAATATTTTTCCTATAGCATTTCTTTAGTGGAATCTACAATGCTGTAAGAGTAAAAATTGACTCATATATTTTCAATTTTTTTATTTTTCAAGACTTTTTTTATTTTCTATGAAAAATAGTTTTAAAAAATTTGTTGCATAGAACAAACTAATATGGATGATAATGATAGAAAAGATTTTAAAGTAAAAGCTAAAGCAGAATATTTTGACAATGAAAGAAATGTTTATGAAGGCAAACAAAATAATAACTTGATCATACTTTTTAATTTTGCATTTCAGATGATCTACTGCAACACTTTTTATTCCATGTTTCAAAACTGCTTTTTTTCTCATCTTATGTTTTTAGAATTGCGTAAGTTGCATGCTCAATACACATATGCATAATGAAAGTTACTCTTTAAATTTCAAAATTGTTTCCTTTTAATCTTTTTGGAGGGATATTTATTTTTGTTTCATCAAAAGGTTTTTTGTTTTTTAAAAATACAAATTTTACAATATTTCCTAATTTTTGGTATTAGTATTTTCAAACCTTCCATAACTGAAAATATTTTTGAATCATTCATGAATATTGATAAGATTTTTCTTCCATCATGTTTGAAGCAAAGTATTTTCTGTAATCAGAAGCCTAGGTTTAGGTAATTTGAAAGAAAGTGGATCTTTTATTAACAGCATGCAAAAGACGCAAATCAGCACATTCCCTGCTGTAACAAAATTTCCCTTTAGAAAAATGATTTTAAGTTGTTTCTGCTTGCTATTTTATTTGATAAAATTTGTTGTTAAATGGAAAAAAAAAATAACAAATATAAATTTGAATATCTTTGTTTAAAACATGCCCCTAAATATTTATCAGCAGTAAGATTAACCTTTTATCGAAAATATCGGATATTTTCAAAAATGTTGGCCAGACAGTGTTTATATCTCTTAATTGCCCTCCATCTGGTTATGCAGGAACCAGAAAATGTTTGAAAGCTGCATTAATTTCCATGAGTCTGTTATTACAAACATTCTGATAGAGTCAGTACGAACAAAAATCTCTTCTCTTGTGATATCACGAATAATGAAGAATGATAACTGTTTACCTTGCTTCATGTAATTAAAACTGCTATTGTTTTGGGCCTGATAATTAACTGATGATTTATTTCTTGCTTTTTATGCAAATTAAACTAATGCCAAAAAAAGTCTTGCTGTGTAACTATTACATTCTATCTAGAAAAATAGTTTTTTTATAACACTGTCCTACTCAATAGATTATTGTTGTAAAAGTTGACAAAACCTACCAGAAATGTTTTTCTTAATAACTATTTACATAAAGTTTTTCTCTTTATCCAAGTCTGTTAACCAAGACAATTGAAACAGGCTATGTTTTATTCTCAATAAATTATATATGTAAATTTCTTTTAGTTTGATCATGTCTAACTGATTAACTAACATTAGATAAATGCAAGCTTGTGATAAAGTATGCTTACTAAATCAACCTTTTTTTGGTTATTGCAAAATTATGCTGCAGATTATTTTCGGTTCCTAAAAAGCCGTCGCAGATTGGCAGAAATAATTCTGCTTCTGGGCATGCAATATTGCTTATCTGTGTGCAGTTTTGGACACTTATTTTTAGGGAAATGTCACCAAGCTTAACATTTGATATTTAATGTGATTTTCAGAGTGGTCCAAGCAGTGACTGTCTGTAGGCTTTAATGTATTGAAACTCTTGTAGATGACCCATAAACAAACTAGCCACTTTATTGCAAATGAAAAAGGAGTTGCATAACTAGGTGTTATAACAAGTCTAAATATTAACACTAGAAGCGCCAGCAGCAGTCAAATTGACTGCTCAAAGAATTTTGTACATTTAGTTAAATACAAAAAGTTTATGGTATTTTGGAAAGCTTTTTTAAAGAATAAAATGTTAATTTTTGTTAAAATACATGCTACAAAAAATAATTTTACTTACTTTTTAATAAAACTCATTTTAATGCTATTCGCAATCTTTACATATTAGATTTTTTTCAATGCTGGAAGTGGATTTACCACATATGAAATGTGAACATTTCTGGCACATATCACTTGTTTCATTGTTCTTACAAAATCCAATTTGGCACTGCCGTCTCTTTTTTGAGAATTTGTTAGTAGTGTTCGAAATTTCTGAGGGCAGTTGTGCACTTGCCTTTTTCTTCAAATGACTCGCTCTCAATTCTTCTGCCAATTGAAAAAGAAAGTTATGTCTTATTATATATTTACCACTCATTTCTCGGTAGATAATGCAGGCATTATTTCCTGCCAAATCCAGCATATTATAGAAAATATGCACGGGCCATCTACGGGAAGCAGCCCGCACAGAATATTTACGTGTCATTTGGTCAATAATGTCGACTCCGCATTTGGTTTTGTTGTAGAATTCTACTGTTTCTGGAAGTTTTTTCACAGTTTGTGACTCTACATTTACATCTGTATGCAAGGTACTTAGAAGCAGGACATTTTTATTCTTTTTACCCTGATACACTGTCAGTGTAGTGTCTCCATTTTTCAGTAAAACTGTTTTGTGAAGCTGAGTTTTTGATTTCCTGATCTCATGCGGAATTTCTTTTCGATGTCTTCTTATTGTCCCCACAAAACTTGTATTCTTCATTTTAAGTTTTTTAGCTAATGAAAGTGAGGAAAAATAGTTGCTCATAGTCATATTTCTACCTGTATTCAGATAAGTGCTCAGAAGGCGCATTACTATATTTTCAGGAAGGCTTTCATTTTCATTTCTTGCGTTATCCTTTCCAAGGTATGGAAAAGCATTGCACATAAACTTTGAATCAACATCAACTAGCATTCAAAATTTTGTACCAAATTTATCTGGTTTATTCGGCATACATTGAATAAACTTGCACCTAACTTTTGATGAAAAAAGTTGTTCATCCAACACCAGATTTTCTCCTGGCTTATAAGAAAGAGCACAGTTTTCTATAAATTTGTTCCAGATGTCTAAAAACATAGCAAACTTATCAGTTTCTAAATTGACTCCTGTTTGACTTCAAATCAAATCTTAGATTTTCCATGATATCTCGAAAACGATTACAGGACATTGTTTTTTTTTTTTTTTTTAAATGGAGGGGGGCGGAAAATGACAAGTATTTCATGGATTAGGGAAATAGTGAATGAAAGGAATATGTAGGGGAAATGTTTCTTCATGATATGATTTTTTCTGCGTGATAGAGTATGATGAATAAACTCAATTTCACTAGCAGTCAATTTGACTGCTCGTGGCACTTCTAGGTATACATAAAAATATTTCTATTAATTTTATTTTTATTCAATGCATATTTGGTGCCAATTTAAATTTTAAAATTCTAGTATTATTCAGCGGTTAATCATTTTTTAGTTATACAATGTGCATACAAGTATATCATTCCAAAACTAATCAAAATAAATTGTGCATGCATATAGATATCATGCAGAAACTTATCAAAATAAGTTCAAGGATGGTGAAAGTTGACTTTCGTAGCTGAAAACTGGAATTTTTCGTGATTACTATTCTTCCTTTACTTCAAACAAGGAAGTAAAAGATTTACAAATACTATGCCTGCTACATTAATGAAAATATATTGTGCAGAAAACTGTTCATTTGATAATGTATTTCAAATAAATATAAAATTTATGCTTGAAATTTTCAAAAAGTAATTTTTTTGTGGAATTAAGGCCAGTTTTTTTTTTTTTTTTTTTTTTTTTTTTTTTTTTTTTTTTTTTTAAACAGGGTGTCTACTGGTTATGAAAAAAAAAAGCGTGTCTAAATATAACAAGTCAAGAAAAAGTCCTGAATTACTACCCTTGAATTCAGACTCTAGAATTCAGTATTCCTCTTGTTATCTTTTGTAATAATTGTTCCCAATGGATGTAAAAGACTGAACAAGTGATGCTACTCATAAAGATTCAGCTCAACATACTAACTTCACAAATGGTCTACTCATGAAGCAAAAAAACTTCTGATTTGAATATGTATCAAAAGGAATTTTCTACACTGCCGAAAAAAAAAAAAAAAAAAAAGAAGCATCTTCATGTCTACATTGGGACAAATTTCATGCATATGATATTTCTATTCTAGCATTTTCCCTGAAAAGTAACTCGAATAGACTTTTTGAATCATATAGAGAAAAATACCTTATCTTTGTTTATAAAAAAATTCGCTTTGAAATAGGGTTAAACGAGCATCTTTGCATTTATACAGTTCAGAAACCTGTATAATTTGTGTAAAAAGTAATCACTATGGAAGAAGACTTTAATGCAGATATCCGCACCCATACTGAGGAGAAACCTTATGTATGTGAAGTGTGTAAGAAATCCTTCTCGCGTAAAAATACCTTGAACAGACATATTCTTACCCATACAGGGGAGAAACCTTTTGTATGTCATGTGTGTAATAAATCATTCTCATTTAAAGCAAACTTGAATAGACATCATCGCATCCATACAGGTGAGAAACCTTATGCATGCGATGTCTGTAGCAGACCATTCTCTTTTAAATATAGTTTAAAGGAACATCTTCGCATTCATTCTGGAGGGACAACTAATGTAAATGAGATGTGTAAACAATCATTCTCTTTTAAAGCAAACTTGAACAGACATCAACTCACCAATACAGATGAGAAACCTTATGTATGTGATGTGTGTAGTAAATCATACTCTGAGAAAGGAAAATTGAAATTACATTTTTGTACCCATTCTGGGAAAAAACCTTATGTATGTGATGTGTGTAAAAAATCATTTTCACGTAAAGAAAACTTGAAAAGGCATTATCTTGCCCATACAGGCGATAAACCTTATGTATGCGATGTGTGCAATAAAGCATTTGCTGAGGAAGGAAAATTGAAGTCTCATTTTCACACCCATACAGGGAAAAAACCGCATATGTGTGATCTGTGTAATAAAACATTCACTTATAAAACAAATTTAAATTTACACCTTCGGACCCATACTAAAGAAAAACCTTATGTGTGTGATGTGTGTAGGAAGTCATTCTCGTGCAAGTCCAACTTGAACAAACATCTTCTTACCCATACTGGAGAGAAATTTTATGTGTGTAATGTGTGTAATAAAGCATTCTCACAGGAAGGAAACATGAATAGGCATCTTCGAATCCATACAAATGAGAAACCTTATGTATGTGAGTTTTGTAAAAAAGCTTTCTCTCAAAAAACAAGTTTGGATAGTCATCTTCGCTCCCATTCTAAGAAGTCTTAATGTGTGTGGTATTTGTAATAATGCAGTCTCTCTAGACGGAAACTTCGTTGCGCACTTCGCATGTGCAAAAACCTTGCATGTAATAAGTGTAAGAAAGTATTTTGTTCGCAAAAAAAGCATCTCTCTAGCCCAATGGAGGAAAATTTTTGTGTTTCATCTATGTAGTCAAACATTTTAGAAGTTTACACTTGATTTATTGTCTCCATAGTACAATTTATTGCATGTTTCAAATTGTGTAAACAAGCCTATGAGAAAGAATATAAATTCATGTTTGTATACAGTTGAGAAAGCTGTGATATGTGTCAGAGGAAGTTTCTTTTTTTCATCATTATTTAAGGTTGAAGACATATATTACTGTCAAGTGAAACACTTTCATTATCAAAAGCAGATCATCACTAACAGACTAGTACTGTCTTGACAACTGCTGTAAAATACCCTGGATTTTATAACTGGGCTAAGTAACCAGGTTATTTACTTGAATGAATACCAATAAGTTAATAAACACCTGGGTTTGTATGCATTTAATTGAAAATTGTCAAAGTATATGATGTAATTTATTGTCATAATTTTTTTTTAAATAAAAAATAATAATCCTGTTTTGAGTAATTTATTTTAGAAGGTTTATCACATAAAACTGTTACTACTTTTCCCACATGTGCATAATACATAATTCTTTCTCAGATCCATATTTAAAGTTATGTGGTCCTTCATAAATATACTCAGAGTGTTAACTTGACATAGTTTTTGTTTAATTTGACATAATTCTTGTAATTCTGTAAACCTTGTGGTCATAGAGTGGCTGGGTGGCACAGTTCTCGGCAGAGTCTGATTGCTACACAATCCAACTAGTCATCTGCCTAGGCCCCAAAATGATTAAAATAGTCTAACTTCTATTCTTAAAAAAATTAGCCTAAAAATATTAATGATAATAAGTAGAGATGCATTTTTGCAATGCATGCCATCATGCAAAAGTTTTAGTTTATAGCGTATTCAGATATATGTAATAAATATATTAACGCTTTGAAGACGAGCGGTCGATTTTTCAACCAAGCCATAGAACACCTTAAAGGACGGGCTTGGTTTATATTTCGACCAACTAATGCTTTCCCCCTCTGTAATTGTTCACCTGTACTGCACCAGCGGGGAGAGATGTCAACATTCATCCATCAATTCAGTTGCACCCCAGTTCCTGAAAAGGAGAATATACACGTAAAGCTAACCCGCTTGTTGAAGAAGTTTGTTTTATTTTGGGGGTGGGAAAGAATAATCCATCAATGATTGTTGCACAAATAGCAGCTTCAGCTAAGTGTCACTGAAATGGGGGAAAGATTTTTCAGATGCTCCCGTCTTTCTGAAACAGCACAGCCAAAATTTCCCCGCTGTGAAAGGGTTAATTAATAACACACACCAGCTATTCTAGAATATAATTAACCACTTTTTTTAAAACCTTTTTCAAGCCAATGTTCTCAATTGGGAATAACAAATTAAAAATTTACTAAAAAAGTAAATTTTAACAGTATTGACTTGAAAAAATTAGTAGATAAAGTGACCTATAGCAGATAAACTTCCCCAATTCGCTATTAGCAGATAAACTTCCCCCAATTAGCTATTGGGTCATTCCATGTGAAATGAGCAAAAAGGAAAAAAAACCTGTGGCCCCATAGCAACCAATTTTAATGAAATTCGGTACACAGGCTTATTTTATGCATATATACAAATACCTAAAATATTTTGGCTTAATGTTATTTATTTTGGTAATTATAAACAATTGAAAAGTTAACACTTAGAACAGCATTTCCATGACTGCTTAATGTTGCATTTTTAAAGTTCTGTATTTTATTAACTACTTAATATAAACAAAAAAATTTCATATTGTAATTCTGTGAACATAGACTATCAATCTATTTCAAAATAATTTTTTTAAATGCAATAGTTCATCTAGAAATTAATTGTAAAAACTGTAAAATTTTCATATTTGACAAAATTGAACATTTTTAATTTTTTTCTCAAGCTTTAAGGAATTAAATGGTATTACTTAAATTAACATACAATAGAGTGGTAAGTGTCATAAAAATGTTACCCAAGTTTTAAAGCTGCCTTTTATTTCCTTCTTCTTCAAAATAGTCACAGTCACATTTTCTGAAATGTCAATTTCCCCCCTTTATTTAGGTACGAAAAATTAAATGAAGGAAACTTTCTACAACTAAAATATTTTCCAAGAATATAATACAGAATGTCTATTTTATGCATGAAAAAACTCAAAGTTGCCTTTTGAATCCCAAGGCTTTAAAATTAAATTGAAGTTAGAGAATTTTCTTCGTTTTCTAAGCACTTTAAAGAGATACAATTAACTAAATGAAGTAAAGCAAATATATCCAGAATTTATCACAATACAAAAATCTATTGAGGATGAATATAAAACAATGATATAGATTATATTTGCTTTTATCGACACATCATTTAAAATTTTAACAATTTTTCATTCTCTCTCCGAGCTCTTTTTCAATCTGATTTAATGTTCGTTGCTCAATTCTGTAGGACCTTCCAGTTGATGATGTTGATGGAACAGGTATTTTAATTAAAATATTTTTAAGTGGTACCCAACAAACATCATCTTTAATAGGCCATGTAAACTGCAGTGATGGTCCATGCGGACTCGTGAACTTTACAAGAACATCACTCTTATCTGGTGAAATATCAATCGTGTTACCTAACCACCAACAGTTATGGAAAAAACACTCAAAATACTGGTGTTAAACAATAAAGTAATTAAAAAACTTTGTAAAAAACACACATAAGATGTTATAGGTAAGAGGATACGCACGTTTCAGCCAAAAATTGTTTTGGCCTTCATCAGTCCAAGCCCTTCGTCGCAAGCAACACAGGGAACTGAAAAGAGATAAACAAGCAAGATGTTGCCACAAGGGGCAAAGAAAAGTCGAACAAAACCACGGAGAGGGGAGAAAAAAATATAAATAAAATATATGAAAGGAAAGAAGCACAAAAATACAGAAATAAAAAAGGAATAAATAAATAAATAAAAAAATTATAATAAAAAAAGGGAACACACGAATACAAACACACACACACAAAAAAGAGAAAACAGAACAAAACAAAAAACAAATAGAACACAATTTTTTTTTAAATTAAAAACCACGAACAGGACAGCACAAAATATATATAATTCAATTTTTTTTTCTTTTTAATATAAAAAACGTAAAGGAAGACAGTAACACATGTACACACACATAAAAAAAGGGGGGGGGCAAACAAAATAAAAGAAGGGGAAAGGGAACGAAAGAAAAAGAAAAAAGGGGGGAGGAGTAGACGAAGAAAGTGAAAAGAAACTTACAACAGCAGCTTCCAAGCAGAATGAACGGAAGAACCATCGTTCACAAGACGTTCTAAGTGCTGGGTAATGGAAAAACCTTCCAAAAAATCCAGATGGGACAAAGACTGAGGAGTGCACAAAATCTTAGCCTTATAAAACTGAAAACGATGTTTTTTTGGATGTTCTTGTTTCTAGGAATCCTGACGGTTTCAAAAAAACGGGAGAAAAAAATATAAATAAAATATGGGAAAGGAAAGAAGCACAAAAATACAGAAATAAAAAAGGAATAAATAAATAAATTATAATAAAAAAAGGAACACACAAATACAAACACACACACACAAAAAAGAGAAAACAGAACAAAACAAAATAACAAAAAACAAATAGAACACAATTTTTTTTTTAATTAAAAACCACGAACAGGACAGCACAAAATATATATAATTCATTTTTTTTTTCTTTTTAATATAAAAAACGTAAAGGAAGACAGTAACACACGTACACACACATAAAAAAGGGGGGGGGCAAACAAAATAAAAGAAGGGGAAAGGGAACGAAAGAAAAAGAAAAATGGGGGGAGGAGTAGACGAAGAAAGTGAAAAGAAACTTACAACAGCAGCTTCCAAGCAGAATGAACGGAAGAACCATCGTTCACAAGACGTTCTAAGTGCTGGGTAATGGAAAAACCTTCCAAAAAATCCAGATGGGACAAAGACTGAGGAGTGCACAAAATCTTAGCCTTACAAAACTGAAAACGATGATTGGAATTCCAACAATGTGAGGCAATAGAAGATTTGGAAAGTTCGTGCTTACAAACATATCTCTCATGCTCTTTGAGCCTAAATTTGAGAGCTCTTCTGGTCTGACCAATATAGCCCAAATCACAAGATCCACAAGGAATATAATAAACACCCCAACGGTTCTCAGTAGGAATAGGATCTTTAAGGGAAGAAAATTTAAGTTTATTAACAGGTTTGAAAATGACTTTGAAACCGAAATTTTTGAGAAGTTTAGAAATTTTGTAGCATAAAGGTGAAAAGAAAGGTAGTACAATTAATTCGTTGTGAAAATTAATAGTATTAGTAGAAGTATTAGTCTTATTAAGTTTAGAAACAGCTTTATCAATAATAGAGGGGCTAAAACCACGAGAAACAGCTGAGGATTTTAAGTAACTAATTTCATTATTAAGAAATGAAGAATCGAAGCAAATTTTGATAGCACTAAACACATAAGTGTAAAAAGCAGAAGTTCTTTGCTGGTAAGGATGATTAGATAGGGCATGAGGAGGTAAAGATGTAGAAAAAGGTTTGCGGAAAACAGAAGTAGAGAAACCGTCAGGATTCCTAGAAACAAGAACATCCAAAAAAACATCCGTTTTCAGTTTTCTAAGGCTAAGATTTTGTGCACTCCTCAGTCTTTGTCCCATCTGGATTTTTTGGAAGGTTTTTCCATTACCCAGCACTTAGAACGTCTTGTGAACGATGGTTCTTCCGTTCCTTTCGTTCATTCTGCTTGGAAGCTGCTGTTGTAAGTTTCTTTTCACTTTCTTCGTCTACTCCCCCCCTTTTTTCTTTCTTTCGTCCCTTTCCCTTCTTTATTTGTTTGCCCCCCCCTTTTTTATGTGTGTGTGCGTGTGTTACTGTCTTCCTTTACGTTTTTTATATTTAAAAAAAAAATTGAATTATATATATTTTGTGCTGTCCTGTTCGTGGTTTTTAATCAAAAAAGAAATATTGTGTTCTATTTGTTTTTTGTTATTTTGTTTTGTTTTGTTTTCTCTTTTGTGTGTGTGTGTGTTTGTATTCGTGTGTTCCTTTTTTTATTATAATTTTTTTATTTATTTATTTATTCCTTTTTTATTTCTGTATTTTTGTGCTTCTTTCCTTTCCCATATTTTATTTATATTTTTTTCTCCCCTCTCCGTGGTTTTGTTCGACTTTTCTTTGCCCCTTGTGGCAACATCTTGCTTGTTTATCTCTTTTCAGTTCCCTGTGTTGCTTGCAACGAAGGGCTTGGACTGATGAAGGCCAAAACAATTTTTGGCTGAAACGTGCTTATCCTCTTACCTATAACATCTTATGTGTGTTTTTTACAAAGTTTTTTTAATTACTTCACCAACAGTTATCATAAACACAACAGAGAAATGAAGAAATTGAAATTTGATTTGGGCTCAATGCAAAATTGTCTTTCTTTAAAACCTTCGTTTCTTTTACTAATGAATGTGATAAATAAGAAACAAGGATTTTTGATGTGCAGTTAGAAATTGGCATGTAACAATGATAGTTGTGTGTTCCCAAAATAGCTGTTGACACTTCATTAGATCGCTCTTGAAGCTTTCTTTCAAATTTGATAACATTTACTGAAAAAAATATTTGTGATTGTATCATTGGAAAAAGAGAAAATATCTCTTGCAGTTAAAATCTGATTACTGAATGGTCTGTGCAAACTTGTTCTTGCTGCCAATCTCTTGGCAGTTCCACCAATGCCATCACACGCACTTTTGCCATGGCTTGTAGCAAAAAACTGCCACTCTGCTTTCAATTCAAATTCAGATTCATGGTGGCAAATGTGAGCAAAATCCTGAAATTTACTTCAATTTATATGATTTTAGAGACAAAAATAAGCTGAAGGCAATGATGAAAATTTTGAAAATATGTTACAGGACACTTTAATCTATAATGTATAATAATTTGAATAAATTAAGACCACTCCTTCATGTTCAAACAAGCAGCTAAAAAAGTACGAAAAATGAAAATTTCCTTTTTTTTTAACTTTTTTTTTAATCAAAGAATTAAAAAAACAGTTTTTAAATTGTACCAATTAGTTAGCTGTAAGTAAATCTACATTATACATCATTTTTAATACTGTCCTTCCTTTTTTAAAGCTAGCAGAAAAATCTGAAAAAAAATTGACAAATTTTTAATTTTTATTAATATCCCAGATTTAGTAGAAGCACTAACTAAATTTTATTTAGAACTTTTCTTAGACCTTTTTCTGTAGATTATTACAAGATATTATTTTTAAATTTATATTCAAAACTTACTGAATGACTGAGTTTTAAACTGGCTGCCTTGAACTAAAAAATTTTGTGCTTAATGCTTGCATCAATCTGTAATAGTATCAATTAACAAAACAACAAGTGGTTTGTGAAACTTCATATTTTGCATTTACTCTAGTTATATATGGTTTACTTAATTACTGATTTTCATTGAAATCTGTGACATGTGTGCCACAGCTGATTTGCTCATTTCGTATGGAATTACACTATTAGCAGATAAACTTCCCCTATTCGCTGTTAGCAGATAAACTTTCCCTATTTGCTATTAGCAGATAAACTTCCTCTATAAACAGCATTCTGTAGCTGTAACCAGTGAGCAGATTACTACCAAATTTGGCATATGGACTGTACATGAGATGCGCTCAAGGAAATTTTTCAGAACGTTTTAAAAAAATGTCCACTAGGCAGCACTTTGTATGGTGAAATCAGTGCAAATGTTACCCAAATTAGTGAGTAAATACCCAAAAACTATTGAATAAATGTTAAATCCAATTGTATATTTTGAATTAGTCATTTTCATCATTAAATTTGCCGTTTTTCATGCAAAATGCCACCTTGTGGACATTTTTTGAACTTTTTTTTTTTTTTAAATTCCTTGAGTGTATAGCCAATATACCAATTTTGGTTGCAATCCGTTCTCCCGTTTTAGCTATAGAGCATTGTTCATAGGGAAAGTTTAATTATAAGCACCCTGTGTGTGTGTGTGTGTGTGTGCATGTGTGTACTTTTATAAACAAATTTGGAAGATGTTTTCTAAATGTTGCTTATGTTCTCCCTCAGATGTAGAAAAAAACAATACTGTCATCATAATAATTGTAAGGTAATTTCATTTTATTTAGTATTCGCCTCATAATTCTTAAATTCAGCAGGTCCAACTTTAATCCTTTTACTTAAATTCTTAGAGACCTGTATTAGTTACAAAAGGCCAATTTTTCATACCTTGAGGGTGGATGGACACATGCCAAAATTTAGAAGTGAAAAAATGTTTTGTTACTGCTCATTTTTAAAGCAAAGTTAACAAAATTTTGTCAGTTTTACAACATGCATGATCATAAATAAAGAAACAATATTTTATGTTTTGATAATTAAATACTGGTAATTTTAGTTTCTTAGGAGCTGTGATTGATGGTATTTTACTGGTCATGAAAGTCAAGTAAAAGTCCTGAATTTTGATAAGAGGTAAAGAATTTTCTTACTGTACAACTATCTGAACCTAGTTATCTCTCTATTCTAAAAAAAAGTAACGACCTCTGCTGCCGCTGTCAAGAGCTTGTTGGGCTATCTTCTCCTAAACCGTGGGGATTTGAATTTTCAGAAACATGTCCATGGATTTGGAAAATTCCGAGGAACATGATAAGCTGACTTCAATTTCGAAAATCAAATTATTTTAGAAGATATTAATAAAAAACTGAAAAAAATAAAACATAAAGGTTGCCAGATTTGGCATAAAATCATTCATTCCTTTGCAACAAAGCAATTCCAAGTATGTAGAATCGCATAAAATTAACAAACATTAAATAGAATGACACGCCAAATTAAAAGTATATGAAATAAATAACTCAAAGTGTGTTACACATAGGTGACTATTTTCAAATAATAAGTTCGCTTAGACAACAGGAGTCCAGAATTAGGGATTATTCGTTTTTCCAAAACAGAATAACTCATTGTAACTGATTTTAAAAGCATCATCTTGGCATTAGGTACGATCTGGCAAAATGGTATTTTTCTAAGCAGGGTGAATCTAAACTGCGAGTTCCAAAATGTTAGAATCAAATATCTTGAGAATGAAAAATAATTAAAATGCAGATTATTTTAAAGCCGGTTAGGTCCAGCTGGAGTATTTGCTACCAGTAGACATATTTGGTGGCATTAACTGTGCCATTATAGTAGTTATAGTACACTTTGGATATTTGCCAGCACAGCGAGATGATATAATTTGTGCTGCTAAATATGTCTATCTGCAAAGGATTATTTATATGAAAATATGGATAACGGTTTTCCGGGAACCTTAAATGAGCAGTAATTATAGGTTGTGAGCATGTGTAAATCGCCAATTAATGTAAAGTCGCCATTGGTGGCAAGCTATCCTAGCTGTTCCGTAGTTTTTATCAAAGAAAACATATGAAATACTGTTTTCTTAAAGCTAATTATTAACTATACTTATACGCAAGTCGCCAAATTATGAAAATTCACCATAATTGGCTAATACGCAAGGTGTTCCATGGGTTTCACATAGTTAAAAATAGTGCAAAGTTTAAATTTTTATGTTCCAAGTTACATGCAAGAAACAATCAATTTGTAGCTCGATAACATTCTATCTAATCCAACCTTTGGGTTTTGTTTGTTGAAATTATGCCTTTTTTACGAATAAGCCTTATTAGGGGCTGAATGCCTCTTATGAAAAGAGAGCGTAACGAGTCTAGGGGCCTTGGCCCCCAGTACAAAAAAAAAAAGTTTCTCGTAACTGCATTCTGCCCCAGGTTTTCTTTCTGGTTAGGGCAATAACATCTGATTCTCTTTTGACCATTTTTCTTTTTTTTTTTAATGTTCTTGGAATGAAATTGTTCCCTCCTAACCTTAAGCAGGGAAATGTCACACACTTTCAATGGAAACATTAATTTTCTTTTACTCCACCCTCGTTCGCACTACGAAATTTTCTGTTGTAAGGAGAATCTTGTTTCCTAATCCTGAGTATCAATCACATTCAATTATCTCCTTTTTCGGCTGTGGCAACTTTACAATGGAGAGATTTTCTCTCATCTACGATATGCTAGAACTGGTTGCTGTAAGGGGGGGGGGGTGTTAGTTACATTCCAAAGCAACAGAATATTATACTGTTTAGATATTAATTATTAGTGTCCAACTTACTAATTTCTTCACTGTTTTAATTCCTTAATTTTTTGTAAAACTATTAAATATTTTAGTAATATTTATCTAAATGTAATTAGTTACACTTCAAAATCAACAAAGTGTTAATATACCATATAAGGTCATGAAAATTTCTTTAAGGTGGTGAATATATATATATTTTCTTCTGTTGTCCAGTAGACAACCTGGTAATTTTTAGTAATTTAAATATCCTATTCTAGTCACATCTGGCTCTTCTGTGCTTTAGCACCGTTCTACACCAATGGCTGATGCAGCAATGACTCATATCATTGATGGTGCACTCTGTCGCAAAAAAAAATTTAAGAGCTCTCTTTAAAAACACATTGTCTATTTTTTTATGTATCTCGCTTAGATTTTGAGACAACCACACCCACAATATAATGCAGTCATGTTTCTTTATTTTTTAACAATCTTTTTAGCTTAAAAGGAGAGGCAAAAATTGTATATTCAATTTGGGCTGAATCTTTGCAATTAATACAGTAAAACATCGCTGTAACTATATTGGATATAACAGTAATTCCTCTATACGGATAAAATGTTGTAGTCCCGCAGAATTTCCATAAGATCTTCTCTCGATATAATGATACATCCCTTCTAGAAGGATAATATCTTTGTATTGAGGTTTTACTGTATTAAAATTGCACACAAGACTGTTTTTGCAATCTTAAAACTATAAAATATTGCTTTTCAGCTGGACCAGCTTGTGAATAAGCTTGTTTGTCATTAAAAACTTGTTGAAAATTTATTTCTTTAATTAATGGGAAAAAATGACATTACTCCAGTACACCTACTGTAAGTTCTTGAAAATGATAAATAGTCTTTGAAAGCCCCACAAAAAGCATCACCTGTATGTTTCTACCCTCTTAACCGAAATGTCAATGTACAGTTAATGCCCACTGTATCAAGATTCATAGCATTTGAGATGGATGGAGAAGACTAATTTACAGATATTAGTCAAAAGAGAGACAAAGCATTATTAATGCATTTTTGTTTATGATTAAATTTAAAACATTTGAAAAACTATTATTTTGATTTGACTCCACTTTGTTGAAAAACATGGCAGAAAGAAAACGCAGAATATTGTCAATACTTCCAGTTAACTAGACCCAGCAGAATAGAGTTGAAAATGCTGAGCTTCTCTATTTCTGCTCATGGTTTCTGCTGTGTCACAGAAAATTGATACAAATTGAAAATTGATTGCTGATTGAACTTTGTGTAGGTTATTGTTATAGAATTGCAGCTCTATGCTTGTGTCAGAAGTTTGAATTTTTATATTGTATTGGGAAATTTTTACTAAGAAGTATTTTTAAAATATCATTTAAGAACACTTTTTTACTAAAAATAAAGCTGCTGATGTACAGTACAAAGATCTTTGATAAATCCCTTGTGATGTAAATTGCATATTTTCCATATTCTGTTTTAGGAAAATCATTTGAACCCAGAACCCCAGTGGATTCCAGGCCTTATTTAAATCAAGCGAGAAAAATGAAAAATTTTATAACACTGAATAATATGTCCAGTCATATTACTATACATAATTCATGTACAAAGCGTGTCACAATTCTCTCCCATGTTTGGAAGGCTTATAAAAAATATATATATGACCAATACAGCAACAAAGTTAACTTTATTGGACAAAGAAATGTTACAAGTTTTACTTCACAAAAGTCTAAAAATTTCGTGACTGCGATAGATTAATGCTATTTTGTTGGGTGTGGGTGTGGGGAAGGACAGTTAGTTTGTTCTCGAAAAAAGACAAAACTTGGCATGTTTCTTTCTCCAGTAAAGTCTTCTCCAAGAAAGAAACATTGCAAGTTATGTTTCACAAGTAACAGGCTTCCTCATCGTTGGATTGAACTAGGCTCTGCTGATGACGGCCGCCTTCTTCCATGGCCTCTTCGCTCTCCGGACTTAATTCCAGGCTTTTTTTTTTTTTTTTTTTTTTTTTTTTGTAGGGTTACATAAAAGATCTTGTATTCGTGCCAGAGATGAAATTTTCGCCAAAGGATGACAACTGCATTTGTTACAATGTTAAAACAAGTATGTTAGTGTGGGAAGAATTTGACTTTAGACTTGATATCTGCCGCATCACGAAAAAAGGACAGATAAGGGGGGGGGTGCAGAGGGGCTACTGCCCCAATAGAGAAAAAAGGAATTAATGTTAAAGGTCCTATTTTGCTTCCATAAAATGGATGTATATGTCAATCTTCTAACTAACTACCCTCACCAACAAACTAACTGCCCACGACAAAATTGTATTAATCCATCACTGTCACGAGAGGTTCACATATTGGACTTTTGTGAAATAAAACTATGTAACATTTCTTTCTCCAATAAAGTCAACTTTGTTGCTGTATTGGTAATATATATATTTTTATAAGACTTCCAAACCTGGGAGGGAATTGTGACACACCCTGTATATTATAATTTAAATGTAAAGTTATCTTTTTTGAAAATACATTTTAAAGAAGGTTTTTATTATAAATTGGTTCTATAATTGATACCGATATTTAAAATAAACTTATTAATTAGGAAATACTGCATGTGTAACTAATATTAGCTAATATGTCTACTTTGAGTCCATCGAAAATATTAATTTGTCTTAAATAGTCTTTAAAAAGTCCTTTTTGAGCCCTGCAGCTGTTAAAGAAGTAAAGGTTTTGACAGCTAGGTTTTCCACATGATAATTATAACCTAATGAAAACATTGTTGAAACTGTCATGTGGTGGAAACAAGTCAACCCTTTCCATGTTACACTTAAGGTAGCCTATTAACTTCAATTTTGAATAATCGACAGTTAAAACTTTCCTTTTTTTTTTTTTTTTTTTTTGGTCAACTCATATGTTCTTATGGAGTAGGCAAACATGGGTTGAGACTTGGGTCATTTCACTTCTCCATTGGTTTTATTGCCATATATTTACTAGGTGTATTAGTTAATTTCTGTTTTTCTTAGAAAAAGTTCATGAAGATGCAATCTGCTATTGTCAATGCTTTTCAGGTGTCTTGGGCATTGATTGTCTTTTCACATAAAAATAATTATATTTAAAATGATAAAGCCATTCTTTATAAAATGAATTTTAAACTTTGAAGAACAGTGCACATAAAAAAGATTGCATCAATATGGTTGTTTTGGATAGTGCAAAATGTCCACCATCTGCACTAGCAGGAAGGTTAGAAATGAAAGTAAACAACAGGTACCCCTTGCGTTTACTTTCAGTTCTAACCTTCCTGCCTATGCAGATTGTGGAACTCTTTTGTTAACATTAAATTCTAACCTATCTGCTTGTGTGGATGATAGAGCTTTTCGCAGCAAAGGAAGAGAGGACCTTTTGTACCACTCTAGAAATTACACTTGCGAAATAAATTAAGAGAATTTGCATAGTTTATTGAATTTCATGAAAAGAACTAAACTGTATGTAAAACCACCTTCGAGACAAAAATGCAAATCTTGTACGTCAAATTCATAAGTGTACTTGTGTGTGTAGGCAGAGCCAGTAGAGAAACATGCTTTATAAGCATGCGTGAGTTAAGACGCATTTCGTTTGCTAGCACACCTCAGTGAATTTCTTGGTCTTATTTTGCAGCAATTGCTTAATTTGAAATTGTAATAGTAAAAATGAGTAACCACTAACATTTAGATGGTGGAATGAGGTGATGAATTGTAGGAAGGCTAGAAGCAGGCCAGTTTCAAGTCCAGATTTGTAGAGAGTTCAAGTTAACGCCCAGCATTAATCATTATGGAAACACTTCCAGGATACTGGATCCATTGAGAGAAAGCCTGGGCAAGGTCGTCCAAGTGTCACGATGGCCAGAGAAGATCGGCATTTATCTATTATAGCGAGGCGTAACAGGAGTGTTACAGCTTCTCAAATCTCTTGGGACTTGTATTCCGCCACAGGAACCCGTGATCAAGGGTGACTGTTTCCAAAAGTGTTTATGAGAGAGGTTTGTTTGCAAGAAGACCTGCTGTTTTCATCCCGCTCACTTCTACCAACAGGAGAATCTGTTAAGCATGGTGCAGAAAACATAGATATCGGAGTATGGATCAGTGGGCGACAGCTCTCTTCACTGATGAGTCCCGGTTCAGCTTAAACACTGATTCTCGCCCTACATTTATATGGAGAGAACCAGGGACCTGCTACCTACCCTTCATTGTCCGCGAAATCAATCATAATGGCATAGAAGGTTTAATGGTCTGGGCAGGCATGATGTTGGATAGCCGCACACCTCTCCTTGTCTTTGAAAGAGGTTCTGTGACTGGTGTGAGGTATAGGGACGAGGTCTTGGAGCCCTATGTTCACCTTTTCAATGGTGCAGTTGGCCTTGAGTTCATTGTAATGGACATTAACACAAGGCCACATTGAGCTCTTCTGGTCGACGAATTTCTAGAGAGCGAGGATATTCGTCGGATGGATTGGCCAGCCAGATCTCCAGACCTTAACATTATTGAGCATGTCTGGGACACTCTGGGGAGGGCAGTTGCAACTTGCATCCTCCCTCCGAGAACACTCCAGGGAATGAAAATATCATTGCTGAATGAATGAAACCAATTTCCCCTGGACAATGATAAAGTGCCTTATTTCAAGTATGAAATCACACTGCAAGACCTGTATACTATCTGTAAGAGGGGACCATACCTATTAATCCATTTTTTTTTTTTTTTTAATTTGCAACCGCTGTTTATACCTTCCGACTCCAACATGTGTTATGCATGATCATGCGTGTGTATTACAATTATTGTGTGTGTGTGTGTGAATGGTTATTTGTTTTGTATCAGTGTATGCACATATCAAATTTCATTAAAATTGGTCCAGTAGTTCTAGAGTTAATCGACCAAGCCTGAAAATTCTCTTAATTTCTTACACCAGTGTAGAATTGCACTTTTTGTATGTGTGTGCTGTTTTACGAAGTTTTCAAATAGCTTTATCCTTTAAAAAAATGTTTGAGGCATGTTCTACTGTCAACTAATTTCATTCATGACATTTATGTGGGTAACAAGAATAAAACTTTTTTTATTTATTTTTCTAAAGTAAAATTTTTATAAAGGGCTGAAAAATGTACTTGAGAAAAGATAATTTTCCCTAGTTGATTAAATTAAGCATTTCAATTTTATATATGTATAATTTCCTTTCTTTAGTTTTAAAAGTTTATTGTATATACTAAGTTCTAGGTTTGTTTTACTGTTATTAATCATCTACTTTATTTACAGGTTACAGACATTCCTTCTGCTTGAATATTTTCTTAGATGATCTATCGCTAAAATTTTGGGAAGAGATGATGCTTAGTAGATTTTTTTTTTTCCAATTTCAATAATTGTTTCTTCACATAATCTACATAAAAACCAAGAGCTCATGATCCTTGCTAAAAGTTAGTTTTCAAGAAACATTTTTTAACAATTACTGTTCTCCATGGATGTAAAACACTACACAAGTGATGCTTATCAGTAAAACATTATCTCAGCAAGCATTATTTAAAGATAATTGTAGTACTCATCTAGGCAAAAAATCATTTGGTTTCATAATCTATCAAAAGTATTTTTCTATTCAGCCATAAAAAGAAACATCTTCATACCTACACTGGGGACAAATTTTTGCATGTGATATTTCTAATCCAGCATTTTTCCTGAAAAGAAACTTGAATAGATTCTGAATCATATAGAGAAAAAAAAAATTATCTTTGTGATGTTTATAAAAAACTGTCTGTGAAATAGGATTAAACGAGCATCTTTGCATTTATACAGTCGAGAAACCTGTATGGTTTCTGTAGTAAAGCATTCACTATGCAAGAAAATTTGAATGCAAGTATTTGTACCTATGCTGGAGTGAAATTTTATGTATGTGAAATGTGTAAAAAATCATTCTCGTATAAAGCAAGCTTGGACAGACATCTTCTCACCCATACAGGGGAAAAACCTTTTGTGTGTGATGTGTGTAAAAAAGCATATGCTGATAAAAACCGCTTGATTGAACATCTTCACACCCACACAGGAGAAAAACCATATATGTGTGATGTGTGCAATAGAGCATTCACTTACAGAACCAATTGGACTTTACATCTTCGCACCCATACTGGGGAAAAACCTTATGTGTGTGATGTGTGCTGGAAATCATTCTCTCAGAAATCAAGCTTGACAAAACATCTTTTTAGTCATACTGGAGAGAAACCTTATGTGTGTAATATCTGTAATAAAGCATATACTGATGAAAGAAACTTGAATTCACATCTTTTAACCCATACTAAAGAGAAACCTTATGTATGTGATGTATGTAGGAAGGCATTCTCGAATAAATCAAGCTTAAATGAACATCTATTTATCCATAGTGGAGGGAAACCTTATGAGTGTGACATGTGTAACAAAGCATTCACTAGGGCAAGAACCTTGAAAAAACATCTTCAAACCCATACTAGAGAGAAACATTTTGTCTGTGATGTGTGTAATAAAGCATACGCTCATAAAAGCCACTTGAAGGAACATTTTCGCACCCATACAGGGGAAAGACCGCATATGTGTGATGTGTGTAATAAAACATTCACTTATAAATCAAATTTAAATATGCATCTTCGCATCCATTCTGGTGAGAAACCTCACGTGTGTGATATATGTAGGAAATCTTTCTCTCAGAAATCAAGCTTGTCAAAACACCTTCTTAGCCATACTGGGGAGAAACCTTATGTGTGTAATATTTGTAATAAAGCATATAAGGAGGAAAGAAACTTGAATTCACATATTTTAACCCATACTGGAGAGAAACCTTATGTATGCAATGCGTGTACGAAGGCATTCAGACATAAATCAAGCTTGAACAGCCATCTTCTTATTCATACAGAGGAGAAACTTTAAGATGCATGTAATAAAGCACCCAGGAAAGAAGGAACCTTGAAAATGCATGTTTGCACCTATATTGAGGAGAAACCTTACATATATAATATCTGTAATATCTATATATACATCTTTGTTTACATTCTGGGAAGAATCCATGTGTGTAAATAAGCATACCATTGTGAAATAAGTTTGAGTATGTATCTTTGCTTCCATAATAGGGAGAAACCTTATGTTTGTGTAATAATAATAAAATGGCATTCTCTCATAAAGCAAGTTTGAATACAAAATTTCATATGCATGTTAAGGAGACACCTTATATGTGATGTATGTATAAAAATGTCTTCTGTTAAAGAAAGCATACCTACATTTGTTCTTGTACAATAGAAAATCTTAATGTTTGTGCAGTGGGGTAGGCAGATTTTTTTTTTTTTAAAGGGAAGAGGGTTGTGTAATATTCTAATGGTAAATGTTGAAGCAGAAAACCCTTTTTTAAGTGTATTGAAACCAATTATCCAGGGCTAGTATAAATACCTAAACTCAAGGCAGCACCTGGATTTTTTTTTTTTTTTGGGGGGGGGGGGGGAGGTGATATAAATGGTAAGAAATTGTATATTGTTTGTAGCTTGAAAAAAAATTTTGTCTGTGATGTGTGTAATAAAGCACACGCTTATAAAAGCCACTTGAAGGAACATTTTTCACACCCATACAGGGGAAAGACCGCATATGTGTGATGTGTGTAATAAAACATTCATTTCATTGATTTTTTTCATTTGATACAAACTATTATCTTTGAGACCATTACCTTTTATGTGATCTATATAAAATTTTTTATTGCATACTCACCGTATTTATTTGTTCAAAATGATGATGCTGACAAATTTTCAGTGTTACAAGTTCATAATATTGGTATAGCCAATTTCCTGTTTGCAGAGAAATATTTAAAAATAATTGTAAAATTTTAATTTTCAAAACATATTGTTAATTATTTTACTGGAATAATGATGTGTCTGTTTAAGAAAATGCTTACAATAATTAACAGTTTCTATCCTTTTTTCTCCCTACATTAAAAAAATATATGACTTGATATTTAAGAAATACAATAAACATTGTTTTTATGTACTTTTTCTATTAACTGCTTTCCACTTTGATTTTTGTACTGCTGTTTCATTTTCTTTAAATTTTTTTTAAAATAAATGTTTAATTAAATCCATTTACAATGTACACATTAACTTCATATAAATGCTTTAGAATGATAAATTTCTTTGAAAAAATTCCAACGTATTTTTATTTTCTTTTGATGCAATCGTTTTCTTAAATGTATAAATGTTGTTATGTTAAGACAATAAATTTCTTGTACGTATGAGGCCTTGTTGAATCTCATAGTTTGAAATAGAAGTGTGATACTGTTCACTGGATATGATTAGGTGATTAATGTCTCATTTTATCTATTACTTGTCTTAAAGTTGTGAATATTTTACTGTCAGAAGAAAGTAGCCTGCCAAGGAAATTTCCTGTAAATTGGCAAGGGAAAAAAACAATATGATTCAAAGTGTAAACTAATATATTTTAGCAATAAATCTCACAATTAGATTTATTTTGGTTAAATATGTAAGTATTAAAAATGCATAATTTTTTAATATTTTTTAAGTTCCTTTTCCTAACTAGCTAATTAACTATCATATCAACTACAGCTGATTTATCTAATTTCATACCTTGAATTAAAAAAAAAAAAAAAAAAAACTATAGAAAACAGTTTTTTTGTGAATCTACTGTATGTTCAGAAAGTCATACCTCAAAATAAGCTAGGAATCAATAAGCCATAACATTTTCTTCTGTATAAATGTTTTAAGTTCTGTACACCCTCCCAAAGTATTCAGACGTAAGCGAAATTTCCTACTTTAGTTTAGTGAATAAATGAATTTTCAAAAAGTGCACAAGTCTTCAGAAATTTGAAAAATCACAGAAATTCAACTTTTACTCGTATACTTTTTCAAAAAAGTGTGAAAGTGGTTTCAAAGAAAGGTGTGCATGTAGAAGTAAAGTTTAGGCGAACTTAGAAAATCAAGGAGTGTATAAAAAGCTAGTTTCGAAACTTAAAGACCGACGTAACAGAGTCTATACCGTAGTAACATGCATATACAGTATATATTTTTTTGAAAATAAGTTTATCAGGGAAAAGAAGATAAAGAGAAAATGATTTTTTTTTTTTCTGATTAATCTCACTGAATTGACAAAAATTAATTTTGCTTAAGACTTGAAATGTGGGGGCGATGGCTGAGACTGGTGGTGTTAGGTGGTTCTTTTTATCACTACATGGCATAACCTCTTCACCGGGCCCGGGTGGTACTAATGCCATCTACACACTGCAGGGAAGACCCGAGAGCAGAGCAGTAGCGAGAAAGTTCCCACAAATAAAGTGAAAAATTCAACTGTTGTCGCAGAGGCATGTGCTGTGCCTGTGTAGGTTGTTTGGGAGGTGATTATGATCTGTAAGAAACAAGAAATCAGTTTTTGAACTGTAAGTCCGAATAATATGTGGTTTGTTTTTGGACCAAACGCGGTCCAAGTCTCGATTTATGTGTATTGTGCTTGCCCGGTAAACGATCATTAGAGGTGTTTGCCAAGCGAAAACCTCAAGGACATTTAAACCAAATCAAATCTAGCAAGAAGCCAAGTAACTTCCGTGAGTTTTTGATCAACGATTAGGGTGGGCTTAGCTCAATAGCTTTGTTTCCAGCCCAAAAATAGTTGCTTAAGTGTGATTCTTTTCCTTACTATATGTTTGCTGTTGATGCCGTCACTAGGTTTACAATGTTTTTGGGGGAACCAAAAATTAATGTCGTTTTCTCACACACACACATACAACAAAAAAAAAAAACTTTTTCATTACTAAAAAGCTATTTGTAAACATGGGGTTAATATTGGTTACATTTTCAAGTAAGAATTTTACAGGTAATATTTTTTTTTTCTTTTAACTCTTAAAAAATGTGACCACCCTGTTTTTTTTTTTTTCAACGTTTGCCTCCTTGGAGTACGATATTCAAAATTTCCTGAAATTGATTTTTAGGTATTCGTGAGTGTTGTATTTTACTATAAGAATTTCATATACACCTCTTTATTTGAAATCATGAGCGGATATGTGAAAAGCGTTTTGGCCCCCTACCCTATATAAATTACGAATTTTGGAAAATATTGTCCAACATAGTTAAAAAATCCCACACATGCCAAATTTTGTATTAGCTTCAGTAGTTTTGGTTAGGCCAAGTATGGACTTGAGAAAAAAAATAACTTCCCGGTCCCCCTAATATAATACAAAGTGGTCCAAACTATATGTCAAAAATGTAGAGAGGACCAAGACGATTCAGAATCACACAGCAATGTGGGGTCGAAACTGTCGTCTGCATGTACCTCTGTCAATAATCACTGTGGAAGAACCATGAACTTAGTATGGACACTGTTGTAGTAACAGTGAACTTTCCGACCGTCGTTTGTCAGAAACGAACGTATTTTTTACAGAAACCACTTAACTAAAACTGATAGTTTACTAATTCTGTTTCGTTTCATTGATGAAAGTCTCTGGGAAAAGCTCATTGTTTGTGTTACTAAGAATTTAGACCAACAGTCTTCCAAAGTGATTATTAACAGGTACATGAATTCGACATTTTCGACCCCGTATTGCTGTGTGATTCTGAACCGACTTGGTCTCCTCTATCACCGTTTACATTTTAGACAAATAGTTTAAGACCTTCTTGTATATTTTTATTTGCTACCTATGTATGTGAATGCATTTGCTCCCTCGTTGCCCTCTCAAGATCTAGTACATGTGCTTTTAATGCCATAGTTAGTTTTGCTGTTTTGAAGTGTCCACTGCATAGTTTTGTTTACAGTTTCATCTTTTGGGCTAAATTTTTTTTAAAAGGTACTAAATCTTTAGAAAAACAAACAATAAAATGCCTGATGTTCTATGTCTGACCAAAGAAGGTTAAAAAGCTAAATAAGATGCATGAAAGCAATTGTTAAAAAGTGTATAGTCTTTTTTCTTAAATAATAAATCTTTTTTTTTAACATTTGTGTCTTATTTTCCTGAGCACAGATACTGTTTCCGAAATCTGTGCTTAGTTTTCGTGGTCATCGCTTAAAAGTCTAGCGTAGATGGAAAGTTCTATAAGCAGTCTAGTTGACAGGACGAAAGACAAATTTTGCTTGTAGAACTTCGTTGAACAGTCTGCTATAAACAGTGCACAGGTATTAACCCTTTAACGCGCAGTGTTCCCGCTCTGGGATCACCAAACTCTGACATTTTGACTGTTGCCAGTCACGAAGAATAGATTTGATTTTTAAAAATAGTTGCAGGTGACATAGCTTCACGAGAATCCTTTACTTTTTAGAACGTCATTTCCCGTAAAAAAATTGTCACGATTATTTTTAACAGCATTGACATCTGCTGAAAAATGGAAGAATGCGAGAACAGCTGGATAGATTGCCCAATGCTGAAAAAAGAGCAGCCGTTGCTATCGCTCGACTTAACTACCGGCAAGATGGCGGACGATCGAATGGATCGAATCGATGGCTATGACGCACAGCCAGCTGTCGTCAAAAAAGCGTCTCTAGATCTGTGGCACGCGATGAACGTTTCGATCGTCCGCCATCTTGCTGGTAGTTAAGTAGAGCGATGGCAACGGCTGCCCTTTTTTCAGCATTGGGAAAGGGTTGCGCCTCAAAAGGTTAATAAAATTGCTGGTGGTATTTATTGTCTTTGCGTGTGTTGCGAAAACTTGTTTGCGTATTAAGGCTCGTTGATTTTTATTTGGTCATTTACATGTTTCTGAGGAAATTGAAACTAGACTTTTCATTGACTGTGAAGAAAGTGCTATTAATAGCGAGAGTAGCTACCTCAGGACACAAATTCCGCTCGCATCGCGTTACACTGGGTGTAAAAAACGAAAATGATTCCCCGCCCCACTCTCCTCTTTTGGATTTTGCCATAGCAGATTTGTAAACAACATTTTTGAGCTTTGAACTATTTTATCACATGTTTTCTGCAGTTTTGGCTTTTATGGACTTAGAAAATGCCGAATTGAAAATTAAAACCACAAATCTTATCTCAAAATATCCTTCAGACTACGCAGATTCTGACAGCTTAATTGAAGCAATTCTACACACGAAGAGCGTTTATGTAGTACAATCTTCCAATCAGGAAGGGATCCACTGAAGCTTCTCACAACTCCATTTAAAATAAAAATCTTCCAAAAATTTTTTGTACCTGTGTACTGCAATTATACTTCTTCTTGTGCGATTATTCCAGTAACACTCTGTACGTCTGAAAGATCTTTTAGTTTCAGTAGAATAACGAGAACTCTTCGCAAAGGAGTACAACAGGCCAAAGTCGTCTTAACCATTTAGCAATTTTAGTAGTTGAGAATGAATCGGACAACCCTCTTGACTTTTCTGATGCCATTGATGATTTTAGTCAGAAGAAAGCTCGTAAGACTATTATTAAATTGTCTTATTTTGTGTCTATGATTCACATAGAACCTAATTTTGTTTTTAATAACTGCTTTTATTTTAATCTTAGTGAGTTAAATAAATATACTTGCTGTGGTCGTTTTTAAGTAAAATAATTTTATAAATACAGTTTGGACTTGTAAAATAGTGTTACGAATTTTCGGGGCAACCCGCTGCTCTGGGGCTGAAAATGGTTTAAAATTCGTATTCTACGCTTCAAATAGATAAATTTTGCTTTTTGTTGCATCAAAATCGGCCAATTAGAACCGGAGATACGGAGGTTTCGCTTTCCCGTATGTTTTTCTATGGGCTTCTAGAAATCTCGAGAAATATTAGTCCTAGAGCTTAGATCTCTTCACTTTTGAGGACTTATTTTTGGCGCCAAATTTGGCGATATTTCGCCAAAAGTCGCCAAGCTTGGCGACTTTTTGGTCATTTGGCGCGATTTTCCCAATGGGGCCTGGAAGTTGTTTTTCCTGCATTAAAAACGCATAATAACCTAACATTTCTCTTCTATGACGTAATCAAAATTCACGCCTTATGTAGAACCCTCCAGAAATTGACTTTTCTGGAAACCTCTTGTACCTCCTGCGTCGGCTATTTATAGAAGCGCGCATCGCCCCGAAGTCAGTCAGTGCGAGCTGAACGCTCGATGTGTGAATAGCTCTCGGTACGTTTGTTGTGTGAATTGATAGTGCTATAGAAGCTGTGTTTTAGCTTGTTTTGTGAAGCTGTTTTCAAAGTGCTGTGTGTAAATTCTTCATTGCTGTGTCTTAAGGGATTGTGTACTATATCCCTTGAATATTTCTACGGAATTTTTGCCTGTGAAAGTGACTTATTTTGGTGTGAGAAATACAGCATTTGTGAGAGCTTCTGATCCAAGCGGATTGTTAAAAGCACGTTATTGCTAGATTGTGCTTGTGAATTGTGTACAGCTGATTGTACTACGAAGATCTAGAAGCAATAAAGTTTGTGTTCCATCCTGACAAGTGACTTTTTACTTGAACTTTTTACACCAACAGGACTTTAGAACGACGAACCCAAGGAGTAGCAGAGTAATTCCGCAACATTTGGTGTCAGAATCGGGATTCTAAATAAAGACTTTAATTTTCCAGTTTATGGTTTTGACTAGACAAAAAATGGAAGAACAACTTCAAAAGCTCATGAATATGATGCAAGAAATGAAAGCCGGACAAGACGAGATGAAAGCCGGACAAGACGAGATGAAAGCTGGACAAGAACAGATGAAGGCGGATTTAGAGAAGAAAATTGAAGCAGGACAGACCGATTTAGAAAAGAAAATTGAAGCCGGACAGACCGATTTAGAAAAGAAAATTGAAGCCGGACAAGAACAGATGAAAGCGGATTTAGAGAAGAAAATTGAAGCCGGACAAGAAGGAATGAAATTGGGATTGGAGAAAATGGAGACTGCTTTGGGAAAATTAGAGAAATTCGAAAAGAGTGTGCAGGAAAGTCAAGAGATAATGGAGAAAAGAATGTCGCTCATAGAAGAAACTCAAACGAAATATGAACAAAGAATTGAAGGAAAAATAGAAGAAAATGTTAAGGAATTGCAGCAAGATATTTGCAGAATGCGGGAAGAATTTAAGAATAAAATTGAGGAGAAACTAGACTGGAAAGAAAATATAGTTTCGAAAATACATGAAGAATGTGAAGCTAAAATTGAAGAAAAATTGGACTCTCTCGTAAAGCTGGGAAAGTTACCCGAAAACATCAGGTTATCTTCACACCGCCCAGCAGTGAAACTTACTGCCTATGACGGAAAGACTCCCTGGGAAGCTTACAAGACCCAATTTTCGATCGTCGCCAGAGCCAATGGTTGGAGCGAGTCCGAGAAAGCTAATCAACTGGCCGCTTCCCTTAGCGGAGATGCAATTAATGTATTGCAAACTATCGGAGCGACGAAGATAGGAGATTTTGACGCCCTCGCAAGTGCCTTGGAGATGAAATTCGGAGAGAAGTGCCAGAAAGAATATAGTAGAATCCAACTTAAGTCAAGGATGCAGAGATCTGGCGAGACCCTTCAAGAGCTGGCTTCGGACATAGATAGGCTGTGTCATCTAGCCTACATGGACCACCTTGATAATGTCCGAGAAGAAATGGCGGTACGTCATTTTATTGAAGCCATCCGTGATCCAGAAACCCAAAAGGCACTCATGTTGGAGGATTATCAGGATTTGAAGTCTGCTCTGGTGTTCGCAATGAAGCTAGAGGCAGCCCAGCGGGCCGTGAGAAAAGATCGGCATGCTGTTAGAGCGGTCACGGTCCAAGAGGAAGCTGACAAAGACACAGAGAGCGTCGAGAACAGATTGAAGAGAATTGAAGATCTCATAGAGCGAAAATTTAGATCCGATAGAACGAGAGATGGCCCAAAGAAAGTAAAATGTTGGAAGTGCAACAGTGAGGGGCATTTACGAAAATACTGTGACGCACAAAAGAACTCTCGTCGTAAAGATCGCGGTTATCAATGCACCAGAGAAGCCCATGAAGGAAGACAGAAAAGAGACGACTTTCAGGATATTCAAAAGCCCCGTTTGAAAGTCTTGCAGATTTCATCAGTGAATGGCGGCAGTAATGGACTCTTCGTACTGGGATATGTTAATGGTTCCCCATGCCACATGGTGATTGATACTGGAGCGAACGTAACCATCATAAGGACGGATCTGGCCAAGAAATTAAATTTGAAGATTATCTGGGCTCCGCCCTCGCTGACCCTCCAGACTGTGACAGGTGACAAGATCGAAGTGGGCGGAAAAGCGCAAGTAGAAATCACGTTTGGAAATGCCAGATACGACCATGTGGTATATGTCGCCAATATTACAGACTCTTTTATTCTCGGACTCGACTTTTTAAAATCGCACAAATTTAACTTGGACTTTAAGAATAATGAGCTTCGTTCAGACTCAGAAGAAATAGCTGCGTTCGATATTAGAAATGAAACTGTTTTGCCTGTTCAGCAAATAATAGCCCAGACTGATATCAGTCTACCTCCCAGAACTGATTCAATAATTTCTGGAACAGTAAAAGAAAGCAATAAATTCCGTTTTGGATTAATCGAACACCCAAGCAATAGTGATTCCATCAGAGGAGTACTTGTGGGAGCAACACTTGTGGACTTGTCGAGAACAGAAATTCCAGTTAGAGTAGTAAATGTGACGGACAAGTCGAAGGTGATAAAGAAAAATGAAGTGTTGGCGACATGCACTCCTGTTACATGCATTAATAAGAACATCAGCCAAACGACAGCTAAATCTTCCGAGTGCCTGACGAAGGAATTAATACAAGACGTGGAGTTAACGGCAGAACAGAGAAGCGCTGCGGAGAAAGTAATAGCTGAATTTGAAGACCTCTTCTCCCGTACTTCGGGTGACTTTGGCCGTACGAGCTTAACTCAACATAGGATAGATACAGGCAGCCATTCTCCCATCAAGCAACATCCTAGGCGGCTGCCGTTTGCTAAGCAAGAAGAGGTGAGCAGACTTTTAGAGGAGATGAAGCGTGATGACGTCATCGAGCCATCGACTAGTCCCTGGGCCTCGCCAATTGTTTTGGTCCGAAAGAAGGATGGTTCCACCCGGTTCTGTGTTGACTACAGACGTCTGAATGACATTACCAAGAAAGACAGCTACCCTCTTCCCAGGATAGACGACACTTTGGACACTTTATCGGGAAACGAATGGTTTTCCACTCTGGATCTGAAAAGTGGTTACTGGCAAGTGGAAATTCATCCCGACGACCGTGAAAAGACTGCGTTCACCACGGGACAAGGATTATGGCAGTTCAAAGTTATGCCTTTTGGACTCTGCAACGCACCTGCTACATTCGAGCGACTAATGGAGACAGTGTTGAGAGGACTTTCCTACGAAGCATGTCTCGTTTATTTGGACGATATCATCATCGTCGGAAGGACTTTCGAAGAGCATCTAGAGAACATCCGAAAGGTGCTGCAGAAATTAAAGGAGGCGAACTTGAAACTGAGTCCATCGAAGTGCAATTTGTTTCGTCGGGAAGTACGTTACCTCGGGCACATAATATCCGCCCACGGAGTCCGAACCGATCCCGAAAAGACGTCCGCAGTCCAGAACTGGAGTCGTCCCGAGAATATCCACGACTTAAGAAGTTTTCTCGGTCTGTGTACTTACTATCGAAAATTCGTGAAGGGCTTTTCTCAAATTGCAAGACCTCTTCACAAATTGACCGAGACTGGACAGAAATTTCTCTGGACTGAGGAATGTGAGGACGCATTCAACAAACTGAAGACGGCTTTAACATCTTCGCCGATCTTGTCGTATCCTCACCCTGACAAGCCATTTATCCTGGACACAGACGCAAGTAAGGAGAGTGTCGGAGCAGTTTTGTCCCAGGAGATAGATGGCCAAGAACACGTCATTGCTTACTGGAGCAAATGCCTTTCAAAGGCAGAACGTAACTATTGTGTTACGAGAAAGGAACTCCTTGCTATCATTAAGGCCGTGGAGCACTTCCATCATTACCTGTACGGCCGAAAGTTCCTGCTCCGAACGGACCATGCCTCTTTAACCTGGCTTCTAAATTTCAAGAATCCGGAGGGCCAAATAGCCAGGTGGATACAGCGACTACAAGAATATGACATCGAGATACGTCATCGGAAAGGGTCATCTCATGGAAATGCAGATGCTTTGTCGAGAAGGCCCTGCATAGACAGTTGTCGCTATTGCTCCAGGGCAGAGAAAAATTACCATCTGAAACATCCCGCTGTCCGCCAAGTTACATCATCGGCATCATCTCAAGATCCCTGGAGTGACGAAAATGTTCGGGCGGACCAATTAACAGACAGCGACATCAAACCTATTGTGGAATTTATGGAAAAATCCAGCGCTAAGCCCAGTTGGCAAGAAATATCATCTTACAGTCCGGCAACAAAACAGTACTGGGCTTTATGGGATTCGCTTCGCCTGAGAAATGGAGTCCTGTATCGTAAATGGGAGTCGGACGACGGCAAGATGCTCCGATGGCAGTTGGTACTCCCTCGCTCGAGGATTCCGAAGGTTCTAGAAGAACTTCATAATGGCTTAACTGGGGGCCATTTTGGCGTAATGAAGACCCTGCAGAAAGTTCGCGAGCGCTTTTACTGGGTTAGGGCTCGAGGCGACGTCGAAAAGTGGTGTCAAGCTTGTGACGCCTGTGCCGCCCGCAAAGGCCCGAAGAAACGAAGCCGTGGAAGACTACATCGTTATAATGTAGGAGCGCCTTTTGAGAGGATTGCACTCGACATCCTGGGACCTCTTCCGCGAACTTCGGATGGCAACAAATACATCCTAGTTGTCATTGACTACTTCTCTAAATGGCCCGAAGCGTTTCCTATTCCCGATCAAGAAGCTACGACCGTAGCAGAGGTACTGGTGCAAGAATGGATTTCCAGATATGGAACCCCTCTGCAACTTCATTCCGACCAAGGAACGAACTTTACCTCTGCAGTCTTTAAAGGACTATGCCAACTTCTCGGAATGGACAAAACCCAGACTACGCCTTTACACCCACAATCCGACGGCATGGTGGAGAGGTTCAATCGTACAATTTTGAACAACCTCTCGCTCCTGGTATCTAGGAATCAAGAGGACTGGGACAAGAAACTCCCCCTGTTCCTGCTGGCCTATAGGAGTGCCGTCCATGAGACTACCGGCTACACACCTTCCCAGATGCTGTTCGGCAGAGATCTTCGTCTTCCCGCCGATCTAGTGTTCGGCCGCCCTCCAGATGCGCCTTCATCGCCAGAGGAGTACGTGGAAAACCTTCGGGCACGGTTTGAAGATGTGCATCATTTTGCTCGGGAGCGGATCAACCTGAACACGGAAAAGATGAAGACTCGCTACGACACGAAAGCTACGGGACACGAGTTCAACGCAGGTGACAAAGTTTGGCTATGGAATCCTACTCGACGGAAAGGCCTGTCTCCCAAGCTGCAATCGCCGTGGGACGGTCCTTACACAGTCCTAAACCGGCTGAATGACGTCATCGTACGGATTCGTAAGTCACCAAACTCGAAGCCAAGAGTTGTACATTACGATCGGCTAGCCATCTACCGCGGTTGTAATTAGTTATTTGACTATCAGACCATGTTCACTATGGCGTAATTCCTCCTTTCTTTCAACTGTCATTTCTTTCCTGTCTTTCTCTTCTCTTCCTCTTTCGTCAACTCTCTTTCACTCATTACTTACGCCATGTTTAGTGTATATATTTGTAATATATTGGATTTTATTAATGTGTATTTGTTATTACATTGATTACTTATTACAGTGTAATTATTTATTATGTTGATTATTTATTTATTAATGTGTATTTGCTTATTGTGCTATTGATTACTTGCTTGAATTATGTTGTTAAAATCTTGTTAAGTGTTATACAGTGTAGGTACCTGTGTGACCTCCTAACTAGGGATTGTACTGCCCGGGACGTGCAGTCCTTGGGAAGGGGGCAATGTTACGAATTTTCGGGGCAACCCGCTGCTCTGGGGCTGAAAATGGTTTAAAATACGTATTCTACGCTTCAAATAGATAAATTTTGCTTTTTGTTGCATCAAAATCGGCCAATTAGAACCGGAGATACGGAGGTTTCGCTTTCCCATATGTTTTTCTATGGGCTTCTAGAAATCTCGAGAAATATTAGTCCTAGAGCTTAGATCTCTTCACATTTGAGGACTTATTTTTGGCGCCAAATTTGGCGATATTTCGCCAAAAGTCGCCAAGCTTGGCGACTTTTTGGTCATTTGGCGCGATTTTCCCAATGGGGCCTGGAAGTTGTTTTTCCTGCACTAAAACGCATAATAACCTAACATTTCTCTTCTATGACGTAATCAAAATTCACGCTTTATGTAGAACCCTCGAGAAATTGACTTTTCTGGAAACCTCTTGTACCTCCTGCGTCGGCTATTTATAGAAGCGTGCATCGCCCCGAGTCAGTCAGTGCGAGCTGAACGCTCGATGTGTGAATAGCTCTCGGTACGATTGTGTGAATTGATAGTGCTATAGAAGCTGTGTTTTAGCTTGTTTTGTGAAGCTGTTTTCAAAGTGCTGTGTGTAAATTCTTCATTGCTGTGTCTTAAGGGATTGTGTACTATATCCCTTGAATATTTCTACGGAATTTTTGCCTGTGAAAGTGACTTTTTACTTGAACTTTTTACACCAACAGGACTTTAGAACGACGAACCCAAGGAGTAGCAGAGTAATTCCGCAACATTTGGTGTCAGAATCGGGGTTCTAAATAAAGACTTTAATTTTCCAGTTTATGGTTTTGACTAGACAAAAAATGGAAGAACAACTTCAAAAGCTCATGAATATGATGCAAGAAATGAAAGCCGGACAAGACGAGATGAAAGCCGGACAAGACGAGATGAAAGCTGGACAAGAACAGATGAAGGCGGATTTAGAGAAGAAAATTGAAGCAGGACAGACCGATTTAGAAAAGAAAATTGAAGCCGGACAGACCGGGATTGTGTACTATATCCCTTGAATATTTCTACGGAATTTTTGCCTGTGAAAGTGACTTTTTACTTGAACTTTTTACACCAACAGGACTTTAGAACGACGAACCCAAGGAGTAGCAGAGTAATTCCGCAACAATAGTTACCGTAATCGAAGAATTGCGTGGAGAAACAATTTGAGGGGGGGGGGTTGTCTCTGATCTTGGGTTCAGGGTCCGGGGAGACTATGACGCCACTGCTAACAAATGGAGCTGCGCGTCAAAATCCATCGACGATCATCATGTATGAGTATTAACTCATTCTCAGCAAGCAGTCACAAAACAATCTTCACAAAGCTCAGCTCTACAAACATTCGTCTGTGCCAGTGTCAAAAAAGATTTCTGAAATAAGTGTTTGGACTGTGTACCTGGGAATATAGCCAACAGTAAATAATTAAGCTTTTACATGCGTCCTAGTGCATTATGGCAAGTAAGGATTTTAGCGAACGAGATCTAAAAATGTAGATGTATTAAATATTGATAGTTTTCTCCATTCATAAGTCTTTTCATAATTTCATTGTTCTCTTCATGTTCTGAATATTTCCTCCCAAAACAACATCCCTCAGTATTTTTAAAAATATTCTTGCATTAAAAGTTCACCTTTTAAACAGACAGCCTTAAAACATTCCTAATTCATCAAAATACATTGTTGATACTGATTTACTATAGCTTCTACGACTTATCGTTTTCTTTGGCCGAGAAGTACCTCAACAAAAAAGACAGCTATAGCACAGAAATAGCCTGCTACCAGCAATATAAAAGCCCCTTGAAAATGTGAAACTGATAACGGTATGCTCCAGTTATCTTTGTCATTCTCTGTAGAATTCAGTATCATTTTGCGAATATTTTCGAGGCGAAAGTCCCTGTTTAATTCGTTATAAATCCCCGAACTCCAAATGGCGTGCATTATTGAATCAAAAGGGTGTTTGCAACAGAAATCCTTTCTAATACCTATTGCCAGAAAGACAGAAAACAAAATATCTTGAGAAATAAAATGCTTGGATTCTGTGCCAATCGCTCTACTAAGTGGAGTAACGTATGCTGGAGTAATCTTTAAGCTGGTGTTGCTTAGAACTCCGCTCATTCCATACATTCCAGCGTAATGTGGATTTTTTTTCAGAGACTGACCAATAATTTTTACATTGGGATCAAAAGATTTCAGAAATGCACTTGCGAAGTATGCTGCTATATTAGGAGTACTGACGGCGCAGTACTTACCCTGATGAATTCTGTTTGCTAGTTCTGGAACAGTGCGAACTCCAGTCAAGGATGGAACTGTCAAGAAAGACAGCAGTACGGCAGCATAGCTCCAAAACAATAGCATTTGGAACACCAACAAGCTCGCTCTTAACAAAACTTCGCTATTTCTCTTTGGAGCATTCGTGGATTCTCGGAGAAAGTATTTGCAAGCTTTCAAGCAGTGGGTTAATGAATATTCTTTGTGAAACAGAATGAAGTACACCATTAATAAAATAAAACAACTCAACCATACAGACAGACTTCGGCAGTAAACGGTTTTAAGAATGATTGCGTGTCAATAGATTTTTCCAATCTTCTTGTTACAAAAACGACGGGATCAATTAAAAACGGGTAGCTATAGTCTATTATTTGAAATCTCTCTTCGTTTAATCCAAAATAGCTAACAATAATATCTGCTTCATTCCGTTGTAACATACCTACCATTCCACTCCAACTTCCATTTCCAAAATTTCTGCCAAATTCCCCGTCACTTGGTATAACTACTTTGTACGAAAATTTCAATTTTTGAGAAAGAATTTTAGTTAGTTCAGCATCCGCATGGCGGCCGAAGGTTTCATCTTCAGGGACTTTTCCAAGATACACAAATGGTACAGTAGGGCAATTCTAACGAAATTGGGGAATGTCATATTACTCAGTAGTATTCTGGTGATTAATTAAAAAATTTGGGGAGAAAAGTAGGATATACCACTGAGATAGTTAATACGGTAGTAAAAGTTTTTTGATTTTTTTTTTTTCATCAAAATTAAAAACGAAATCTTCGTAAAATGACCTTTAGTATTCTAGTTTCAGATTTCAATTTCAAAATATTTTTTTGACAGAAATATGAAATATAAACTAAAAAGTCGATTTAAATATTGGGATTTCAGTACTTACAAATACTATAAATCGGAGAACATTCTATAAAAGTGAATTCCTTTTTGCTGAAGTCGAAGACAGGAAAAAAATGAATGACTTATTTTCAGAAAATACTCTCTGCCTATCGGTAACCATAGAAACGAACTTTTTCATAATTGTATTGCTTGTAATGTAAAAAGCTGTTATTACGTGTAGCAAATGAGAGGTACAGCTCTGTGGAAAGAATAATGATAGTGACAATTTACAAGGGAATTTTATTTATAAATGGTAATGCACTTTTGCTCATTAGGAGAACTAATGTGATGTATAATATATAATCGACGCAATTTCGAAAAGTTCGTTGCTGGGAATTGGAAAGATGAATGGTAAAATAGAAGTTTGCATTTAAATATATTCATAATGGGCAGCTGTTGCTACGTGATAAAAATTACTTTTTTTTTTTTTCAAGCTTTTTATTAGCTTTGGTCGGTGAATGTCGTTCCAGCTCAAAATTTGTTTGCGAATTTTCACATACTTTCTATTGTCATATCGAGCTGAAGCTTTGCATACACGTGTAACTTCGATGACACTGAGCACTGATGTATTTAATTTTTCGATGTCATTTTTTTTTTTTTTCAGTCATTAAATATTTTGTTCCAAAAATAGTGTGTTTACGCACATACCAGTTCCTATGTTTCTAATTAATGATCGGACATTTTTTTATCTTTACATCATTGGATTTTTTTAAAATCTGAGAAGGGTGAAATACTTTCTATTCTGTAGCTTAAATTTTTAAATTTTAATGATTTTTCGAAAGAATTATCACACGCAGTTATCGCCTTCAATTTCTAACATCGTGGCATTCATAAACCTACACATTCTTACTGTTTCAAAATTTTCCCTGAATTCGGGGTTCCTAAGTAGTTTAAAAAATGACCAGTCAAGAAATGTGAAATATTTCAATTTTGATAAATTTTTTAACCAAAAGTGGTAGAATCAATCGGTAGATTTTGCTGCCGACTGCGCAATAAACCATTTTTCTCCTGGTAAGAAATCACAACTCCAATTAAACCATAACGATTATACCACGCTCACTCGATAGAAGGGTGACTCAAAGGGGGGGGGGGAAAGTTATTTATATCCGATTTAAATAAGTTCTGTGAAATTTTTTTCTTTTAAATCAAAAACTGTTTGAATATACTTGTTTTATTTTTCTCACATTTTAAGCTTTTACTAGATTGATTTGCTACAGTAGATGGATATTTAGCTGGATCACCGTTTTGGGACTGCTTTGCGGGCGGTGGACTTTTGACGTGAATACGTCTTTAAAATTGCTTCCGTAATGGCAATTCAGAAAAATGATGATAACAAAATCGGGTGATGCCGTTTTCTGTTGCAGCTACATGCACAGTGGTGGCCAAAATTGAGGACACTTTTGGAAATTTTTATGTTTTCTAAATTTGTATGGTTATAGTAAATGATATGTTTCACAAAATGTCATCTCTATTATATATCTTTTTAAACAGAATTTACAGATTTCAATACAAGAAACAAAATTTAAATATTTGCTTACAAAAAAAGTTATACTTACTTTAATATGAAAAACAAACGCAGTCATGAAGTGGCTTGACATTTTTAACTTAACTATCCAATCACTGTTCTGGAAACGAATGAAATGTTAATACATGCCAGAAGTATCTGACATCATTATCGACAAATCGACATTTTATTTTGTTCTGTAGAAGAAAGACTGTTTTTTTATATAATAAAATTACAAGTAGGATTTTTTGCACAACTTTTAATATTTATTTGGAATTTTCGTAAGTATTTTTAATACTTAGTCAAGAAACAATGACATCCAATAAAAGAGTAGATTGGACACCTAGAAAAAGAAGTAAAATTATTGTGTTTTATGAATGTGGTCTGTCTTGCGCTAAAATTTCAAGACAGATGGGTTGTTTAGTGAATAAATCAGGGGTCCGAAAGTTTTGTTTACGATATCAGAAGACAAATTCAAGAAAAACAAAGCAGGTAAAGGCCTAAAAAAGTGAACATCTTTTGATGACAGAAGAACCAAAAGGCTGTCTCCAAGATCGAAGAATGCCATCAGCAGCCATCAGAAGTTAACTGAATGATGCTGGTATTTTTGTAAGTTCAAGAACAGTCTGGAGAAAATTATCAGAAATTAGACTAAAAAGGTAGAATTCCGCATAAAACCCTTATCTCAGTTTGCAGGATCATAAAAAAGCCTACAGCGATCAAAAGAACACATTAGTTGCACCAATAAACAGTGGTCACAAGTTATAGGGAGTGATGAAACTGACGTATTGCAATTCCGTAGTGATAGGTGAAAATATGTAAGACGTAGAATAGGAGAAGAGCTACAACCTCACTGCATTTTCAGGCAACTCTGAAGAACACTATTAGTGTAATTATTTGGTCGTACACCCTGCAAAAAAAGTATTCGAGCAAGAGAGAAATTTCCTATTTTAGATTTGGGAATAATAATTTAGTTTTTGAAAAACGCACAACTTGACAGAAGTATGGAAAGTCATATTTATACATAGCCTAATTCATATTCTATGATAAATAATTTTTAATATACGAAACCAACGTAGGAAATATCGCTCTTGCTCGAATACTTTTTTTGGAGGGTGTACATGTCAACAGACGGTATTGGTTGCCTTCATGTAATCAATGAGACAGTGAATGGAAAAAAAATCACTATTCTAGAACCAAAACTTCGTTTTTCCATCAGGGGTATCTTTTTTAACAATGCTTCATTTACTTTTTATCAGGATTCTGCTCCTTGCCACACAGCAAAAATATCGAAAGAGTGGAAAAGAAAAAGACAAAGGGCGTTGAATTTTTGTCATGGCCAGGAGACAGTCCTGACCTCAATTTTTGCGGCACCATTTGAAAATTCTTCAACTAATGAGACGCCCGTCAAGTAAAAGGAAAATAATTGAGACTATGATTGTTTCCTGGCATCATGTAGTAACGAAGAAAGACTTAGAACTCTTGTTAGCTCAGTGAAACATCGATGTGAGAAGCTGTAAAATAAAGGCTACCCTAGTAAGTCCCAGACAGCACATAAGCTTCAATCAAGCTATTGACATTTCTTTGAATTTGGTGTATTAATACAAGCTTGACAGTTCAATTCATTTAAGCTTGCAGCAAGCTTGAAGATTCCAAAGAAATGAGTCAGCAAATATTTTCCCGCCGAATTTAAGTCATTTGAACTGTCAAGCTTGAATACAACTTGATTACTGCTTGATTTGGAAAGCCACTTAACAAATAATTGATAATCAGTCATAAAAGTGCTTGACCATAGAATTAAAAAAAAAAGATTCTATATTTCAAATATTGAAATTCTTCAAAATAAAATACAAATATACTACAAAATTAATTTCAAAATCAGTCGTTTGTCTCGATTTTGGCCAATATTGCTCAACATGAGTGTTGCGATATTGAAAGTTTTAAAACGTGTGCTGCTTTTAAGTTTATATTATGCTTATTTCCCTATTAGTAGAGTCTATAAATCACATATAACATTATTTTAATTTTGATTCATCCCATGGAAAAATAAAAGATATAGATCAGCATGTATTAAATACTGATATTTTTCTCTATTCATAAATCTTTTCATAATTTCATTGTTCTCTTCGTGTGCTGCATTTTCTGAATATTTCCTCCCAAAACAACATTCCTCAGTACTTTTCAAAATATACTTGCATATAAAGTCCACCTTTTAAACAGACAGTCTTTAAAACATTCCTAATTTATCAAAATTCATTGTCGATTCTGATTTACTATAGCTTCTAAAACTTATCGTTTTCTTTGTCCGAGAAGTACACCCTCCAAAAAAAGTATTCGAGCAAGAGAGATATTTCCTACGTTGGTTTCTTATATTAAAAATTATTTATCATAGAATATGAATTAGGCTATGTATAAATATGACTTTCCATACTTCTGTCAAGTTGTGCGTTTTTCAAAAACTAAATTATTATTCGCAAATCTAAAATAGGAAATTTCTCTCTTGCTCGAATACTTTTTTTGCAGGGTGTACCTCGATAAAAAAGATAGCTATAGCACAGGAATAGCCTGCTGCCAGCAATATAAAAGCGCCTTGAAAATGTGAAATTGATAACGACTGGTTCCAGTTATCTTTGTCATTCTCTGCAGAATTCAAAATCATTTTGCGAATATTTTCAAGGCGGAAGTCTCTTCGTGTGACTTCCGCCCCAAATTCGTTATAAATCCCCGAACTCCAAATGGCGTGCATTATTGAATCCAAATGGTGTTTGCAACAGAAATCCTTTCTAATACCGATTACCATAAAGGCACTAAAGAAAACATCTTGTGAAATAAAATACTCCGATTCCGTGCCTATCACTCTACTTAGTAAAGTCACGTATGCTGGCCTCTTCTCTAAGCTGGTATTGCTTAGCACTGCATGTACATCAGCATCAATTGCACTTTTCATTAGAGACTAACCAATAATTTTTCTATTGGATTCAATCCTTTTCAATAATGAACTTGCGAGAATTGTTGTTTCAATGGGAATACTGACGGCGAAGTACTTACCCTGGTGAATTCCGTTTGCCAGTTCTGGAATGTTGCGGACGCCAGTCAATGATGGAACTGTCAAGAAAGACAGCAGTACGGCAGCATAACTCCAAAACAGTAGCATTTGGAACACTAGCCAGCTTGCTCTTAACAAGACTTTGCCAGTTCTCTTTGGAACATTCGCGGATTCTCGAAGAAAGTGTTTGTAAGCTCTCAAACAGTGGATCAGTGAACGTTCCTTGTGAAACAGAAGGAAGTAGACCGTTGGCAAGATAAGAAAACTCAAGAATGCAGAAATCCAGACTGCGGTAGAAAACGGTTTTAAGAATGACTGCGTGTCAACATTTTTTTCCAATTTTCTTGTTATGAAAACGACGGGATCAATAAAAAACGGGTAGCTGTAATCCATTACTTGGGATCTTTCTTCTGTTATTGCGATATAGCTAATAATATCTGCTTCATTCCGTTGTAGCATACCTATTTTTCCACTCCAACTTCCATTTCCAAGATTTCTTCCAATTTCTCCGTCACTCGGTGTAACTACTTTGTACGAAAATTCCAATTTCTGAGAAATAATTTTAGTCATTTCAGCATCTGCATAGCGACCAAAGTCGTCATTTTCGGGTATTCTTTCAAAAGACAGAAATGGTACATTAGCAATTCTTAAAAACTTGGGAAAAGTCATGCTTATGCAGCCAGAAGTATTCTGGTGTGTGTGATTATTTTAAAAAATTAAGAAAAATATAGAATATACCACCCATATAGTAAATTGAATACTGCAATAAAAATTATTTGCCTTTTTTTCATCGAACTTAAAAATGAAGTCTTCGTGATATGTCCATCAGTTGAAAAAACACTCAAAATACTGGTGTTAAACGATAAAGTAATTAAAAAACTTTGTAAAAAACACACATAAGAAGTAAAAGGAAAAAGGGAATACCCTTTTTCCTTTTACTTCTTATGTGTGTTTTTTACAAAGTTTTTTAATTACTTTATGTCCATCAGTATTCAGTATTCTAGTTCTTAGTTTTTTTTTTTACAGTAATAAGAAATATAAACTAAAAAGTCGTTTTTAATCTTGCGATTGCAATATTTTATTAGGTTGTAACGAAAGTTTCCCGCCACCGCAAATATCGTCAGGACACAGCTCGCGTTGGCGTATTTGCTCATATTTTGTCGAACGATTTTTGACATTTGAAAGAAAGAGGCTTACTTTATAACACTGTGTTGTGAAATCTCTAAAAAATATAGTTATAATTAAGTACAAGGTGTTTCAAATGGAACTATAGCTCTAGAGGATTAGAACCATCATTAACTCCCAGTTGTGTTGCAAAAAGTCAGCTTCAGAATATCAACAAATTATGAGTACAGCTTTAAGTACTATTGTTGTATCATGTGACACTGTGCAGGTTGGGTACCGAAAGTTCAAATACAGTTATCTAATGAGTTAGAAGTTAGTTTTTCAGGCAGATATGGCGGAAAACTTTCGTTACAACTTGATACAAATAGTATGAGTCTGAGAATATTCTATGAGAATAAGCAGTCTATTTATTCATTTGTGCTCAATTCGAAGACAGGGGAAAATGAACGCAACTTGATAATTATAAAATGCCATCTGCCTGTTGATAACCATAGAAACGCACTTATTCATAATTGTATTGTCTATAATGTAGAAAGCTGGTATTATGTGCAACATATTAGAAGTGCAGCTCTGTTGAAAGAATAATGATAAATGCAATGACGAAATTTATAAAAGAATTTTGCTGTACTTGGTAATGTACTTTCTCTTATTTGAAGGAATAATATAATAAATAATATAAACAACCCAATTTGAAAAAAAAGAATTAAACTTTCACAATATCCTCAGCATGTTAATACTTCCGCATTTAAATCTGAATTAAATCTAAAGTAAAAATATTTGAAAATAACACTTCCAAAATTTGGATGTTTTCTAACACGCCATTATATTGTTAAACCCTAGAAACGTGCTGTGTAAGGAAATTTCAGAAACATTTCAGCTATCTGTAAGGCAACTTTTTCCGTGATTATTTCTCGCAAAACGCGGGAAACATTTATGATGAGTTCTTAAAAAAAAAAAAAAAAAAAAAAAAAAAAAAAAAACATTCTTCAAAAAAAAAAAAAAAAAAAAAAAACATTCTCACCAAGCTTTTCAGATTTGTGTCTGAAAAATTTCGGAGTAAACAATCATGTTGCAACTTTCCAAAAATGTCTGTTGCATATCTGATACATTTCAGATAATTTCACGAAACGTTTCAATTTTTTTAGATTATTTATAATCCTATTGCCTTTCATACAAGCGGTATTGTTATGATGTACAGTGTAATATTATGTATACAATTCTTTGTGAAGAATAATGCAAAAGTAAAGGTGATAATTTAAAAGAAAAATTTTCTTTACATAGAAATGTATTTTTCGTTACATAAGAGTGTACTAGCTGCGTGCCAAGTTCTTCGCACGTTAGGAAACGAAAATTTTCCTTACATGTGCAATTCGAATTAATTCCAGTGATCTAGAAACTTTAAAAAAAAAAAAAAAATTATTTGACTCTTGACTAAAGTTTGCGTCATGAGTACTAACCTGAGATCATTGCAATACAACACTGTAAAAATAATTTCCGTGAAAATACGCAAATAGTACTGGCGTCGCAGCTGGCTGCGCCGGCACAGCCAGCTGCGTCAAAAAAGGGTCTCTAGATCTGTGACACGCGATGAACGTTTCGATCGTCCGCCATATTGCTGGTAGCTAAGTCGGGCGATGGCAACGGCTGCCGTTTTTTCAGCATTGGGCAATCTATCCAGCTGTTCTCGCATTCTTCCATTTTTCAGCAGATGTCCGTGCTGTTAAAAATAATCATGAGAATTTCTTTACGGGAAATGACGTGCTAAAAATTAAAGGATTCTCGTGGAGCTATGTCACCCGCAACTATTTTTATAGAAATCAAATCTATTCTTCGTGACAGGCAACAGTCAAAACGTCAGAGTTTGGTGTTCCCAGAGCGGGAACACTGCGCGTTAAAGGGTTAATATTTAATCAAGGTTTAATGTTTGCAATAAGTCAGATTTTCAAGCATCCGAGACTTGAAAAGGTAGATCACTAAATCTATCATTCTATTCATCAGCCCTTTCATATTTTGATTGTTCTTGAAAGAAAACTACATTTTCTTGAAAGTACATCTTCACCGAATAGCATTAATTCTTAAATTTCTTGTGATTTGCCTCTTGCCACCTCTGTCCACATTTTAAACAGTTACTCATTCATCAAAATACTTCCTGTTCATTAAAATTGAGATTCACTGTTAATTCTGATTTACGATAGCTTCTGTCTTTTTCTTTTGACCGAGAAATACCTCCGCAAAAAAGACGGCTATAGCACCGGAATACCCTGCAGCCAGCAACATAAAAGCTCCTTGAAAGTTCGAAACCGATAACTGATGTCTGAAGCTGTCTTTACCACTTTCCGAAGAACTCGAAATTATTTTTCGGATGTTTTCAAAGCGAAAGTCTATGTTTAATTCGTTATAAATACCCGAACTCCAAATAATGTGTATTATTCAATCGAAATTGTGTTTGCAACAGAAATCTTTCTTAATACCTACGGCCAGAAACGCAGAAAAAAAATTATCTTGGGAAATAAAATATTTCGATTCAGTCCCAGTTGCTCTACTAAATCCAGTAATGTATGCAAGTTTCTTGTTTGAGCTTGCATTGCTCAACACTGCGTGAAGTTTACCGTCATAACTAGCACTTTTCTTTAGATACTGACCAATAATTTTTATATTGGGATCAAAAGATTTCGAAAATGTATTCGCGAGATACGTGCCAGAAGTACCGGCGGTGACGTACTTACCCAGACGAATTCCATTCGCCAGTTCTGGAATATTGCGGACGCCAGTCAATGACGGAACTGTCAAGAAAGACAGGAGTACAGCAGCGTAGTTCCAAAACAGCAGCGTTTGGAGCACTAACCAGCTTGCTCTTAGCAAGACTTCGCCAGTTCTCTTCGGAACATTCGCGGATTCTCGAAGAAAGTGTTTGTAAGCTCTCAAACAGTGGGTCAGTGAACGTTCCTTGGGAAACAGAAGGAAGTAGACCGTTGGCAAGATAAGAAAACTCAAGAATGCAGAAATCCAGATTGCGGCAGAAAACGGTTTTAAGAAAGACTGCGTGTCCAAGGTTCTTTCCAATTTTCTTGTCATGAAAATGACGGGATCAATCACGTAGGGATAGCTGTAGTCCATAACTTCAGTTCTTTCTTCTGTTATTGCCATATAACTAATAAGTACCAGGTTAGCGAGCCATGCTCAGAATCTAAAGCCTTCTTAAGTGTAAAATAATGAATACGTAAATGCCTTGGCACGTATCAATAATCTTCATGGTTGCCAAAGATTTTCATCGCTGTCGGATCACCCACAGGGCCGTAACCAGGATGAAATGTTAGGTAGGGCTTTGAATCTAGTTTGGGGGGGCGGAACAAATATAAGTATTAGTAGGCGGAAGGGGGAGGGGTTCAATTTGCACTTTTTTTTTCTAGAGTATTTGCTTCGAAAAACACCGTGTTTTTAAAATATTTAACATTCATTATGTTAATAATTTTTTCATTGAGACTCCATTAAAAATATTCAAATGATATTTTGAGAGAATGCAGTATTGGATGTCGGTTAGAGTAATTTTTTGTACAACAATAATTCACAAGACGTAGTTACTAGTTAATTGTGCCTTTTGCAATCCATTAAATGCTATCCAATAATAATAATAATAAACTCTGTAAAATAAAAAAAAATGTTAACAATTAAAGAACAACAACAATTAAATTCAGTAAATTAAAAATTTACTGAAAAGTGCATTTATTTTTCATTTTAAATATATAATTGTAAAGATAAAATTGTAAGGAACTTAAAAGGAAACCGGCAGTTTCGTGTACTCGGAAAAATCCGAAAACCGATGCTACATCAAAGAATATAGCCAAGAGCAGCAAAATAATTAACCGTATGTATAGAAATCTGGCCATTGTGATGAGAAATTCTCCCAAAACAATGGGTATTTTTTATGATGTAAAATTTAGCGATTGTTAAAAATCAGTCGTTTCTAGAATTTCGTATTTATTTGTAAATTTACAAAAAAATTTGAAAATCTTGGGGGCTGAAAGCCGGCTAGGTAGGGCTCAGCCCCCGTAGCCCCCCCTCTGGTTACGGCCCTGATCACCCATACATTATCAGATAAGCTTTGGGCGGTATTCAATGTTACAATGGCATATACTTTGTTTTGAAGAGGGATGCTAAATATTCGATGGTCGGTGCCATCAGAGTTGAGCAAAAAGTAGTTTAACGTAAGGTGCCTCTTTTCCTTCTGTAGAAGATCAGCGAGGGTATCAGCGAAGATCTTGGGCAATGCATTCACTAACAGCGTCTTCATTACTTCAGAAATATATCTGTCCATATTGAGGACGTTCAAATTCAGCATCAAGAATTTGAGTTGGTTGAACTGTCAGATGAATGAGTTTATAAAAAAAATTCATCAAGTCTGTTCGCAACATACATTGTTCGCAACATACACTGTTCATACACTGTTCGCAACGTAGCAGTACACACCAAAATCGTTAATAGTTTCACTCGTCATATACTGTGAACAAAGCTATTGTAAAGTATGTTTTCAAATTTCAAATTCTTTGAAATGTGGGTGACATCGAAGAAACAACCACACCCATTCATTAGGAAATTCGGAATTTCCTACATCAATCTTACTGTCCCCAAAATGGTTTCGGTTAATTTTTGTTTTTACTCTTCAGAAAAATGCAAAGCTACAGGGTGAATGCAATCCATGTTAAAAAGTTTTAAACTATGATAATAAGTACCCACATTTGTGGCAGCTTTGTAGATACTTAGATTGTTTACCCGAAGTATTTGTCGACGTCTAGCTGTTCCATGTCGTTCTCCTTCCAAATACTAATCATCTGTTTCATCTGCTTGTGTTTGAACTGCACGTTCACACATTTGAGCCAAGTGCTGCTGCCGGTGATCATATGTTTCCACAGCTCGTTTTTGATCTACACTTTCATGCATTTACGTCTTTATCAAGGACGTACCCAGGGGGGTGGTCCAGGGGATCCGGACCCCCCCCCCCGAAATTTCAGTTTTTGTTAACAAAATAAGAATGATGAAATCTTTTTGTGAAAAATTCTGCCTTTTTCACCGTTTGGACCCCCTCCGAAATTTTTTTCTGGGTACGTCCCTGGTCTTTATAATACATCTATGATGATAATTCTTTACGATTGAAATTGTAAATTTCTCTATAGTGCTTCAATTCAAACATAAAATACTTATTTTTTTCTAATTCAAAGAAAATACATCTTGCATAAACAAATTCTACAAACGTAAATTCAATCTCTTCAAGCAAATAGATACATAAATATAGATGCCATAAAAGTATAATCTTGCATAAATATTCTTTAAACATAATTTTATTTTATAAACTCACGCTTAAGAAAAGAAAAAGTGTAACGCAATTTAAATTATTAGTACAAATGGACACTTCGAAATCATGAAATCAAAAACAGAATAGATCAAAAATATTCTTTTATAATAACCCTAACAACTACTTAAACATTGACAATAATAGAACAAACGGATGGACTGAAGAAAATGGACTTCTAACCTCGAATAAATCAAAAATACATCGCTCCTATATAGTTACGCTGATCCCTGACTCTGTCACAATTCCAGTTCAACCACTCAAAATAAAACTTTTACCATCATTAATCCAAACAGATTAAAAATGTATTGTCTAATAACTTAAAATTTACAGGGTTCGTTGGTGCGATCAGCCTGAAAATTATCATAATTATGTAAAAAAAAAGAAAGAAAGAAAGAAAAAGAAAAAGAAGAAAGAAAAAAAAAGAAAGAAAAAATCTGATAATTCACCCGTTCCCTGATTTTTAAGCTTTTTTTTTTTTTTTTTTTTTTTTTTTTTTTTTTTTTTGTATTTTTAGCTCTATTTCATTTAAGAGAATAAAAAAAGCTAATCATTTGAGTGTCAGAATTATCTATTGCAAGTGACATTGAAGTCACGGTTATCAGGCTTTGGAGGAAAAATTACGATTCCAATTCGCTTGAGATAGCTTTTCTAAATTACTACTCAGTTTAACTTTTTTTTAAAAATAAAACGGTTTTCTATGCATTAAGCATGGATATAGGAGAGTATGTTGATACCAAAAGAAATGTTTCGAATACGAAATGTTTCTGAAGATTATACAATTCGAATTCCGATGTATAATAAAAATTGAATATGGAGTTATTTGATTTTAAGTGGGTAAATATTAAATATTCTGAGTGTAGACATTCTGCCCGCTGTAATTGCCTCCACAAAAGGCTTTATCCTTTAGTTTAATGATAGTACACAAAACAAAACAATACAGTCTAATCCATGTCTAAATAAGAATTGAAAATTTATTAGAAAAAATCTTAGTAACCAGATTTCAGCCTCCCAATTTACTACTTCCACATATGGGCAACTTCCAGCCTGCGGCCGGATGGGGTCCGCCATGGCTTTTGGACCAGCCCGCAGAACAAGTCAAAACCCTGTATAAAACCTATATAAAACATTCAAACTTCCATATAAATCCGAGTTATACGGTCTGCAATTTCGCTAACATCCTGAAGTCAGGCCCAGGAGTTCGCTAATATCGTAAAGTTCTGCCCGCAATTTTTGAATGGTTGTCCATACGATGATAAAATAAATGAGTTGAAAGCAGGGTAACTACATTTAAATATTTACCGTCAACTTGGCGGAATAAGGCAGTTAAAGTAGAATTCAACCTAGTGCCGTTATTTTAAAAAATAAAAAAAAGAAAAGAAAAGAAATGGAATTTTTATGTTACGTCACAGAATCTTTTTTCTTACTGTGAATGACTGAAAAGGGTGTCATTTTCATTTAAATTATTCGGCTAAGCTGAAACTTTTATGCACTTTTGAAATTCGCATCATATGGATCAATAAAATACATGAAAAATCTTTATTGTTTTAGTATATACGCGAAAATACATTTAGCTTTACGTTAGTTACTAAAGGATAATTGTAATAAATTCAGGCAATTTTTCACATAAGATTTACGAATAGTTTTGTATTAATAACTATGAATTAAGAATAGTTAAATTATTTACGTATATTCCATCAAGGTGCTTGCGGGGATGGCAACGAAAATTGTTTTCTCTTTTTCTTTCGCTGGTTGCCAGGACGATATTTTGAAATAAAAATAACTTTTTAATTCTAAACAAATTTATGTAGCTGAATGGTGTAATATATCTAGTTACTAAAATATTTATTTGTCTGTGTACTGGATATCAAGTTCAATTTATTTTGTTTCTTTGCGAAATTAATTTTTACTATTATATATCGATGGCGTGTATTTTTTAATCCGCACCAAACTTATTTGAGCGTCCCTTTTAGGAAGATTGCATCAAGTGTGTTTTTCAAACGCTCAATAGATGGCGCTACCGTCCAAAATTTTTTAATTTTGTGAGTTTTAGAGTTTTTTCAATCACGTTACCTAGCTCAATCGTTTCAGGGGCCCAAAAAACCCCCAGGTACGAAATTTAAAAAGAATCCTTAGAGCAGTTTTCGAGATCGTTCGGACATACACACCCACACACACACAAACATTCCTCGTTTAATATAAGAGCGGATGAATTAAGAATAGTTAAATTATTTACGTATATTCCATCAAGGTGCTTGCGGGGATGGCAACGAAAATTGTTTTCTCTTTTTCTTTCGCTGGTTGCCAGGACGATATTTTGAAATAAAAATAACTTTTTAATTCTAAACAAATTTATGTAGCTGAATGGTGTAATATATCTAGTTACTAAAATATTTATTTGTCTGTGTACTGGATATCAAGTTCAATTTATTTTGTTTTTTTGCGAAATTAATTTTTACTATTATATATCGATGGCGTGTATTTTTTAATCCGCCCCAAACTTATTTGAGCGTCCCTTTTAGGAAGATTGCATCAAGTGTGTTTTTCAAACGCTCAATAGATGGCGCTACCGTCCAAAAATTTTAAATTTTAAATTTTGAGAGTTTTATAGTTTTTTCAATCACGCTACCTAGCTCAATCTTTTCAGGGGCCCAAAAAACCCCCAGGTACGAAATTTAAAAAGAATCCTTAGAGCAGTTTTCGAGATCGTTCGGACATACACACCCACACACACACAAACATTCCTCGTTTAATATAAGAGCGGATAACGTCTGCTTCATTACGCTGCAGCATCCCTACCATGCCACTCCAACTTCCATTTCCAAGATTTCTTCCCCATTCTCCGTCACTCGGTGCGACTGTTCTGTACGTGAAACCCAATTTCTGAGAAACAATCCTAGTTAGTTCGGCATCTGCATAGCGGTTGAAGTTTTCATCTCCAGGCCGCATTGTTTGTTTTTCCCGAAATACACAAATGGTATGCTGGCAATTCTTAAGAATTTGGGGAAAGCCATGTCCAAGCAGTTAGACGTCTTGCGATAATTGATTGATAAATGTCGAAAGATGTCGATATGTGTTCTAGTCGAAGACAGATGAAAATAAATGAAACTTATTTTCAAAGACTTTCTGTGTTAGTGAAAGTCTGTTTTCAAGAAAACTTTCATAAAAATATCCGCAGAATGTTGATACTCCTGCATTTAAACTGGAAATAAATCTAAAGTAGAAACATTTTGAAAATAACTCTTCCAATATTTTTAAGTTTTCTAACACGTAATTACAACTAAACCCTAGAAAAGTACTTATTTATAATTGTATTGTTTTTCATACTAGCGGATTTTGTTATGCTGCACGAAGAAATATTATGTAAACAATTATTCATGAAGAAATATGCAAAATAAAAGGCCATAATTTGAAAAAAGAAATTTTCTTTACATTGAAGTGTACTTTTGCTTATTTAAAGGTACGACACGATTTGAATATGATCGATGTAATTTGAAAATTTTTCATAGCTTGAAATTCGAAAATCCATAATGAATTATAAATTAACATTTAAATATATTCATAACGAGCAGCTGTTTTTAAGTGAGAAAAATAACTTTTTTGTTTAAAAATGCGATGGAGGACAGTTCACTGAAATTTAGGTTGAAAACTTTTTTTTTTTTTTTTTTTTTTTTTTAATACTGACTGGTATTTTCTGCTTTGAATGACAACTTTTATTTGCTTTCGAAAAATGTTATTTACTTGTCGTGCTTGAGAAACTGTTTAAATAAGTCACCATGCTAATTTAGGTTAGTTTCTAATCGATTTTTTAAAAGAATTTTTGGCGAGCAGTTAAGTAACTCTAATCACGCGAGAGAAAGTAAATCAAACTTTCATAACAAGATTTTTATTTTAACCGATCAACTGCAATTTTTTAAATGCTACGGTAGGTGCAACTGTAATTGATACTTTGAGAGCAATAATGAACATTAACTAGCAAATTGCTAATGACTGAAACTATCCAGAAACACTTTTTGCTTTTAAAATTTAAATACATTTCGAAAATTTGTGTAATAGTTTATTACAAAATATTTGGAAGTTCTAATTTTCCTATGATTTTCAACCACTTAACCCTTTCTGGGTCGTTTCTTTTGTACTTCTTTTTAACCCTTTAACGCGCAATGTTCCCGCTCTGGGAACACCAAACTCTGACGTTTTGACTGTTGCCAGTCACGAAGAATAGATTTGATTTCTATAAAAATAGTTGCGGGTGACATAGCTCCACGAGAATCCTTTACGTTTTAGCACGTCATTTCCCGTAAAAAAAATTGTCATGATTATTTCTAACAGCACTGACATCTGCTGAAAAATGAAAAATGCGAGAACAGCTGGATAGATTGCCCAATGCTGAAAAAAGGGCAGCCGTTGCCATCGCTCGACTTAACTACCAGCAAGATGGCGGATGATCGAAACGTTCATCGCGTGCCACAGATCTACAGACCCTTTTTTGACGCAGCTGGCTGTGCCGCACAGCAAGCTGTCGTAATTTAAAGGTGGAGATCGCGATTTCAGTAAGAAAAGGGTTGCTCTCGTGAAAATACACCATTGCCCTTAGGAAGAATATTCAAAATGTAGATTTACGAGCCTTTTTCCTTCATATACGAAAACGATATTATCCCGTAAAAATGAGCGGTAAATTCTCGTAAATTAATTTTTATTTTTTACAGTGTAATATCCACAAAAACATAAGTAGATTTCTTAATGTTGATTTTGCTGTTCTCTCCCACCCCCCAACATTTGTGAATGTCGGAAATCCTTTGTTCTCAAATACCTTAATTTCCTGCTTTCCTATTGGTCCTCTTGAAACCCTCTTCTGAATCTCAGATTTCCTAATGGTCCTTGTAAAAACTATCTTGAATGTCTCTCTCTCTCTTTTTTTTTTTTTCTAGCCGAGCAAATTTTTTCTATTCTCATTCTAGTACTGACGACGGCACGTCATACATGCCGAAACCGGTCGGTAATTTTAATTTTTGTATTGGTGCTATTATATCTTGTTTCTTGATGCTGATTTATTATGAACAGATAATGCATTATACACTGTTTCCAGCATTTGGGCGTGCCTTTCTAAGGTTTTAAATAGTGTCTGCGAATAAGTAAACTATACTGAACACTTTTTCCACTAACTACACTACAAAAGTTTTTAAAATTTGTAACATTTTCTATATTTGTTTCTGTTATTCACATTTAAATACACTTTAGAACTTCTCGTGATGATTTTTTGAATAACTTTCCCCACAGATCACATGATCATATTAAAGCTTTCTGCAAATTTGGTAGTTTTCACTATATTGCCAATCTAAATAGGGAAGCCTTAATTATTAACACCCTGTATATGTGTGCACGTGTGTGTATGTATGTATGTATGCCTAACTGCCATAGGAAACTACCAAATGACTAATTATTCTCTCATAATTTTCTTTACTCTTAAGTACACAAACTTCCAAAATTCATACAAATTTGCGTCGTTTTATAGGTACCAAAGAAAAAACACTTCAGAAGAATAAGAAATTTCTTCAAACGTCTAAACTGTTTCAGTATGTTAAGTGTTATTTTCATTTACAGTAGCTTAAGTAATGCAAAGTCTTGCGTTATTAGAAATGCCACGTGAGACATTCTACAAAATAATAAATTTACAGGTAAGAGACGTTAAACCATGTGACGTGTGTCGTTCATCTCTCTCTCCTTATTTTTATTGGAAATCAAGTCAAATTTTACTGGAGTAACTTAACTCAAATAAATATTTTATTAATTGACTGCTTCGTTTAAATCTTCAGCGTTTAACAATTTTTTTAATTCGATAAAGTTTGTGGAGAGCAATAATTTTTTCGTTTTTAAAATGTATACTTAAGGCATGATGTAGCCTACATGTTCTCTCTGTTTTATTAGAACAGCGATTTTAAAAATAAAGTTATGTCATGTTAGAAATATGCAGAATTTCTATTGTATAATTTAAACACTAATGTTTTTATTTGTTCAAATATCTTATTGTATAGTTTGAGAAAATTTCTAAATCTTTGAAAATATGCATTCATGATGAAATCTGCATATGCAGAAATTTTGAATAAAAGTATATTGTTATAAATTTTTGAAATTATCTGCATTTCTATGGGTATTCATTCAATCTAAAATTCGTATTCTACGCGTTAAATCAATAAATGTTGCATTTTGTTACATGTAAATAGGTGAACAACAGCGCAAGATTGGGATATTTAAGTTTCTCATTTGTCGATTCTAGCTTTGGCGGCTTCTCGCCAAATATTGGTGATATAGCTTAGCTAGGCTCAGTTTTGGGTACTCATTTTCCGTGTCAAATTCGACGATATTTTGCCCCAAAGGTCGCCGAATTTGAAGACATGGGGCACGATTTTAATAATGGGAGCTGTAATGTGTACTTTCCCGCATTAGTATTACGAAATCGATATACATATGTGCGATTGATAGGGAATGTTCGTGAAATGGAATTGCCATGAGATTACTCAAAAATCGTTCACAGCAGAGAGCACTTGTTCCTGAATGCTGTATCACTCTGTGTCATTTCGCTGTGAGAGATATTGATGTTTCACTTACTTTGCAAAGGCTAATTTTGAAATCTGCTTGTGGGTATCTTAGTCTTGTATACTGAGGAGCAGTTAAGAGTTCTGCTCGAGAATGCCGCTGAGTTTTTAGCCTATGAAACGAATTTAATTGTATGCGAATTGCAGTATTTGGAAAAGTCACCCGGATTCATTGACTGTTATAAATCGTGTAAGTGCTTGTTAATTTCTATGAATTGTGGGTAGTAGATTGTTCGTCGAGTTCCAGGAAATGACGTGTTTCGTCTTGTAAACTGGACTGATCACTGAACTCTCTACACTCACTGGAATTTCAAGCTTATGAAGCTAACAATTCAGCTGAATTTCTGTAACAATATTTTCTTGGACAGCAAGTACACATTTCTGTTCAGAAGTACGTAGTATTTGAATATGAACGGGCCAGACGAAGTTTTTCATATTTTAATTTTTTTGCGTGTTTCTTTTACTTATCTATTTTGTGTGGTTTGAATAACAGATGCGTATAATTCTGAAACAAATACTCGAAATATTTATGTATATATGTGTGTATATCGTGCCATTTTTAACGAATTAAAGGCAAAAAACACTCTTTTTCAGTAGACAGTCGTGAAACTTTTTTGTGAAAGATTTGTCGTATAATTTTGTAAATTGCTGTTTTCACTGTTTTTTAATAAGTAAATAGATTTCAGAGTTTAAAGTTTCGTTTTTTAATATATTTTTTTCTTTTTTTTTCAGGGACTTTCTGCAAAAAGAAACTAAATTACTTTTGAAAATGTCAATTTCGTTTTATTTGAAAATGCTCAACATACCGACCGGAAAAAAAATCAAAAGGAAAAAAGCTGAAACAAGTTCTAGAAATGCATTTTTTTTTATAAAATGTATAATCTGAAATCTCAATACTGGCTGTTTAGTGGCGTTCTACAGCTTCAAAGCAACAAAATGTCGGACTCCAGAGAGCGCTCTGAAATCCATTCACGGACAGGATACGAATATTTGTACAGAGGAGGAAAGTGACCTAGGCATAGCATCAATTGATGCATTATACAAACTAAAAAAAAAAAAAAAAATACTTACAAGGGGAATTCCCACTAAAGAAATCTAGCTAAGAATTGAACATTGCAAGAATGTTATTTAAAAAAAAAAAAAAAAGTATTCAATAGAGTTTGCGGAGAGATGTTCGAACAAAGGAAGGATGTGAACCTTGCACAGCCTCCCATCAGTTGATGTATTACCTGAACGGGAAGCACTTATAAGGAGAGTTCCCTCTGAAGGAATCCTACTTATAGAGATCTATTTTAAGAAAGCGGTATTAAAAAAAAAGATATTCGACAGAGTTTCCAGAGAGATATTTGCTGACAGGAGGGACCTGACCCAGACATAGCACCGCAGCAATTGATGCACTACCTGAACGGGAACAACTTATAAGCAGAGTTCTCTCTGAAGAAATACTTCTAATAGAGAGATATTGGGACAGAACGGTATTAAAAATAGAAAGATGTTCAACAGAATTTGCAAAGAGATATTTGAAGACGAGGGGAGGGGGGGGGGCGTGATCCTGACATAGAATAACATCAACTGATGCATTATCTGAACGGGAAATACTTATAAGAAGAGTTCCATCTGAAGGAATCTTCCTAAGAGATAAGAGAGATATTGCAAAACAGCACTATTAAAGAAAGAAAACTATTCAATAGTGTTTGCTGAAAGATATTTGAAAACAGAAGAGGTGTGACTCTAACACAGCATCGCATCAATTGATGCATTTCCTAAAGGGAAGCACTTATAAGCTGAGTTCCCTCTGAAGGTATCATGTCAACAAAGATATATTGCAAGAGAGCGGTATTAAAAAAAGAAAGATGTTCAACAGAATTTGCAGAGATGGACAGGATTCAGAGGAGGAATCTGGTCCTGACATAGCATCTCAATTGATGCATTACCTGAACTGGAACACTTATAACGAAAGTTCCTACTGAAGTGTTCTTTCTGAGAGAGAGATACTGCAAGAGAGTGGTATTGAAGAAAGAAAGGTATTCAGTACAGTTTATAGAAGGATATTTGAATACAGGGATGACGTAATCCTGACACAGAATAGCATCAATTGATGCATTACCTAAACTGGAAGCACTTATAAGCGAAGTTCCCTCTGAAGAAATCTTGCTACGAGAGAGGGATATTGCACGAGAGCGGTAAAGAAAGTAAGATATTCAACAGAGTTTACGGAAAGATATTCGAAAACAGAAGGGATGTGACCCTAATAGGGCTATCACACTGAGAAAAATCCGACCAACTTTACTTGCAAATCCAGTTTCCGACCGATTTTCTCCGCCGTTACCTTGACGACCGCGAACTCCAACTTTTTCCTTTCCGAAGGAAAAAATCCGAGTCGGACGAAACTTCGGCCAATCAGAGTACTTCTTCCTGCTACGTCATAAGCAATTTTGAGCAATGGCGACTATGTTCGAAGCTTTGCAGCTTGGCTCGATGTCAGACTCACGTGTCAATAAAATAATGGCCGCGTTCAAGTGGACTTTGGGATTAGAGATTGCTGCCCATCCGATGCTGCCGAAATAGGCTGCCGATCCGATGTAAATATACCAACGCGCGATAAGTGAAATAAGAACCTGCACGCCAAATCAGCGATGCGATGACTATTTGACGTCGGAGAGAGTTTGTTTACTTTTGCAACCCTTAAAGATAACCACGCCTTCAAGTCCGTCGGAAAAGTTGGTCCAGCGCGAAGTTACTCAGATTTTCCCTTTAGTGTGATAAGGCCATTACACCTCATGCCATCAATCCGATGTATTACCGAAACGGGAAATACTAATAAGGGGAGTTCCCTCAAAAGAAATCTTTCCCCTGTGAGAAAAATTGAAATTTTCTTTTAATGTTCGAAAATATTCAGTGTTCGTTTGCTGCAGACGTGTTAAAAGTTCACCGGAAGAGTTTTAAAATCTACAGGAGATCGATCATGAAAGGCACAAGTAGTTACGAGAAAATTCATGGTTCGAATTTTTGACTATGTATTGTAAACAGGTAAATGACAACTGCGTCACAGTTATCCACAAACCTGTAATTTCATACATAAAAAATTACGATGACATTCAAGTACCCATTTCCAATGAATAATATGAATATAACATTTATATAATCTTTGTAAAGTACATGAATAATAAATATAATTAAATTATAATATGATATTTATTTTAAGTTGAAGTTTAATCATTTCAGTGACATGTGTCGTAAACGTCAAAGAAGTTTTACTTCAATCGCGCGTAAAGATTACACGCACACACTTTTTCCATAAAAATCATGTGACATGTAAACATTTCCATGAAGCACTGATAGAAGTTTTTTTACACGCATTTGTAAATAAATCAAAATATCTACAAGAAAAATAGTAGCTAATTCATTTCACGGAAAATCCATCAAACGTTAAGTGAAATTAATTTGTTCACTAGAAATCTTGGAAAAAAGCATACTATCGATATTCGCCTTAGAATTGGGCGAGTATCGATAGGAAGGTTGACTCTGACATTTTCTCTCTTTCGATTCATGTAGAATAAATTTGATTTCAATAAAATATTTAAGGGGTGACACAGTTACACGAGAATCCTTTGCTATTTAGTGCATTATTTCCTGTTATGGAATATTTGTAAGTTATGGAATATTTGTAAAAAACTGCTGTTAGACTTATTTATTTCAGTGCCAGAATCTGCGGAGAATATGATAAAAATGCATCTATAAAGAACAACAACTGGAGAGACTGACCAAAGCTGAAAAAAGTAAAGCCGTTGTCATTGTTTGATTTAACTACCAGCAAGTTGGCGGTCAATTGAACCGTGCGTCGCGTGAAACAGAGCTAAAGGACAATTCTGACAGAGCTGGATGTCTACTACGTTGCTGGTAGCTAAATCCAGCGATGGCTACGCCTGCACTTTTTCAGCATTGGGAAATGTTTGCAATTCAAATACTTGGTTTTAATACCGGAAAAAAGGATCTATAGATGGCATCTATGGCTTGAATAATTTTTTTCTATCGATCAAAACCAGAAGACGTATGATCGTTCAGTTCACAAGCATTCTGCCGGGTCAGTCTCAAGAAATTATTTCTTAAATAAAATGTTTCTGATGTATACTGTGAAAATAGTCTTTGCATTCAGTGCATTGCATAGTAGTGTATTATTTAGTCTTCATGTGCAAGGAAGTGCATTATTATGGCAAATAGAGTTTTTAGAATTAAGACATAAAATGCAGATGAATTAAATATTGACGTTTTTCTCTGTTAATAATTCTTTCCAAACTTTAATTCTTCTCTTTATATACTGCATTTTATGCGGAATATTTCTTTATACCATACGATTCTTAAGTATTTTTAATGTATTAAATTTTGGAAAGATTAATAATTATTTCCAAAATTTAATTCTTCTCTTTATATACTGCATTTTATGCGGAATATTTCTTTATACCATACGATTCTTAAGTATTTTTTAATGTATTCTTTTGTATGAAGTACAATTTCTGAACAATTCGACATTCTTTAAAACATTTCCTATTTATCAAAATTCACTGTCGATTTGGTTTAGCGATAGCTTCTGCAGCTCGTCGTTTTCTTTGGCAGAGAATTACCACAATGAACTCAACGAAAAAGACAGCTATAGCGAAGGCATAGCCTGCTGTCAGCAATATAAAAGACCCTTGCAAATGTGAAATAGATAACTGATGGCTCCAGTTATCTTCCTCATTCCCGGTAGAAATCCAAGTAATTTCGCGAATATTTTCAGAGAGAAAGTCTCTGTATAGTTCGCTATAAATCCCCGAACTCCAAATGGTGTGGATTACTGAATCCAAGTGGTGTCTGCAACAGAAATTTTTTCTAATACCTATTGATGGAAAGGCCATGAACAAAACATCTTCAGAAATAAGATACTTCGATTCTGTGCCAATCAATCTACTTAGTATAGTAATGTACGCAGGCGTCTTCTTTAAGCTGGTGTCCCTTAGCACGTCGTGCACACCACTGCTACTTACGCTTCGTACTAGAGACTGACCGATAGTTTTTGTGTTGGGATCTAAAGACCTCGCAAATGCACTTTCGAAATATGAGTTAGGAGTACTGGTGGCGAAGTACTTACCCTGGCGAATTCCATTTGCCAGTTCAGGAATATTGCGAACTCCAGTGAGCGATGGAACTGTCAAGAAAGACAGCAGTACGGCAGAATAACTCCAAAATATCCACATCTGCAGCAGTAAACAGCTTGCTCTTAACAATACTTCGCTATTTCTCTTTGGGGCATTCACGAGCTCTTGTAGAAAGTATTTATAAGCTCTCAAACAGTGAGTGAAAGACAGTTTCTTGGGAAAAAGGACTGAGTACACCGTTGGCAAGATAAGAAAGCTCAAGCATACAAAAATCCACACTACGGAGGAAAAGGGTTTTAAGATAGACTCCGTGTCAATATTTTTTTTCAAATTTGTTGTTATAAAAACGATGGATTCAATCATATACGGATAGCTGTAGTCTATTACTTGCGATCTTTCTTCCGTTATTGCCAAATCGCTAATAATAAAATCTGCTTCATTCCGTTGTAGCATACCTATCATTCCACTCCAACTTCCATTTCCAAGGTTTTTTCCAAATCCTCCGTCACTTAGCGTAAGTACTTTGTACGAAAATTCCAATTTTTGTGAAAGAATTTTAGTTATTTCAGCATCCGCATAGCGACCAAAATCTCCATTTTCATTTCTTCTTCCAAAATACGTAAGTGGTAAAGTAGCAATTCTTAAAATTTTTGGAAAAGTCATGTTCATGTAGTAGTAGTATTTTGGAGATTAATTAAAAAAGAATTTTTTTCGGGGGGGGGGGGGATATAATATATCACCGACAGTAAGTTGAATACAGCAATAAAAATAATTTGTCTTCATCAAACTTAAAAGCAAAGTTTTCGTGAAATGTCCATTAGTATTCAGTATTATAGTTCAAGTTATCTATAGGGTTTTCGATTTCAAAATATTTTTCCACAGTGATAATAAAAATATACTTAGACAGCGTTTTTAATCTTGAGATTTCTATACTTTGCGAGTAGCACAAATCGGCGAATGTTCATCTGAATAAAGAAACCAGTTTCTTTGTGTTCAAGTGGAAGAGAGGTAAAACGGAATGTTCTAAATTTCGACGAGTTTCTGTTTCTCTGAAAGGGCATTTTAAATGAAATTTTACAACATACCCTCAGCTTATCGATACTGCCTGTTTATAACCATAGAAACGCATTTGTTCATAGCATAATTGCATATGGGGAAATAACGCAAAACAGATTAAGATAATTTACAATGGAAAATATATACTTTCAATTATTGGATGTGTTAAAATGATTTTTCTAAAAGTGATGTAATTTGAAAATTGAGTAATATATAAAATAATTTTTTTAAGTCAATTCCTACTTAGGTCAACAAAGAAGAGTTTTATTTTAGTGACTTTCCTTTAAATTTTATTAATTACATTTAATTAATGAATTAGCATTTGAAAAAACTGTTTGAATTTGAGTGGATGAATAAAAGGTATTTCATTAACGACAGAAAATTTGAGTAAGATATACAAATATATATTGGGAGAGAATGAACTAATAGTTGTAAGTGAAAAAAAAAAGATGCACAGTTACATGTTACAATAGTTCTAAATACAAAATTTCAACATTCTACGGTTAAAAGTTTTAGAGTTATGCGAAATGCGAAATAATTTTTGGCGCTTAATTTGGTCATATTTCAGTAAAACTCTCCAAGGTCCACGAGAAAAAATCGAGGTTTTGGGCATGGACCAAACAATAACTGACTATTGCCAAATTTGACGATATTTCACCAAAACTCGCCAAGGACGAAGACAAATGGCGATATTTTGGGCATAAACCAAATGACTGACTATTGACAAATTTGGCAATATTTTGGCAAAATTCGCCAAGGTCGATGACAAATGATGAAATTTCGGGCATGGGCCAAACAATGACTGACTACAGATGTAATATATTGAAGATGTCCATAGACATTAATGTATTGAAATTCTTTTGGGTGGTCCTGTAAATAAGCTCTCCAGTAGATTGGAACCAAAAATCGAGATGCGCAAATAGACATTACAGCAATCTTAAATATGAAATTTCAATATTCTACGACTAACAGTTTTGAGATTTGAGAGTAAAATACATACGCACGTACAAAAGACGCCAAGCTTGGCGACTTTGGGCATAATTCTTGAGGGAGGCACGTTACCGTGGTCGTACCATTACCTAACTATATGCTAGGACGGTATTGTACTTGAAATGGAAAAAAATGTCCCTAAAACTGCCATTGACCGTAAAATGTTAGAAATCTTTTGAGGGTTCCTGTAGCAGCACTATAAATGATAAAGACACATTCTTCGATGGAAAAATTCATTTTGTTACCCTTAATAGCATATATCACTTCTGAGTCGTTTGAACTAGCCTAATACCTCTAAAATACGCTTAAACGAATTTCTGCCTATAGAGCGTAATATGTTTAAAATATTTTGGGCGGCCCTGTAGACAAACTATCTAGTTGAATGGGACCAAACTGGCGGGTGCACAACTAGATGTTACAACAATCCTGAATATAAAGTTTCAACATTCTACGTCTAATAGTTTTTGAGATATGCGAGTTTAATGATTTCGGCCCATAGAGCGTAATGTATTTAGAATCTTTTGGCCGGCCCTGTAGATAAATTATACAGTTGATTGGGACCAAAACTGTATTAACATCCAGTGTTATGCACTACAAGTTAAATAAAATGCATTTGAACTTGAGTGGATGAATAAAAAAGTATTTTATTAATGACTAAATTTATACAAGGGAGAGTATAACCTAATAGTAGGAATTGAATAAAAGCCCAGATCGATATTTTGGGGAAATCGTTTATATTAGCTTCGCTCGCAAAATTAGAGCTCGTTTGAATTCGTTAGAATTGAAAATTAGAGCTCGTTTTAGAATTTCGTTTCAGATACGTTTTACTGCAATATCTAAAATATCTGGAGTGACTCCACTCGACTTTCCACACTTGATACTTACTAGGCGTCTGAATAAATTTCATTCAACACAATCGGAGTATTCAGGCACTAGTGCGCTTAAAATGATTTCAGTGTATAGACCGAGGTGTATAAGAATACTTTTCTGTAGCCCTGTAAGAAACTGTTGAGTGTCCACTCGTTAAGATTTATGCAGTATGAAGACAGTGACCAATAACCTTCATACCTAATTTGGTGTTAATCGAATGCACCATTTAGACACTAACTCACTTTAAGTGATTTGCATCCTTAGTCTGTATATATAAGAATTACTTTTTGTGAGTCTGTGAAGAAGCAATCATTACTCTTCACACAGCAAGATCGATGGGGGTCCTATACCGTGACCCCCATAGATCTTGTTGTGTTTTTACCGTGACCTATAATATATATACCCAGTTTGACCTCAATCCAATGCACCTAATAGACACTAGCGCACTTCAAAGAATTTCCGTCCATAGGCCATAATGTAAAAGAACACTCATTTGATGTCCTCGGAAAAAACTACACTTATATAAGTCCTATACACAGCAAAATCTATTCATGTTTTGTGACGGTGACGTATTTAATATACATACGCAATTTGAACTTCCTCGAATGCACCATTAAGACACTAGATCATCAGACACAAAATCTCTGCAGATCGTGTGACCGTGACCTTTTACATACATGCCTAATTTATGCTCAATCGAATGCACCTTTTGAACGCTAGCGCACTTTCGAGAATTAATGTTTTGTGACGGTGACGTATTTAATATACATACGCAATTTGAACTTCCTCGAATGCACCATTAAGACACTAGACTAAGACCACACTTTGACACTAAGACCACATTTTGAATGACTTGTTTCCATAGACCGTAATGTATAAGAATTACTTTCTGCAATCCAGCGAACAAACTATCAACCCTACACACATCAAAATCTCTGCAGATCGTGTGACCGTGACCTTTTACATACATGCCTAATTTATGCTCAATCGAATGCACCATTTGAACGCTAGCGCACTTTTGAGAATTTCCATACCCAGAGGCCATAAAAAAATCGTTTTCGGAGCATTGTAAAAAAACTATAAGTTTTATACACACCAAAATCAACACCTGTCTTGCGACGGTGGTTTACAACATATATACCAAATTTGATTTCAGTCCAATGCATCGTGTGGACGCTATCGTGTTCACTCTCATGCAAACAAAAAAAAACAAACACGCACACGCATACATACATACATCTCGCAAAAATAGCAGAAATAAATTCAGAAGATCCCAAAACGAGTAAATGACCAAAAATCTCAAAGTCGAATTTTTTCATGATTGCAATACTTTCCTTACATGGTGTGATGTTCGGAAAGTAAAAATCGTCTAAAGATAGTGTCTATGATACGTCTAAAGATAGTGTCTATGATTTCAAAGAACAGTTCCTGACCTTACAAAATTGATAGACAAGTGCCGACTCAATTTATTGTGAACATTATTCTGTGAGAGTCAAAATACTTGTGAAACAAATGTGTTTCTACAGTTTTTTATCAGAGAGGAAAAGCACACACAATCTGTTTAATCAAAGTGCAATTTTCGTGATAAGTAAGATGTTTAAACACAGAAATGTAGACTATTAGGTCTATCAGCAAATTTTCTTTCATCAGTCTTTTCACATTTTTCTTGTCATAAGCAACATATTCTTATAAATGTTTCTCAAATCAAAAGCATTCTTAAGCATAATTCAATTCTAATTAATTGCCTGCTTGACATGAGATCCACATATTAAACAATTAATCATTCTGTAATGTATTTCCGCTTTATCGAATTCATTCGCTGTTAATTCCGATTTATGGTAGCTTGTTGTTTCCTTTGGCTGAGAAGCACTTCTACAATAAAGACAACTATAGCGCATGAATTACCTGCTGCCAGCAATATGAAAACCCCTTTGTAGATCTGAAACTGTTAACTGGTGGCTCGAATCATGTCCGCCATTTCCTGCAGAATTCAAAATCATTTTGCGAATATTTTCAAAGCGAAAGTCTTGATTCAGTTGGCTGAAAATCCCCGAACTCCAAATGATGTGCATTATTAAATCGAATTTGTTTTTGCAACAGAAATCTTTTCTGGTACCTATTGCCAGAAACGCGAAATACAAAACATCTTGTGAAATAAAATACTCTGATTCCGTTCCAATTGCTCCGCTCAGTGTGGTAACATATGCAGGCGTCTGCTGCAAGTTGGGGTTGCTTAACCCTTTAAGGCGCAGTGATCCCGCTCTGGGAACACCAAACTCTGACGTTTTGACTGCTGCCAGTCGCGAAGAATAGATTTGATTTCTTTAAAAATAGTTGCGGGTGACATAGCTCCATGAGAATCTTTTACTTTTTAGCACGTCATTTACGGTAAAAAAATGGTCACGATTATTTTGAACAGCACTGACATCTGCTGAAAAATGGAAGAATGCGAGAACAGCTGGATAGATTGCCCAATGCTGAAAAAAGGGTCTCTAGATCTGTGGTACGCGATGAACGTTTCGATCGTCCGCCATCTTGCTGGTAGTTAAGTCGAGCGATGGCAACGGCTGCCCTTTTTTCAGCATTTTGAAAGGGTTGCGCTTCAAATGGTTAACACGGCGTGCAAATTGAATCGGTGAGTGCAGAAACCACCTCAGTCACAAAATGGAAATTTTTTTCAGGAGAGAGAAAAAACTTCATAAATTAGGTAACTCCTCCAAATTTTCAAATATTTAAACTTATTTTTTTCCTCTGTCATAACATGCATTTATATTTCTGTCATGCAAATATTACCTAATTTATGAAGTTTTTTCTCTCTCCTGAAAAAAATTTCCTTTTTGTGACTGAGGTGGTTTCTGCACTCACCGATTCAATTACCAGCGTGACTTGCGCTCTTCTTCAATGACTGACCAATAATTCTTACATTGGGATCCAAAGAATTCAATAACGTATCCGCGACAAATGCACCAGAAGCGATCGAGGTACTGAAGTACTTTTCCAGGCGAATTCCATTCGCCAGTTCCGGAATATTGCGAACACCAACCAAAGATGGAACTGTCAAGAATGACAGCAGAACGGCAGCATAACTCCAGAACAGCAATATTTGGAAGATTAGCCAGCTCATTCTTAAAAAATATTTCGCCAGTTCCCTCTGGAGCACTCAGAGATTTTTGGAAAAAATGTCTGTAAGTTTTCCAGACGTGAGGCTTCTTTTGAAACAGAATGGAGTATACGGCTGGCAAGATGACAGCAGCCGCACAGACGGAAAACCAGACTCCAAGAGAAAACGGTTTTAACCCTTTAACGCGCAGTGTTCCCGCTCTGGGAACACCAAACTCTAACGTTTTGACTGTTGCCAGTCACGAAGAATAGATTTGATTTCTATAAAAATAGTTGCGGGTGACATAGCTCCGCCAGAATCCTTTACTTTTTAGCACGTCATTTCCCGTAAAAAATTGTCACGATTCTTTTTAACAGCATTGACATCTGTTGAAGAATGGAAGGATGCGAGAACAGCTGGATAGATTGCCCAATGCTGAAAAAAGGGCAGACGCCGCCATCGCTCGACTTAACTACCAGCAAGATGGCGGACGATCGAAACGTTCATCGCGTGACACAGATCTAGAGACCCTTTTTTGACGCAGCTGGCTGTGCGCGGGCACAGCCGAAATCTATTCTCCGTGACTGGCAACAGTCAAAACGTCAGAGTTTGGTGATCCCAGATCGGGAACACTGCGCGTTAAAGGGTTAAAATATTGTAACAAAAAACAGTTTTTTCATCATCGCTATTTTAAAAAGAAGTCTCGGTGAAGATCCCAATTCAGTAGGTGTATTTCAATAGGTGTTCCTCAGTATTCAGTATTGAATTTCAAGTCGATTATTCAATTATAGTTCTCAATTCAAAAGATCTTCTTTAATCTTGGGATTTTTAAACTTGATGAATAATATAAATTCGATACTACGCAACGTAAACAAAAAATCAACTCCTTCAAATCAAATACAGGTGAAAAGGGAATAAAACTTATTTTCAATGACTTTCTGGATTTTGGTTACATACCAAGCTTCTATGAAATATTCTCAGCCTGTTGTTACTTCTGCGTCTGAATTCGAACTAACTTTAAAGAAAAATACCTGAAATACGTGATTACAGTAAACAATGCAAAACGTACTTCATAATTGTATTGCCTTTATATACAAAAAACGCTTGTTATACATATAACATATGACAGGTGTAGCTCTTTTGACAGAATAATGGAAAAAGTAAAGGGACAAAAATTATTTATGAGGAGTTTTTACGTTACATGGAAATGTACTTTCGCTTATTTGGAGGTATGTAATATATACAGTATAATCCTCCTAATTTGAAAAGATTTCATAGCTTGAAATTCAAAAGATAAACAGTAAATTTTAAGTGTACATTTAAATATTTTTACAAAAAGCAAATTGTTGTTAAAGCAGAAAAATAACTTTTACGTTTTTTTAAGTTTTAGATATTAAGCCGAAGTATTGTTCATTTTCGTTATTGTTTATATGAAACTTATGTTTTGAATTCACATTTTTTATTTGTTTTCGGAAAGTATTATTCTCTATTTATTGAACATAAAAAAAAGAACCTTTTTAAGGAAACGAGCACGTATGTATATGTAAATATGAGATCGATTTATTTTTTTCGAAAATGTGTTAAGTTACTTTAAGCACTAATCTCCCCCCGACCAACAAAAAAAGCTAATAAAACACAATGGCACAATTTTTATTTTGTTTGCAGTTATTATCTTGCTTTGCAGAAATTAAATATTAAATGTTTTTTTTCTACTCTTTCAATACATCGCGTGCAGGAATGAAAATAAAGAAAAGTATAAAAAGTATGTTTTTGCGATAAAATCAAATTCGGAGTATGATAGTATAATGTCCATTACGTTTGTGTAAAATGAATGATTACGAAATTTCTCGTAATAAAATTAGCAAAAAATGATGCATTGTAACTGAGAACCAGTTTTATTTTCTTTTTCAAATGTTATTGAGAATGAAAATCCTCAGGCATGTTAAGAAAATTCTGAAAATTTTTACTAAATATCTTTCAAGCACTTATTAAGGGGGACCGAAAAGTAATGACCTTCTGGCTTTCGTCAAACTTACACCAAGCTGAAACAATGTAAGCTAATCTAATAAAAACTTCTAAAAAGCATTAAAACCGCCCTCTTCCGTACAAGCTTTTTTTTAAAAAAAAAAGACCAGAAAATTATCTCGTATCGTTCGAAGAATCTGCCCCTCTCTGCATGATCTAATGAATATAAACTACGTAATTTGTAAAGAATGTGGTGCTGCTACAATTAATTTTCAATTAATTTTCCAGCAACAGCCATTATTTTCAAATAAACATCATGAAATTTTAATTAAACTAGCCGCCAAGGCAGCATATCTTACTGTTCCACATACTCAGTGCACTTTGGGCCAAATTATGAGTCATTTCAACGAAAATCATGTTTTTTTTTTTTTTTGTTTCTTTTGTTTTAGCAGTATTTGTCATGAAGTTTATTTCGACTAGGGTTGCTAAAAATTTGGGTGTCATGATAAAATCTCATGACAACATGGGGGCAAAGCCATGTACTAACATTGCAAGATGTATGAAAAGATATGATTGGTGACATTTCTATCCATAAAATTATAATAAAAATACCGTATTGGGTGATAACGTGTTTTATAAATTCCTACAGAAATGCTTCGTAACTGCAGCAGCTGCTGGGTTGATGTGCCAAAGTTAGCAACCTGGTGTTTTATAGTACGGTTGCATTATTTAATACGTATCCTTGATTACAAAAATATAAAAGACCATGGGCCTTGGCCCCTAGACTCGCTATGCTCGCTTTTCGTATGAGGCATTCAGCCGCTAATAAAGCTTATTCGTAAATAAGGCATAATTTCAACAAACAAAACCACGAGGTTGGATCAGATTGAATGTTACCGAGCTACACATTGCTTGGTTCTTGCATGTTGCTTGGAACATAAAAATTTAAACTTCGCACTATTTTTAATTACGTGAAACCCATGGAACACCTTGCGTATTAGCCAATTATTGGCGAATTTTCATAATTTGGCGAATTGCGTATATGTATAGTTAATATTTAACTGTAAGAAAACAATACTTCGTATGTTTTCTTTGATAAAAACTACGGAACAGCTAAGATAGCTTGCCACTAATGGCGATGTTTCATTTTTTGGCGATTTACACATGCTCACAACCAGTAATTACTGCTCATTTAAGGTTCCCGGAAAACCATTATCCATATATTACATAATCTTTGCAGATTGGCGTATTTAGCACCACGAATTATATCATCTCGCCGCGCTGGCAAATATCCAAAGTGTACTATAACTGCTATAATGGCATAGTTAACGCCATCAAATATGTCTACTGGTAGCAAATATTCCAGCTGGACCGAACCGGCTTTAAAATAATCTGCATTTTAATTATTTTTCATTTTCAAGATACTGGGTTCTAACATTCTGGAACTCGAAGTTTAGATTAACCCTGCTCGAAGAGATACCATTTTGCCTGATCATTCCTAATGCCATGATGGCGCTTTTAAAATACGTTACAATTAGTTATCCTGTTTTGGAAAAACGAATAGTCGCCAATTCTAAACTCCTGTTGTCTAAGCGAACTTACTATTTGAAAATTCTCAACTTTGTGTAACACACTTTGAGTTATTTATTTCATATACATTTTAATTTGGCGTAAAATCGGGGTAATTCTAACTTAAGTTTGTGAATTTCACGCGATTCTACATACTTGGAAACGCTTTGTTGCAAAGGAATGAATGATTTTATGCAAAATCTGGCAACCATTCTGTTTATTTTTTCAGTTTTTTATTAATATCTTCTAAAATAATTCGATTTTCGAAATATAAGTCAGCTTATCAGGTTCCTCGGAATTTTTCGTATCTGTGGGCACCTTAGTCGAAACTCAAATCCCCACGGTTTAGGGGGAGATAGGTCAACAAGCTTTGACAGAGGCCTTTACTTTTTTTTTTTTTAGAAAATAGAGAGAAATTTGAGAGCCATTTTGCCTATGTCCGGTTATTACAGATAATATATTTTTGCTTCTAAAGTAAGTGAGAAACAACTTCATTGTAAAGCTATATTCAATATAAGCGTTTTCACTACAGCATTACAACGAAGTATAGTTCACCGAAATACATATATGCATATTCATATGATATTAAATACTGATTTTCTGTGCGTTAGAAGATTCGCTGTGCACGTATGGGTCTTCTCATATTCATTCCGTATTTGATGAGTCTGAACAATCCCCAAGAATTCACAAGATGTTCCAACTTCTCTTTCGTATTTTTCTCAAAAACTATCAGTCGTACAGATACAGTTCTTTGAACCTTTTTATGTATTCAATCTGGTTGTGGAAAGTTTATGCTGTCTTCTTGAGATAGCCTGTATAAGTGTATATACTATTACTCCGACTAAAATGATCCATGGTGCTGATAGGGAATTTTCACTGCCACTGTATCGAACAGTGTAACGACACTAGCCTCCAAAGAAGCGCAACCAGGAATGCTAAATACAGGCTGAAAGGAAGTATGTAAGAAATATTCCCCAAACCAGGTTTAGTCATATAGCAGATATAGGGTAATTCAGGGAGAGATGGAGAACTTTTCTTCTTCGTTCTCTAAAAGCCATATACTATTTATATATATTTTACTTTTCTCAGTATATTGTTACGAATTTTCGAGGCAACTCGCTGTTCTGTGGTTTACAATAGTTCAAAATTCATATTCTACGCGTGAAATAGTTAAATTTTGCATTTTATTGCATCAAAATCGGTCAACTAGAACCGGAGATACCGAGGTTTCGGTTTTCCCATTCATTTCTAATGCATTTTCTAGAAATCTCGAGAAATATTGGTCCTAGGACTTCGGCAACTTCACTATTTGGGACTTAATTTTGGCGCCAAATTTGCCGATATTTCGACGAAAGTCGCCATGCTTGGCGACATTTGGGCCATTTAGCACGATTTTTCCAATGTGGCTTGTAAAGATGATTTTTTTGCATTAACATGCATAATAGCCTAATATTTCTCTTCCATGACGTAATTAAAATTATCGCTTTATGTGGAATCTTCGAGACGTAGACTCTTTTGGAATCTTCTTGTAGCTTCTACGACACCTATAAATACAAGCATGACAGGGGCCCCAGTCAGTGTGTATTGAGCTCCCTTCTAGTGAGTTTGCTGTGTTAGGCTTTGTATTGGCGCTATAGAAGCGGAGTTTCTGCTTGCTTTTCGAAAATGATTTTTAAGTTCTGTGTTTAAATTCTTCATTGCTGTGCCTTAAGGGATTGTATACGATATCCCTTGCATATTTCCATTGGATTTTTTGCCTGTGGAAGTGTTTTATTTTGTGTGAGAAATATAGCACTTGTGAGAACTTCTGATCTAAGCGGACCGTCAAAAGCACATTATTGTTTGGTTGTGCTTGTGAATCTTGTACAACTGATTGTTTGAAGAAGTTCTAGAAGCAATAAAGTTCCTTTTCCATCCTGAGATGTGGACTTATTACTAGAAGTTCCTACACCAAAATATAGATTTTTTTTTCAAGTTTTGATTTTAAATTGTAAATCACATCCTTAATTTAAAAACCACAACTGTATGTAAAGTTAATTCGAACTGAAATTAAATAGATTTAAAGTTTCACCGACTTCCGAATTGGTAATAAAATGACATCTTCCTGATAATTTATGCTAGGTCCTGATTTTATTTCTTTTTAAGAACATTTATTGAATGTCTTTCCGTTTCAAAAAATGTTCAAACTTCTCTCTCGCTTTTTTTATGGGGGGGGCGCCATAATTAAAGTTTGCCTCAGGTGTCATAAACTTTAGTTGCGGCTCTGATTGGCAGCATGTTTAAAGTGTCATCTAAAGGGGGCTTCTTCCTTTGAAATGGACAGTATTGATTGTCAGAACGGTATGGCAGTACGTACAGCACTGTGTATTCAATGTGGCTAGGAAACAAAAATATATAAAAGTTGTTAGAAGATAGATAGAAATAATTCTGGAAGTGGTCAACTTACAAGGGTTTTGAACTCTGCTTTGGGACAAATTCTTCCTAATTACCTGGTCAACATACAAGTTAGACAGGTGGTCAACTCATACAGGATTCATTCAATGTTAGAGCAACTAAGATATTCTGTTCTTCATCGTTTAGGTCAACACAGACAGGTGGTCAACTTACCAGGTTTCACTGTATTTATAATTTAGAATATAAATTAATTATAGGCACACTTATTGTATAAACGTTTGAAATTTCATGTTGCATTTAATATACGCTCCGCTTAAGAAGTCACTCCGTTTAGCAAGCCATTTTTAAGTATCCCCAATAGTAACGTACGAACGAGGTTTGACTGTACTGCCAATCTATCGCTACCTGCTTGTTAAATCTACATCTTAAATAGTTACAGAATAAAAAAGATTTTACAAGTTATTCAAAACAAAAATCCACTGCTAATTTTGATTTACAATAGTTTCTGCAACTTGTCGTTTTCTTTCACCGACAAATACCTCGACAATAAAAACAGCTATAGCAAGGGAATAACCAGCTGCGAGCAACACAAAAGCCCCTTGAAGGTCTGAAACTGACAACTGCTGGCTTGAACTATCAATTTCATTATTTTTAGAACTGAGAATGATTTCGCGAATATTTGCGAAGTAGATATCTCTGTTCAACTGGTTGAAAATCCCCGAACTCCAAATGACGTGAATTATTGGATCGAAATGGTGTTTACAGCAGAAATCTTTTCTAATGCCTATAACCATAGATGCGTAATATAAAACATCTTGAGGAATGAAATACTTCGATTCCGTTCCAGCCGCTCTACCAGCTGTAGTAATGTATGCTGGCAACTGCTTTGAACTGATATTGCTTAAGACTTCGTGCAAATAGTTTTGTTTTGAGCTTGCACTTTCCTTCAGAGACTGACTGATAGTTCTTATATTGGGATCAATAGATTTCGACAGCGTATCTGCCAGGAATGAACCAGCAATACCAGAGGCAAAGTACTTTCCCTCACGAATTCCATTTGCCAGTTCAGGAATGTTGCGAATCCCAGTCAATGATGGAATTGTCAGGAAGGACAGCAGTACGGCCGCGTAGCTCCAAAGAAGAAATATTTTGAAGATTAACCAGATCGTTCTTAAAACAATCTCGCCAGTTCTCTTAGGAGCGTTCTTGGTTGGCTGAAAAAAACATCCGTAACCTTTCCAAAAGTTAGTGAAAGACTGTCCTTTCTGAAGCAATATGGAGTACAATGCTGGCAAGATGAGAAACACCGCACATGTAGAGATCCACAAATCTGCAGAAAAAGGTTTCAAGAAAGCATGCTTGTCAACAGTCTTCACTAAGTTTCTTGTGACGAAAATGCAAGATTCAATCATGTACGGAAAACTGTAATCTAATACCTTGGTTCGCGCTTCGATTAGTGTAAGTCCGCTGATGATAATATCTGTTTCATTACGTTGTAGCATACCAACGGTTCCACTCCAGCTTCCATTTCCAAGGTCTCTACCCCACTCCCCGTCACTTGGTGTGAGTATTTTGTACGCGAAACCTAATTTCTGAGCAACAATGTTGATTACTTCAGTATCGGCGTAGCGTAGTAGAATTTCCCCTTCTGGACCAGTTTCGTTTCCTCCAAGAATCCTAAATAGTGGCAGTGTAGCAATTCGTAAAAATTTGGGAAACATCATGTTTATGCAGTCAAAGGTGCTCAGGCGATGAATTTTAAAATATAGGTTATGTTACTGATATTGATTAAAATATTGTAGCAAACAATAGTTTTTTTCATCATCGATATACTAGAAGGAAGTCTTCGTGAAGATCCCAATTCAGTAGGTATACTTCAATATTCAGTATTGAAGTTCAAGTTGATTATTCAATTATAGGTCTCATTTCAAAAGATTTTTTTGTAATCTTGGGATTTTTAAACTTGATGAATAATATAATTAACTCCTTCAAGTCAAAGGCAGGTGAAAAATGAATGAAACTTATTTTCAATAGCTTTCTGTGCTTTCTGAATTTCTGTTATGCGGCAAACTTCTACAAAATATCTTCAGCCTGTTGATACTTTTGCGTCTGATTTCGGAATAACTCTAAATTACAGCGAAAAATGAACGATACTTATTTTCAGTGCCTTTTTGCTTTCTGAGTTTCTGTTCTATAACAAACTTCCCCAAAATATCTTCATCCTGTTGATACTTATGCATCTGAATTCAAAATAACTCTAAAGAAAAATACTTGAAATACGCAATACACTGAAAAAATGAATGAAACTGATTTTCAATGACTTTCTGTATTTCTGTTATACAGCAAGCTTCTACAAAATATCCTCAGCCTGTTGTTACTTCTGCATCTGAATTCGAAATGACTTTAAAGAAAAATGTCTGAAATACGTGATTACAATAAACAATGTAAAACGTACATACTCATAATTGTATTGCCTTTTATATTCAAAAAACGCTTGTTATGTAACACACGACAGGTGTAATTTCACAAAGAGCAAATTGTTGTTAAAGCAGAAAAATAAATTTTACGTTTAAACGTGCAATTAAGAACATTTTTTTCTCGGCTACAGTTTTAGAGATTCTGCTGAAGCTTTGTTTATTATTATTATTCATCAGAAATTTCTGTTTTTTATTTAAAATTTTTATTTGTTTCCAAAAAATATTCTCTATTTATCGAGCATAAAAAAACCTATAAAGGAAACGAGTATTTATAATTAAATATGAGATGGATTTAATTTTTTCAAAACTGTAAAGTTACGTAAAGAACTAATTTTACGGAAAAAAGCTAATAAAACATAATGGCAACTTTGTTATTTTGCTTTCAGTTACTATCTTGCATTGCAAAAACTAAATATTAAATGTTTTTTCTACTTTTTCATTACATCGCGAGCTCATGTGAAAATGAAGTAAAAAAAATTTGGCTTTATAACGAAATTAAATCTGAAGTATGATAGTGGTATACATTGAGTTTGCATAAATTTCAATTCCAAAGAAATGTTTTATGGAAGAAAAAAAAAGGCACACTCGTGTATAATGGTAACCTCACCAACTTAATGGAATAAGGAAGAAAAACAGGGACGACGAATGGATTATGATACGCTTTTAATGTATAACACTTCAATGAGTACTTAGAATGTGAAAGTTTTTCAGATATTTTATTTATTCATTTATTTATTTTGCTGCATGCAATCAAACAATTATTTATTTATTTATTCATTTATTTTTCCCCATACAGTCAAACAAATCAAACACTAATTTAATCAATTAATTATTTATTTATTTTCTTGTATGCAATCAAACGATAAACCTATAAATCTAGAATCGCTTTCTAGGTTTAGAAGATAATAAAAGATAATAAAGAAGAAGATAATAAAACCAGAAAAATCTTACTTCATAGAAGTATTTCCGTATCTTTATCTCTCCCCCTGTACTTCTTTTATACAACACTGGTAACATTACTTACTAACACGAATTAGCAATTTTCATTGCCACTACTGCTGTTAAAATCATTCTCCTAATCATCAATGGCACGGTGTCTGATGTCACATTGCCTATGGAATGACAATGAAGTACCTAGCATTGGTGGTTGTATCATTTGTTTCCCGTAGCAGTTGGTTCACAATCTGAAATGTCACTTGCATATCAGACTTATAGTGCGCGTTACATGCGCAGATTTAAAAAGAAATCGTCATTTTTTCTGTGAAGTACAAGGAACGCGTTATACATCAGCAAATACAGTACATCTCCATAAGTTAGACACCTCTGAAGTTTGGACACATTTTGAAAGAACTGCAAGTGTCCAACTTTGGAGGTTTCACTGTATGTATTTATCAGTTTCTATGCAAATTCGCAAAAGTGGTAACTCACATAGGAAGCTGCAAGTTCCTGTCACCGTTCCAGTTTATATCGGATGAAAATGAGTCGGAAATAAGTTAAGTTTCACAATAGATTTCTTTTCTTCAAAACTGAATCGGTGAGTGTTTAATACGTGATTTTCATTGCACAACTGAGTTGGCGGGCCAATGGCACAGGTGCCATGGACCAATAATGGCCCAAGGGTCATTGGTTGGGAATTTCTGATTTAGTGTGTTCAAATACATGTTACAATCTATTTCTTTAAAAAAAAATGTATTCTTTATTTTATGAATATCTTAAACGGTCGATTATGCAGAGCGTCCAGCAAAGGACGTACTGATTTCAAAGTTAAGAATCTCAAATACAAAGATCAATAGAAGGGTGCAGCAAACGGTATGTTTCTTTTGTAAGCTGAAAATTTTATACAGAAGTTTCGAAGTAGTAGCTATAAAAACCGCCAGCAGATGACGTTGTAATCGTAGGTCTTCATAATGGATTGGCCTCCATATTCTCCAGATCTGACTCCTCGTGACTATTTTCGGTAGGGCACAATAAAAGGTACTGTTTATCAGAACCATCCCAACACGCTGGGCGAACTTCAATCGCCGATTTGTGTCGCATGTGAATCCGTTTCCTTCGAGACATTACGGGAAATGATGACAAGCCTCATCATTCATTTGCAACACCTCAGTGCGTCGAATGGGGGACATTATGAAAAGATTGTTTTGTGGCTGCTAGCTGAGAACGAGTTAATACTTATGCATGTCCGTCGAACGATTTTGGAGTGCAGCGCCATCTATTAGCAGTGGTGTATGCAAAGGGGTGTTTCCGGGTTCTAACCGGCCTTGTCGAAGATTTTTTAACATTAAGTCGAATTTGTTTTAATCATAAAGATTACGGCTTTTAACATTACGTCCATAAATCCCTCAACCTTTAAAGGAAATTTCTGTACTCCACTGTCTGTTAGCAGCTACTGTCACTACTCTTTCGAAACTTCTGCATAAATTTTTTACAGGTTACATAATAAACATACCGTTTGCAGCATTCTTCTATTGTTTTTTGTTTTCGAAATATCTAATTTTGAAATTAGTATGTTCTTTGCCGGATATCCTGTAGTTTGGGTATCTACAGATCTGCGTTACCAAAACTCTCGAAACATTATTACTTTGTCAAACTATTAAACTTTGTTAAACTATTAAACGATATATATATATTTACTATATGTTAAAGCACAGATATGTTATTACTCTATGTTAAAGGAAACATATAGTAATAACATATATCAAACAAGCATACGAAATATGCAAGTTACCCCACACAAAATTCAATTATCTATTACAATGAAACGAACCATTAATTTCTGCAAAGTAACATTTTTCAACTTACTTATAAAGCTTTAATGAAAATAGAATATTGGAGAGAAAGGAAAAAAAACTATTAGTTGCCAATTTTGCTACGCATGGGACTTTTAGTCACGTATTTGTTTCAGAAAGAAGAAAAAAAATCTATTAGTTACCTATTTCTAAATTTTAGTTACGCACTTCTGTGAAAAATAAAATATTTATTTGAAATTCGTAGCGATATGCATATTTTTTTTATAATATATCGAATAGTTTCTGTACCAATTTCAATGATTGCTTTTTTATAAATATTGATCCCAAAAGCAATTTAAACTCAGGATTATTACGAATTACATGCGATATCAGTATGGTATTGATTTTCGATGTGTCAACCGTAAATGGCTTTTATTAAAAAATAGCGTAAATTTTCAATGCCATTACAGAAAAAAAATGGCATTTTCTCATTAAAATGCGTTGTTATATCGATTATACATTATGGTTCTTGCAATTACATGCAATAATATGCTTTGAAAGTATTAAAAGCTGATGAAAACTAATAAATCTAGATGACTTGTATTTATATATATTGTAATTCATGAGGCTAGTTCACGTGACATCGTTGCTTTTTCATTCTGATGACTGAAAAATGACAAATATTCGACAGTTTTGTATGTTCTGTGCGCTGTGTTTCATGCTCTTTTATCCGAAGTGCCATACCACGCAAGGGATAGATTTAACATGATTTCTCTAGTTATGAACATGACTGATTTTTAAACTTACGGGACCTTTTTTTACAAAATTTCTGTTAAGGTCTTGATTTATGTTTTTTTATTTAATGTATAAAATGAATTCCTGGTATAACTTTACGGATTGTGGAGCATACAACATTAGAAATATACGACACTGTTTGATCCTTTTGGAACTTGATTGATGCGATGACTGCTTTTAAGAACTTGATGGGACCCTCTTTTCTCAAAAGTTCTGTTAAGGCCTTTATTAGTGTTTTTTCATTTGATGTAAAAAGTAAATTTCTAAATTTACGGATTATGGAGTTTACAGCACTAGGAATATACAACCACTGTTTGTGATCCTAATGGAACTTGATTGATGCTTAGCTTTAGGCTTTGAGAAATAATTTCAGCGGCCTATCAACTATAGAGCTGTAATTTTACAGAAATGAGTGGGACCTTCTTTTCACGAAAGTTCTATTAAGGTCTTGATTTATATTTTTTTCATTTAATATATAAAATGAATTTCTGAAATTATTTACGAATTATGGAGCATACAGCATTAGAAATATACGGCCACTGTTTGTGATCCTAATGGAACTTGATTGATGCTTAATTTTAGGCTTTGAGAAATAATTTCAGCGGCCTATCAACTATAGAGCTGCAATTTTACAGAAATGAGTGGGACCTTCTTTTCACGAAAGTTCTATTAAGGTCTTGATTTATATTTTTTTCATTTAATATATAAAATGAATTTCTGAAATTATTTACGAATTATGGAGCATACAGCATTAGAAATATACGACCACTGTTTTTGATCCTGTGGAACTTGATTGATGCTTAACTTTAGGCTTTGAGAAATAATTTCAGTGGCGTTTTCAACTATAGAGCTGCAGTTTAGCGCGACTTTCTTTTCACGAAAGTTCTATTAAGGAGTTGATTTATATTTTTTCATTTAATGTATAAAATTAATTTCTGAAATTATTTACGAATTACGGAGCACACAGCATTACAAATATACGACCATTGCTTGATCCTTATGGAACTTGGCTGATGCTTAACTTAGGCTTTGAGAAATGGTCTCTCAAACGCTTTTAACTATGAGTTATAGTTTTATAAAAATGAATTGTTTTAGTAAAATTTTAAGTATTTATGAATTTGTGTGTTCATGGCATAATAATTATTTTATTTCTATTTGAAATATTATAGCCTGACTGCTGTCTGAATATTTGAATATTTTTCCCTCGACAGCTCTGTGAATATATTTTTTAAATATTGAATAAAAGGGTATCAAAAATTCTTTTAAAAATTGCGTTGCCAACGGATTCTGCAATTACAGAAAACTATGAGACTGCATAGTTTTTATTGAATATGGATTGCTCATTTTAGGGTTTAGAAAACAAATTCCCCAATTTAAAAAGTAAATTCTGGCAAAATATTAACATACGCATAATGTGCAACATTTCGTACATACAAATGCTACATATTAACTGGATATAACATATAAAATAACTTATTTTTTCATTTGGATTTAAAGTAGCAGTACATTCACACGCATTTAAAAGGATTTCATTTTCATTACGCGAATCACTGTTACTTTTGTACTGTAATGTATGTTATACTGTATTATATTAGTATATGTAAAAGTTCACCTTGAAAATATTGAAGAATGGTATAAAACTAATTAATAATGATACACTGTGGCTCGTGTATTATTCTGTATTGGAATTTTGCAAGACTATATTTTTATGAACAGTATTTTAATTGATGTTTGCTGCTAGATATTGAAAATAAGACACAAAATCAAGCCTATCGAGCTCCAAAATTTTTTATTCTGATAAAAACGACAACTTCGATTTATCAGAAAGTGGAAAAAATGTTGCAAAAAATGTGAAATATAATCAAACATCACTTGTCATGTTTATGTGAGATTAATAATGTATTGCCGTGAAATCCTACTGTTTTTTCTTAATTTATAAATGACTTTTTTGAAATCCATATTGTTGTACGACAAATGTGGCCTAAATAGCGCCTATGTCATGTTTTGTAAGTTTCTCTGCTTACTGAAATCTATTTTTAGCGATTAACAAAGCCAAGGCGATGCGTTTTCCAAACTTTTTAAAAATAGCTTCTATTCCAACTATTGAACAGATCAAAATAAACGAAACATTAACTATACTGAAGGAGTCTTTCGATTCCCCAGACGATATACTGACAAAAATTATCTCACAAAGACTGGGGTTTACTTACGAAATTATCACGCCCGCCGACAGACAGTGGGGAGCGCTTTTATCTAACGGGAGCTTTAATGGAATGGTCGGCCTTCTTGAACGCAGTGAAGCAGATTTGGTCATCAGCACACTAACAATAACAGAAGACAGGCTTCGAATCATCGACTTCAGTTTTCCGTATTACATAGATCACTTAACTTTCGCAACGCGAAGTTTAGAACAAACCATTGATAGCCAATCTTTCCTCAGATCATTTTCTGCTGAAGTATGGATTTGCCTATGTGCGCACGCCGTCGTGGTTCCAGCTGTCTATCTCGTTCTGTTTCAGAGACAAGTGTCTTTTGGTCGGATGGGGAGTGGATGCCGATCGTTTTTCCAAAACTCCCCGCATGCCGCAGCGAATATGAGTGAATACATTTTACGACTATTCTGGATCATCTTTTTAACCTTGCTACGATGGAGTTATGCTGCCGTACTTCTTTCGGTCATGACCTTTCCTTCTCTGAGTGGCGTCCGGAACATTCCGGAACTGGCGAATGCTGTCCGCCTGGAGGAATACCACTGCGTGGCTAACCCCGGCGCATTTTATGCGGATGTTCTACTGAACTCCACCAACCCGGATTTACATTCCATCGGTCGAAGTTTGAAAGAGTCTGAAAGCAGCCGTGATTTCGTAGAAGTACTAAACAGGACTAACTCGTACAGCAAACCAGCCTACCTGACGACAGAAAACAAATTCATTGAATTCGACAAAATGTATTTCGTGTCTAAGGATTCTCTCTTTCCCGACTTCAGAGCAGCGGGAATAAGAAAAGGCTTTTGCTGCAAATCCCGGTTAGATACGGTCGTGCATTACATTTGGGCTTCGGGTATCTACTTCAAGCTACTGAAAGACAGTGCACATAAGAGAGTTCAGGGTATCCTTAGGAAGTTTTCGGATAATGATAAAAAGAATCCGAAAGTTAGTTTAACGCTTACAGATTTTCAAGGGATATTCTTTTTGTTGGTTGCAGGACACTGTTTGGCAGTTTTAGTTCTCTTTGTTGAATTAATCTCCAAGAAACCTTCACTGTTTATGAAGTACAGTATAAAAAACTATATGTTTCTCATCTTTAAAATTTTTCCAGTACAAATCAATGGAAAAACATGAAATGCAATGATAATAACTGGGACATTTTTTTCCGAAGCATTTATATAAATATCTATTATCTATCAAGTCGTAACGAAAGTTTTCCGCCAAACCTGCTTTAGTCAGCTCATGCGGCACCCAACGACTGAACTTATGCGTCAAGTTTATGCGATGTATGGAACGACTAATGGACATGCGCGACTAATGGACTAATTCCTTAGCTAGCTCCCGAGTTGTGTAATACCGATTTTCTTCCACAAGTTCTCGCAGGCGGGACTCATCAACATCAGTTAGCCGGCCAGAGCGCTTTACTTCTTAAATGTCATAGTTCTTGTTTTTGAAATTTCGGTACCAAACCGTCACGGCGTCATGATACAACAGTAGTATCTAAAGCTGTACACATGATTCTTTGACATTCTATAGCTGTCTTTTTGCTACAGAATTGGGAGTAAATGATGGTTTTAATCTGGTAGCGTGATAGTTTCCTTTCAAACACCTAGAACTTAATGATAACGATATTTTTAACAGATTCCACAACACAGTGTTCTAAAGCGTCTCTTTCTTCCAAATATCAAAAATCGTTTGACAAAATATGAACAAATACGCCAACGCGAACTGTTTGCGGAGGTAATATTTGCAGTGGCGGGAAGTTTCGTTACAACCTAATACGTAGATTATATATTACAAACGAATACGCGGTATACGTTCCAAAGCTAAGCAAAGAAAGAAAGGATTTCTGCTTTAAGTCTACTTAATGAAGAGCTTTCGGATACACAACACTTTTCGTTTTTTAATCTGGTGATTACCTTACTGTCTGACCCCGTTTTGCGTGGAATATATTGGCAAGCTACCAGTAATGGTGTATTGAAATAAACCGGTCAAGGTGGGGAGAAGCGAACAGAGGAATAAGCGAATGCAGTGGCCGTGTTCCGTCTCTTTCAGTGATTGTCCAAGCGCATATCTGACTAAAACGTGAGTTTCCTCCTTCAAACGGAATGTTTAAGTTCATATCGATGGTACTTGAATCGATATGAACTTATCGGACGTCATATCGACGTCGGAAAGTCAGAAGCTTTACCGACGCATCAGCAGTCCACATACAGCTGTTCTTGTAAGAGGCATGGATTTTGCAAACAATTGTAATGATTGTGCCTTGCTGGTTATTGCAAATTCGACTCACATCGGAAATTGTAAACGTCTCAATATATCTGTGCACGGCATATCACTATTGGAATCATTGGGATGAGTGGCAAAAGTACATCTTCGCATATAAATTTTCCTTAAGAAATTGTAGCTCCTTATTGTACTTAGTGGCAGTTTCAGTGCAGAATGCGCTGCTCTGCCACCATCGAAAAGAGTTGCCGCATTTATAAATGATACGATTCATAGTGTAGTTTATTTTTCCGCGATTGATTATTTGCTAAAATCAGTAAAATAAGAATACTTTTGAGAATGCATCTAAAAACAGAAATCACCTCTTTTGTTTGTAGTTACATTCATGTTTCTGTCATACGCTGCCGTTGTTCTGGAACCAATTTCAAGAATCGTTTCAATAATACAAAGATATGAAAAATTTTAAATAAATTAGAACCTCAGAACATGCATATAACAAACGCTCACATAACAAAGACAGTATATATCATCATATTTGCTTGTTCAAGCATAAGGCTTTGCGATTAAAGCTGGTCTTGCGCTTATTTCTTACACATTGCAATTCTACCTGCATTTAGCGTCCCTGGTTGGTGTCGTTACACAGTTCGTTACAATGACAAGTGAAGATACACAATCAATACCACGGATAATCGCAATCGGAATAACTGTATACACAGCGCGTCCCAATAAGACAGCATAAACACAGCACAACATGATTCTACGACTGAAGTATATAAAACTTGTCCAAAGAACTGTAAGTCTGCGACTTATAGTCTTGGAGAAAAATTCCAGAAAACAGTAGAAACGCCATAAGAATTTTTAGGGATATGTAATTCAGCCTCATGAGAAAAAATCAGAATATAAGAAAACACACGAGTGCACGTCAAATCTAAACATGTTATTAATCAGAACTTCAATAGCACATAAATATGCATTTATGTATTTCGGTGAACTGTACTTTATTGAAAACGCGTGTATTGAATGCAGCTTTACACAATGAAGGTGTTTCCCGCAGTAACAACCGGAGCAGACCGCATAGTTCTCATATTTATCTGTCACCTAAGATGAATAAAGGTTGTTTCTTTTCAATGCTTTGTGTCTGACTCCCAAATTTTTATATGTATTCAAATTTATTTTAAATGTTATTTTTTGAATGATAACAGTGTTTGAATAAATGATATTTTTATTCTAATGAGTTTGTATAGGGAGAATGCACTACGTATGTCACTGAATAAAACATGTGTATGAACTGATGGTAAAAATATCTGCTGCACGATAGAAGTAAACATTTACTATCAGTACTAAGGTAACAATACCAGTCACTATTGTTACCTTAGTTAAAGTACCTTTATCCTTATTCAGTTAAAGACATAAAGATTTTTGATAAAATGCTATAAAACCATTTTCAAAGCATTTTCTATTGTCTGAACCTGCACATGCTAAAAAGTGTTTTGTCGAATTTAATAAAACATCTGTGGTTAAATGATTTAGTAGTTTCATTTTGTTGATTCAACAAAAGTTTGTTTGATTCAACCAAATTTATTTAACAATATGACTTTTGCCAATAAAACCTTTTTTGTCAAACTCGAAGTAACCAATAGTATTTGGAATCGTTGGATAGTCAAATAACGCATGCGTCAAGGATATGCGCAGGAGCGCAGTGCGGTGTAAGCTAGGAGAGGAGAAGAGAAGGCAGAACGTCCATGGATACTGAAATATTTACGTTATGCTCAGAGATTTAAAAAAAAGTTGTAAAATCTTAAGAGCCAGCAAAGTTTTTTAGGAGCAACATATATACATCGTTATATTAATGAAAAGCATCATATTAATGAAAAAAAAAGCTAGTCGCCAAGGGATAATTTTTAGTCGACCGGGTTTTTCCGAAACCTAGTGTCTGCCAATAGACTTAAGTATGGGTGATTTTGATATGAAATACAAATCCATTTAATTGGATTTTTTTTTTAGCTAATTCAAAGTTTCAAGGGTAAGTCTAATTACTGTATATATTCATTAAAATGTACACTTTTATGTTAGTTTTTTTTATATAAAGATTAGTTTAAAGCAACTCATGTTTTGACCGTTAGCGTACCTTGATAAAATATCTCTGTATTTTTATTGAAAACTTTATAATGTCCTTTAGGATTTCGAATGCTTAAAGGGGAAAAAAAGTAGGTCGAACTGTAAATTCATTAGCTTTCTGCACTAGGACTGTATAAACAAAATACCCTTTCGAGATTGAAGATTATCAGATGGGAAAAGACCGGAGCCGCAATATTTGGTTTTCACGATTGCGATAGTCAACTTTTTCTTGCAGCATTAAAACTAAATCTGAAACTGCAAGCGAAAGTTATAAATTGTATTGATGCAGTTCTACAAATGCGATGAAAACGAGACAACTCCATTAAAAAATAATACTAAGAAGAAAGTTTTTTTTTTAAATTAAACTCTGAAATTTTCAACCAACTGTTAAGTGGGTTAAGAAAAGTAACATAACAAATTCAACAAAAGAATTTTATTAAATGATCCATGAACACACAAATTAAGAAAGAAATTTTGTTGATTCAAAGAAACATTTTGGTTCATTTTAACCAAATAAACCATTTAAACAAACAGTTTGGTTGAATTAACAAAATGTGTGTTTATTTTAACCAAATTGTTTCGTTAAATTGACAAAATGTTTTTGAAATAACCAAATTCTTTTAACAAAATTAAATTGTTGCATTCCAACGCTTTATATCTCAACAACTTAATATTTTAAAGTTGCTGCAATGTGTAGAAACAGATTATAAACATACTGGGAGTTTTTATTTTACAGTTTTCTAATTCATGTAAAATTTATTGACCAATTTTGTTGGTTGCAGAGTTTAATAAAACGGTTAAATTCATTTCTATATTACTTGAAAAGATATTTATAGTACACCAAAGTGTTACTGTAGTGTTTGTGAACAGTTTAAGTCTAGAATTTCTAACAAAAATCATTAACATTCTTGAAAGATTGACCTAAAAAAAAAAAAAACAATTTAAGTGCTGAAATAATCAATAGTACGACTGCAGAAGGACAAAATATAGTTTCGTATCACGATATTAATTAAGTATGACATATATTTCATATTTCTAAAAATTCTTTTATGCTCGCGTTATTCACGTCATTAATATATTTTTTAATACACTATGATTCATTTATACAGCTTCAATTTCTATGCTGCCGATATACAACACGGTGATATTAAGGATAAAGTAAGTTTCAAAATTGAAATTGTCAGTGGAACGGTTAAAATTGTCATAATAACAATTCTATCAAATGCATATATATTAAATATTTATTAGTTACAATGTAGTTTTAACGTCACAGTCTTATGTATTTCAAAGTTTTTTTCTATCTTTCATACTATTATTACGCATGTTACTCTTTGATTTTCTTTTTCATGAATCCTTAATATCAAATTCGTATGTTTCAGGAGATTAAAGAATATTATATGCTTTTATCATATAATTTTTGAGTCTTTTTTGTGGTTTCCTTGTTCTTTGAAGTAAGTTAGTTAATAATGCAATATATATATGAAATATACAGACTTAAAAATTGATGATAGGGTGCACAATTCAAATGGCACTCACGTAAGTGGGTACAGTAAGTAGGGAATGCATGTGTATATTTATTTCTATGTAAAATACCTACTCGTGATTACGATCTTTTAAGAATGATAGTTGGTCAGGTTGCGCATGAGTTTGACCAAAACCACATTATCCTTGAAAAGGAAACCTATAATTTTTACATAAGTTGCATTAACTTTGATTTGAATTAAAAATAGTACATAGATATACAAGCAACTCCAGATGTACATTTCATTTGTACATTTGGAGTTGCTTGTATATCTGGTGACAATTTTATCTGGTGTATTGCATTCAATGGTGACAATTTTTGTTCAAGTTCGTGAGTGTTAATGCAGGGTATTTCGAGTATACTAAAGACATTTCATCAACCCGACAGTTCCTTCATATTCTTATACGGATTGTGTACTTGGATTATCTGAAAGAATGGTGCTCAATGAAATACTCTCGATAGCTATCCTGTTTAGAAGAACTTTTGATCATAAAAAAGAAAACTATAATAAATTATAAGTTATATCCTGTAAAGAAGAAGTTGAAGCATCATACACAGCAAAATCACGATTATTTTAACGTCCATTAGTAAAGGTTGTGAATTTCGGGTATATACGATAAAAAAAATTGATTTAAATTATTAATTAAAAATTTACAAAACTTAATGCCTATCATTTTAATATTACTAAGTGGATGATGTTTAGTTCTGTATAGTATACCAATGGATTTCGCAACTCTCCTATAAAATTTAATCCCTGTAATTTTAATATTACTAACGAGATGATGTTTGGTACTGTATAGTATACTTATGAATATCGCAACTCTCATATACTTTTCTTTCTTGATGTTATTACAGCGTTTAAGGACTAAACAACAACCCACTTAAAGTTACTTTTTATCATTTAAGAATACTTTTCGTGGTCAAAATGCCTGTTTATGAAATTTTGATATTGCCACCTTTACAAATGTATCAGTTCAGTTCATGTATTCTGTCAATTTCCAAAACAGAGTTCTAATATCTCTTAAAATTGTTCATGGTGCTGAAGAATGAAAGTCATTTGGTTGCAGCAGAATATGCAGTGTTAAATTCTGATTCATTGATTTCAGCTTTATCGTTACATTGTTCCAATAACAGATAAATGAACAAATATATTAGTACAAAAATGTATAATCCACAAATTTTGAAGATTGCCTCTATACCAACAGTCCAGAATGTTAAAATAAATGAATCAACAACAGTTAAGAAACAAGTCTACAATAGCTATGATGACATTCTGGCCAGAATTATTGCTGAAATGCTGGGATTCCCATATCAAATTGTTACGTCCAATGATAAAAGAGAGTACGGAAGTCCTACATCTACTGGAAACTGGAGTGGACTGGTTGGAATGCTTCAGCGCAACGAGGCAGATTTGATCATCAGCATGCTGTCCATAACAGAAGAGAGGCGTAAAGTAATCGACTACAGCTATCCGTACCATGTAGACCGCTTAGTTTTTGCAACGAGGCATTTGGATAGATCTGTCCATAAGAATTCATTCTTGGAACCATTCTCCTTCGAAGTGTGGGTTTCCCTCTTTGTGTTGCTATCCATCATTCCAGTTGCATACTCGGTCTTTTTCCAGAGGAAGCGGTCATTTCATCACTTCCAGACTTCTTTCAGACGGTTCATTAGGAGATCCGAAACAGCTCCCCACAGCGCTTCTGAATGTTGTCTGAGGACATGCTCGCTGCTTCTGCGTACTCTGCTGCAGTGGAGTTACGCGTCGGTTCTGCTGTCTTTCCTGACTTTTCCGTCGCTGACTGGTGTCAGGAACATTCCAGAACTTGCAAAAGCAGTTCGTGACGGTTCTTACCAGTGCACCGCCTACCCAGGTTCATTTTATGCTGATGGTTTGTTGAATTCCTCAAACCCGGACTTCACAATCATTGGCCACAGTCTGAAACAAAACGGAGGACACCCACATTTCTACGAGGTGTTGAATAACGCTGAATTGCAGAAGCAACCGGCGTACATCAGCACTGAGGGTAGATTTATTGGAATTGGTCAAAGATATTTTGTATCAACAGATGGCTTTTTCCCCGACTATAGAGCCATCGGTATTAGCAAACATTTCTGCTGCAAATCAGATTTGGATAAGCTCATACATAATATATGGGCTTCGGGTATTTACGCAAAAATAAGGACAGACGTCATTCTTAAAGAGGTTAATAAAATTCTTTCGAATTCTTCAGATACTGATAAAGAGAGTAGAACGAAACGTTTATCAATGGAAGACTTTCAAGGGATTTTCTTTTTTCTGATAACAGGGTATTTTTTGGCGTTTGTAGCACTTTTCTTTGAATTGATTATCAATAGATTATCATGAATCTTCATTTTTCAAACTGAATAGTTACCAAAACATTTTCCAAATTTCTGAAGACGACAATTTCACAACATTCTAAAAGTTTCGTGATTAATATGTTTAATAATGGCTATAGAATCATCCATTTACACTCACAGCTTTCTCAAACGAAAAGGAGTTCAAAATTCAGTGTGTCCCCCCCAAAAAAAAGCTAGGATAAAGCGAGAAATTTATATGAAGCGGATTTTTAAAGTAGTATAATTCTTCATCCATATTTTCATCATATATTTCATTCATACATTCAAAAGCTGTACAGAACTTCAGTTATTTCTTTTTAAACTCATATATTGACGTAGTGAATGAAAATATCTATTGAAAATTAAATTATTGAATGAAGTAAAACAATTTTTTCTTTTACTTTTTACTTCCTTATACGAAGGAAGTAAAAGGAAGTAACTTAATCTCGAAAAATTTCGGTAACCTGATTTTGACGAAAGAATTCAATTTTGACTACCTCTAAATTTACTTTTAAGAGTTTTTGCGAGTCATCTGATCGTACGCATGCATGTATGTTCGCATAAACGCATGTACAATCGATTTGACCAACAAGTCCATTTTGACTAATTTTTCCCTGACGTCTATACGTACGTATGTACGTATATGTATGTAACTCACATATCTCAAAAACGATTAGTCGTACAATGTTGAAAATTTGTATTTAGGATTGTTGTAACATCTAGTTGTGTGCCTCCCTTTGTAGTTCCAATTGAGTGGAATATTTACAGGACCACCCAAAAGATTTTTCAATACATTACATTTTATAGGCAGAAATTCATTAAAGCGTATTTTAACGATATTAATGCTATTTCAAAGGAATCAAAAGTTATATATATTTTTGAGGATTACAGAATGAATATCTGCATCGACGCTGAATTGCAGAAGAGTGTCTTTATCATTTATAGTTCTTCTACAGGAACACGTTTTGGCGCAATTTTTTGCGCCAAAACTCGCCAAGCTTGGTGACTTTTGGCTTACGCATTTAAGTATGTAACTAACATATCTCAAAAAACTATTTGTCGTACAATGTTAAAAATTTTATATTTAAGATTGTTGTAACATCTAGCTGCGCCACTCTCGTTTTGATTTCAATCTACAGGATAGTTTATTTACAGGACCACCCAAAAAATTAAATTTCAATACATTAAGATCTAAATATATCTTTGATATATTATGTTCGTAGTCAGCCATTATTTGGGTCATGCCAAAATCTCGACAACTGTCATTAAATTTGGCGATTTTCCCGAATTATCGCCAAATTTGGCACCAAATATAATTTACGTATCTCGTATAACTCTAAAACGGTTTGCCATAGAATGTTCAGACTTTGTATTTAGAGCTATTGTAACACTCAATTGTGTATCTCTTTTTTGATAGTAATCGACTGTGTAATTTATTTACAGGGTCACTCAAAAGACTTTAAACACATAAAGGTGTATGGATACATTCAATTCATTGAAAGTTTGTGGTCAGTCACTATTTCGTCTATGCCCAAAATCCCACAAATTATCTCAAACTTGTCGGTTTTTGAGGAAATATTGCCATATTAAGTGGCAAGAATAAATATTTGAAACTGAACCCAGCTTGACGATAGAATTGGGCGATTGGCTAGAAATCGCTAAACCTTAGTATCATTGCAGTATCCTATCTCTTTCAAACGAAATAAGTTTAGATGAAGTTCATCGAAAATACTTATAATTTAATAGACATACAAGATCCACATCACATTTTTCTTATTAAATTCGGACATAAGAATATATTTATGATAATAATCTTTCATAAACGGATAAAGTTCCTTGCCTGGTCTTCGTGAACTTAATTCGATATTCTGGTTCTGGGGCTTATATTTATACAAAAATATCGACAGTTTGATACTTCTAGTTTTAGTCAAAATACACCATTTTAAGTTCTGTTGTATCACAACAAATGATATTTTTATTCTAATGGAGTGGAACATGCAAAGCATAAACATACTTTAATGCATAAAAAGAAACTATTTCTGTTACAAGAAGAAGTAAACAATGATTATCTGTGTTACAACTGTTAGTTTGCTTTCACCAATACTCCCTTTTATTTTACAAAAATGTACTTAGCGTCACATAAGTGTATTTTTCCTAAACTAACTTGTTTTCCAATTTAGATAAATACTACATTTGTGTATTTTTTCATGTTAGCACAAAATGCGTATTATAAACATTTCGTGATGTCACACATTTGATGAAATAGACAGAAAGCCTTCATTATGCAGTTGTATATTTTAAGTTTGTTTCTTCAGCGTATTAGTCTCGTCTTCCTTAGCTTCTGACATTTCTGACAGGGGAAAGAATATAACTGTACGTTAAGTGACGATGTCATTTCCGAAATTTTTGAAAATTGGAACGATTCTCAAAACCAGACTCCTGAAAGCCAACAAAACGACAACTAAGAAGGAGTTCCAGGAATGCGCAGAAAATCTGTTTATTAGAATATTTTCAGAAAAATTAGGGTTTTCGTATCAGATTGTGACGGCGGAAGATGGCGAATACGGAAGACAGTTGGCCGACGGAAATTGGACAGGAATGGTCGGTTTGTTGCATCGAAAAATAGTGGATTTAATCTTTCATAGATTCGCAGTCGCGGAAGAAAGGATGGGAGTTATAGACTACAGCTATCCTTACTATCTCGATCGCCTAGTTTTTGCCACAAGAAATTTGGAACGTTTAGTTTTTAAGGATTCCTTTTTGAAACCATTTTCTTTCAACGTTTGGATTGCTTTTTTAACTTGTGTTTGCATCATGCCAATCATGCGTGGTGTCTTACATGACAGAAAACTGGCACTGCGTCGTTTGTTTGCATGCAGGCTCTTTGAGCAACAGCCATCAGACCTTACAGGGAGATTTAGTGAAAATATTTTTAGAGAGATCTGGGAGATCTCCATGATGTTCTTCAGGTGGTGTTATATTGCTTTGATCCTCTCTTTTTTAACATTTCCGACACTGTCTGGTGTCCGGACCATTCCAGAGTTGGGTACTGCAGTGCGGGAACGAAGATATAAGTGCACTGCTGCTCCCGGTTCCTATCTCACCAATGCTTTAGTAAGATCGGGAGGATATTCAGCAATCATCGGTCGTAATTTGGAGGAAAATGAAGGTACATTAGATTTCCAGGGTGCGTTAGAAAAGAAAGGACTTGCAAAGAAGCAAGCAGTTATTGCGTCAGACACTAATTTGATGTATTTAAAAGGAAAGCATTATATATCAGAAGATGGATTTTTTCCTATATTGTTGGGAATCGGTATATCGAAAGATTTTTGTTGCAAGGCAGATTTGGATTTAATCGTAAGCTACCTTTGGCCTTCCGGAATCTATCCTTATTTGCTGCGACGTGGACTACTTATTGAGGAATATGAAATCCTACGGCAATCCCCTTTGGTAGCAGAAAATGAAAACAAAGAAAGGCCGTTATCATTAGAGGATTTCATAGGAGCTTTTATTTTATTAGCTGTTGGCTATGTACTTGCCATAATAGCTTTTATCTTCGAATTAGTTAACGCAAAATGCAGAAATCCTTAAAGCGTACCAATGTCTCTGATTGTCTTGTTGCATACATTAACCACATTTCATTTAAGTTTGTGAATAATGATTATAGTTTCATACAATGCATGTTTCGTGCAATTTCCATAAATAAATACGTAACTAAAACTCCCATGTATAACAAAAAAGGTAACAAAAAAGGTAATAGCGTTATTTTTTTTTTCCAAAATTCTATCTTCATTAAAGTCATATATGTCGATTGAAAAATGTTATTTTGCTCGCGTAATTTAAATTAATGGTTCATTTTATTGTAATCGGAAATTGAATTTTGTGTGCTTCTAACTTACATATTTCGTATGCTTGTTTGATTTATGTTATTACTATACGTTTACTTTAGGATAGAGTAACAATGTTATACTTTAACACATGTAGGAACAAAATGTACGTATTTTAATAGTTTTACAAAGTAATAGTGTGAGAGTTGACAACACTTGTCATTACAAATTGTTGTTCTTGCAAATTAGTTTCTTCTGATATAAAGTCTCTTTGATCTTCCTTTTCTGTTTCACTAATTCTTTTTAATCCAGCGTAGTATTTTAGAGTCAATTTTTCTTCACCAGTTATACCATTGTATTCCACATAATTATAAAATTCAGCGTATGCCCTTTAAAATGTAGGACAAATTAAAAAAAAATGACTTCTACTGTTACCACAGGAGGGGGAGGGGGTGAGTAATGGCAAGCCTTCACGAAGGATATCTGCTTACAGGGCAGGGGGTGCCTTGGGCGGAGGATTTTTTAAGGATTTCTAGAGTGTACTCACGTTACACCTGGAGAAAGCCACCAAAACTCCGCACCGTCACATCGACAGCCGGACGTAGATACAAAAGCGGGACATTTATACTTCGGCCATCTACCATGTTCAGTGTCTTAACCACTCGGCCATGGTAGGATCGTCTCCATTAAAAAGTTTCTTTCGTTCAGTCATTGAGTTGACATTAAGGAAAACATTCTCTGCACAGTTGCATTTTGTGAGATTATCAAATACGTAATTAATACAGCTTTATCAGACTGATCAATTCTGATCAACATGCTTTCTATCGACAAAAATCTTCCATTTCTCTTCAACTCAAATTCAAATGGGTAATTTTAATAGATAATAGATAATTAGAGTTCGTTTATTAATTACGTTACTTTTCTAGTGAAAGAATTTCAAAGTGTAATAGAGAATGACAAAGTAATGATGGTGGTTAATTTTCACTAGAAACTGTCAAAGAGACATTATAAGGATATTCTTCTAAAAATAAAATTTCGAGGGGTCACATGTAGCTGCTGAATGATCACTTGAATATCAGTTGAAAAATAATTTTACTTTTCTCAGTTTTGAGGCATCCCCATAGAACTTGGCTACGATTGCTAAAATTTTTAACTTACGATATCTCTGAAACTATTCCACTCAGAAATATGCTATTTTTTTTCAATTATCAAAATTTAAATTAAATTGATGCATTTTAAAGTAATTTTCGTGAAATTACTGAAATTGGAATTGCTATTGGAACTTAAATCAATTTGATAGATCATGTTCGTAGTTTTATCAAATGCATAAATATTTATTAGATACAATGTAGCTTTAATCTCAGAGTCATGTATTTCTATTTTCTACCATTCATGCTATTATTACGCGTGTTAGTCCTTGATTTTTTGTTTCATGAATTCTTAATATTGACCTCATATATTTCAGGTAATTATAGAATGTTATATGCTCCTATAATATAATTTTTGAGAGCTTATTAATTTTCATGATTTCCTTGTTCTTTGAAGTAAGTTAATTAATAATGCAATTTCTATGAAATGTAGAGACTTAATAATTGATGGCAGAGCGCAAAATTCAAATTTTCATTCTCGTATCTGAGTACAGGCAAATTAAGTTGGGAATGCATTTGTATATTTTTATGTGGAATACCTTCTCGTGAATACTGCATTTAAGATTGACAGTAAGACTGATAGTGGAAGATTTTGACTAGAACCATATTGTCCTGAAAAAAGAAACCTATAATTTTTACATAAAGTTACATTAACTTTGGTTTGAATTTAAACTAGTACATAAATATACAAACAACACCAGATGCATATTTCAGTTGTGAATTTAAAATATCATCTAAGGCAATCAGTCAAATTACTGACTACATTCCGTTGTGACAACTTTCATTGAAGTTTATAAGTGTTAATGCAGGGTATTTTGAGTATACTAAAGATATTTCATCAATCGGACAGTTCCCTCATACTCTTATACTGATTGTGTACTTTGATTATCTAAAAGAATGGGGCTCACAGAAATACTCTCGATAACTATCCTGTTTAGCAGAGCTTTTTATCCAGAAAAATAGGGGGAAATTATAAGCTATATCCTGTAGAGAGGAAATTTCTGCATCCCGTAGCTGGTGCACGCAAAATCCGTCATGGCTCCTATGTCCTCCAAGTTGAAACGATACCTCTGGGGATACTGATTTCAGTTGGCTGGTCCCTCCTCAGGCATTGGCTCAAAATTGGGAGACCTACAGGCAGAAGTCCAACCTCCTCGGGTGGGAATGGAGCCTCTTTCCGTGAACAGTTCAATCGTCTATCCATGGACACTAGAACAACAACAACACCCCACACTCTGCTGAACAAGTCGGGGCCATCATGATTCTACAGGGCCTGCTTGTGCACTCGGATGAGTCATCTAAAGAGGCCTACGGATGCTCACTCATTGGTTCCAGCACTTAAATACGTCACCTAACGGATGCATCTAACCAATGAGGAAACGTCCGTAGGCCTCTTTCGGAGTGCATAAGCAGGCCCGGTAGAATCACGATGGCCCCGCGCAAGTGTAGACGGCAGCTAGAAGAAATACAATGCAGTACGCCGCTTTCGCTCCTGGCTAAGTAATAATAATAAAATGTAAGTGCTAACAAAGTAGCATTTGGAGTTAAGTTTACTATTGGTTTAACATTAGCACACATCTACGTGCTCGGTCTGAAAAAGGAACGAAAGCATTCAATTTCAATAAATGCAATAGTAATTTTTTTTTTTTTTTTTTTTTTTAGTACTAGGGTGCTATTTTGTTCACGCCCAGATTTTTGTCTATGCGAATTTGTAGGCATGATTTATAGACAGGTTTTGTAGATATGAACTGTCACGGTGAATATCTTTTCAATGTGTTTGCCAGACAACGCAGAGGTGGGAGGGGGAGATTAAAATCTTGGAAGTCGCACAAGGTTTGCCATTTTTGATAATTGATGGCCAAGTTTGCTGCCAAAAATAGCTTCAAAACCGAACCAAGCTTGGCGATATCTTCCGAATTTGGCTAGAAGCTAGGAAAGTATATAGCTAATATGTGCCCTGCGAGGTTTGTAAAATAGTGCTAACTGCTAGTAGGTGATTTTAATATAGATATCAATTCCAAATATGTGCCTTATAGAATTTTTAAGGATGTATTTTGGAAATATTAAGTTATTTCAAACAAATCAAAAGTGTTGTTTGTTGTTAAGGGTTACAAAATGAATTTCTCCATCGAAAATAGTGTCTTTATCATTTATAGTTCCATTCGCGGATCCAGAGGAGGGGAGGGGCACAGAGGCACGTGCCCTCCCCCACACGAACTAAGTTTACACTATAAAAATTTAGCTTATTTTATAAATTCAAAAGAATCTAAAATATTTTTGGCCCCATCCATAAATTTTTTCTTGATCCGTCACTGTATAGTTCTGTTACAGGAACTATACAGTGACGGATTACAGGTACCAAGGACGCAATACAGGTACCAGTTCTGTTACAGGTACCAAGATTTTTCACACATTACGGTCAATGGCAGTTTTAGGGACATTCATCCATTTCAAGCACAATACCGTCCTACCATATAGTTAGATAATGGTCCGAACAAGGTCATGTGCCTCCCTCAAAAATTACGCCAAATGTCGTCAAGCTTGGCGACTTTTAGTGTACGTGTGTATGTATTCAACTCTCATATCTCAGAAAGTCGTAGAATGTTGAAATTTTATAAATAAGATTGTTGTAGCATCTACTTGTGCATCTCGTTTTTGGTTCTAATCTACTGGATAGTTTACTAGACCACACAAAAGAATTTCAATACAATAATGTCTATGGACATCTTCAATATATTACGTCTGTAGACAGTCATTGTTTGTTACATTCCCAAAATCGCGCCAATTGTCGTCGACCTTGCCGAATTTTACCAAATTGGAGCCCAAAATAATTTTGTACTTCTCTAAACCTTAACTCGAAAACTTTTAACCGTAGAATGTTGAAATATTGTATTTAGAGCTATTTTAACATATAACTGCGCATCTTTTGATTGCAATCGTCTGGATAATTTATTTACAGGGTCACTCAAATGTCTTTAAATAAATTTAGGTGTACGGATACATTCAATTCATTGAAAGTCTGTGGTCAATTACTATTTTGTCTATCCCAAAGAACCCGCAAACTATCTAAAACTTGTCGGCTTTTGGCGAAATATCGCCCACTTAAATGTCAAAAGCAAATCTTTCAAATTGAACCCAGCTTGGCGATATCGGAAATACTTATCTAGAAATTGCTAAATCTTAGTATTATTTCAGTATTATTCAGTTTTTTTATATTGCTTTTTATAAACTAGAGGATAAATGGAGATAATTCTATGGATGCGGTAAAACATCCCAAATTTGCATAAACAATTTCACAATACCTTTAAAAGTTTCGTGACTGATATGATTAAAAATGATTAAGAGAGACTCCAATTACAAGAATAGTTTTCACAAACGGTAAAGATTTCAAAATTCATTGTCAAAGGAATGCAATGATTAAGCGAAATATTTAGATAAAGAAGATTGTTAAAGCAGTATAAATCTCCATCCATGTTTTAATGCATCGATTTTCCAAGTTTCTTCAGAATCGACCGAATACCTGACTTGATCACCATATAAATATGTAGGGGGGGGGGGGAACAAGATAAACATTACTTTAGTTATTTCTTTATAAATTCATAAATTAAAAAAGTTCGATCAATGAAAATATCTACTGTAAACGAGACTATTAAATGAAGTTTAAGTAAAACAACTTTATTCCATTTGCTTTTTTTTTTTTTTTTAGATATAAATTTGGACATAAGAATACATTTATGATAGTAACCTGTCGTTAACGGAAAAAGTATCTTGCATGTACAGCATGGACTTAATTCGTTATTCTGGGTCTGGGGTCCATAATTATCAAAAATATCGAGAGTTTAATACATCCAGTTTTAGTCAAAACACTCCATTTTAAGTGCTGCTGTGTCGCAACAAATAATTTTTTATTCTAATAATGATAGAGTGGAATATGTAATGCATGCACTTACTTTAATTCATAATAAGGAAAAAACTTTTTCAATAACAAAACTCGTTAACACGTTATTTCAGTAACAAAACAGGTGTAAACATGATTATCAGTGTGGCAGCTGTTAGTTTGCTTGGACTATTATATTATGTTCTAAAAAATGTATTTGTCGTCTCATAAGCGTATTTTTGTTCAACGAATTTCTTTTCCTCTTCATATAAATAATGCATTCATGGTTTCCTTTTCCATGCTGACACAAAATATATATTAAAGATCGACATAATTTTTTACAATGTAATATACGGATATTTTGTGACATAAACATCTGTATTTGATGAAATATATAGACAGATTTCATTAGGTAGTTATATATTTCAAGTCTGTTTCTTTCGGTGTACTAAAGTCTATTTTCCTTATCTTCTGACATTTCTAACTGGCGAAAGAGCACAGCTGCGCGTTAAGTACGATGCCATTTCCGACATTTTTGAAAATCGGAACTATTCCCAAAACCAGACTCTTGAAGGCAAACGAAACGACAGTTAAAAAGGAGTTCCAGGAATGCGCGGAAGATCTGTTTATTAGAATATTTTCAGAAAAATTAGTGTTTTCGTATCAGATTGTGACGGCGGAAGATGGCGAATACGGAAGACAGTTGGGCGACGGAAATTGGACAGGAATGGTCGGTTTGTTGCATCGAAAAATAGTGGATTTAATCTTTCATAGATTCGCAGTCGCGGAAGAAAGGATGGGAGTTATAGACTACAGCTATCCTTACTATCTCGATCGCCTAGTTTTTGCCACAAGAAATTTGGAACGTTTAGTTTTTAAGGACTCCTTTTTGAAGCCATTTTCTTTCAACGTTTGGATTGCTTTCGTTACTTGTGTTTGCATCATGCCAATCATACATAACATCTTACATGATAGGAAACTGGCATTGCGTCGTTTATTTGCATGCAGGCTCTTTGAGCAACAGCCTTCAAACGTTACAGGGAGATTCAGTGAAAATATGTTCAGAGAAATTTGGGAAATCTCCATGTTGTTCTTCAGGTGGTGTTATATTGCTTTGATCCTCTCTTTTTTAACATTTCCGACACTTTCTGGTGTCCGGACCATTCCAGAGTTGGCTACTGCAGTGCGGGAACGAAGATATCAGTGCACTGCTGCTCCCGGTTCCTATCTCACCAATGCTTTAATAAGATCGGGAGGATATTCAACAATCATCGGTCGCAATTTGGAGGAAAATGAAAATACATTGGATTTCCAGGGTGCGTTAGAAAAGAAAGGACTTGCAAAGAAGCAAGCAGTTATTGCGTCAGACATTGATCTGATGTACTTAAAGGAAAAATATTACATATCAGAAGAAGGATTTTTTCCGGTATTGTTGGGAATCGGTATATCGAAAGATTTTTGTTGCAAGGCAGATTTGGATTTAATCGTGAGCTACCTTTGGTCTTCGGGGATCTATCCCTATTTGCTGAGACGTGGACTACTTATTGAGGAATATGAAATCCTACAGCAATCCCCTTTGGTAGCAGAAGATGAAAACAAAGAAAGGCCGTTATCATTAGAGGATTTCATAGGAGTTTTTATTTTATTAGCTGTTGGATATGTACTTGCCATAATAACTTTTATCTTGGAAATAGTTCACGCAAAATGCAGAAATCCTTAAAGCGTACCAATGCCTCCGATTATCCTGTTGCATATATTAACCAAATTTCATTTATGTCTGAGAATAATTATAGTTCCATACAATGCATGTTTTTTGCAGTCTCAATCTGAATTAATAAAATTCAAATATTATCAATGTTTATCGACCTGTTCTTTTCTGAATCACTGCAAGGGGTAACAGATAACCCTCACCTACGTGAAAAATTTTTACCACCCGTGATGGTTAGCAAGGATTTATTTTTACAAGCTACTTAGTATAATCTATCAGTCAGATCTATAGTAAAGAATGAAGTAACAGTACAGCTTAAAATACTCGCCTTTGTGCCGAGTGGACCTAAATTTTTACCAGCCACTTTGGCACTATAGAGCATACATAAGGGATAAAGATTGCTTTGAGTACTCTAACTTGAGACACTTCTCCCAGAAGCTAACTTGTAACAAGATCTCAAACGCATAATTATTGCGCATCCAACTCGCTCCAGTTTTCTATGGTATGGAGCATTTGTGACCATCGTGCCTATTTTCCTTTTCATTGTTATATCTTCAACAGAAAATTGTATGTTGCTGCTCTGTATATGGATGCAATTTATGACTTGTGGAGGATTCTAGAATAACACTTCTCAAGAGAGTAGTTTTTTTCCCGTATTTAAGAAACACTATAAATGAAGAATATTTCATTGTATTGGCTGCAATTTTTTTCGCCAAGAAGGTTTGTAATGCGTATGTTAACAGCAAATTTCTCTTTCGTTTACACTTACCACTGGCCGAATGTGATGATAAAGCACAAGTCTAGCCCCTTCGCACATTTCCATACCACAAGTCACGCGTACGCCTCGTGGCCTGGATTTTCCAACGTGTTTTTAATGGCAGGGCTCTCTCTAGTATATTTCAACTCTGGTTCGAGCCGACATTCACGAGGGTTAATAACAGTGACCTGAAAAAAATCAGCTGATACTTGTCTGGTATTTATTATTTAATAAGAGTTCTTATAATTTAATACCGATGCAAATTCGCTTACAGTTTGTCGTACTGTTCTGCATCTGAATTAAATGTTTCTAACAGACTTAAGAGTACTGCAAATTTTAAATCACTGAATAAATAATGTTCGAAATTTTGATGAAGCATCTCTGCTGTTAAGGAGAAGAAATATTTGATTGAAACAGGTGTGGTGTTTGGACAAGTGTTGCAGTTGTCCAAACACCAGCTTCAGGCAAGGACGAAAATTTTTCGTCCGAAGCACGTGTCCAGAACGATTTTTTTACGTTTGTTATTTTACAAATTTTCATTTATTTCATCTTTTAAACATCAGTTTCTTTTCTTTTCTTTTTTTTAAGTTCTGCCAAGTTAAAAAAAAAGCAAAATTCATGCATGGCTTTTGCTATGGACTTAACCTTTTAAATATTCGATGACAGTTAGTTTGAACCTTTACACTGTTTTTGCTTTACGAATACATATATGGTCAGTAATGATATAATTGATGTTTCGTAAAATAAAATATTCTATGTGTATGATTAATGACATTATTAAAAATGTCCGAAAGAACTCTGCCATAGGAAGCCTCATTTGGACAAATTACGTACAAGGTAACCTCGATATTTCAAAAGTCTTGATATCTCGAATAAGTGTGCTTCTTCTTACAAACTTGCCGACTTTTATTTTAACTTTTAATCTCGAAAATTCGAGATTACTCTTTTTTTTCGGTTTCCTTTCGACTTCGAGATATCGAGGTTATGCTGTATTATGAAAGTGACTAGTAAATAACCATAGCAGGATTCGTAAAAAAAAAAAAAAAAAAAAAAAAAAATTCCAGACACGCGAAAGCATAGATGCACCTAAAATGTTGTGTAAAAAGATCAACGTTTATTTTAACGCCAACTTCTCTATGTCTAAATAATGTTAATTTCGTTCAAAGCAGACCGGGGCCTTCGCTATTAGTAACGGGCCTGCGCGTGTATTTCGATGAGTCATCCAAAGAGGCCTACTGATGCTCGCGTCTTCTCGTATACATCAAGCATTTTTTAAGCTTTCCACTGCTTTGAAACGTTATTTAATGTAGTTTTATATCATAACTGTGTTACTAATTCAAGTACGGGCTCATTATTAGTTTCTTTACTATGATACATGTGACATTAAAGTAAATAGATGTATGTAATTTGAAGAAAAGACATAGTGCCTACTTTCATGATTCATTATTTTAGTTTGATTTTTAATATATATTAAACAAATTAAGCTGATTTTTAGTATACATTAAGGGGTTAGGGGTAGACAGAATTTTCAAAAAATTGATTTTTTTTTTTTTTTGCATTTTCTTAAAGTATAGTATCTTAAAAATATTCTCTGAAAGTTTGAAGTGAATCCGACAAATATCTTTAGAGTTATTTAGCGAAGAATAAAAGGCTCTCGAGCGGTCTAATATTTCCGAGAACAATTAGCTAGCGGCATAATTCTCCCTTACCTCCTGAAGTTTTAAAAGCAATCAAGCCTATTTATGAAGATCTTAGTAATGAAAATTTACTTTCAAGATGTGTAGGTGGATTTAATCAAAATAATAATGAGAGCTTCAACCAACTAGTGTGTAAAATATGCCCAAAAACTATCAATACTAGTTTTACCATTGTTCAAATTGCTGCATACGTAGCTATGAGTATATTTAATGAAGAGACAAAGTCATTATTAGTAATAATGAACACACTGGGACTTAGTTGTGGGCCTAATTCGCATCGGTATACTGAAAAAACCGATAGTGCACGTGTAAAAGTAGCTGATCAGCGCGCTAACAACAACACTCGCGAAGGTAGAATGCGACGTAGACAACAACAAATTGATGTTTTAGAAAGTTCTACAACGGCTGAAGAACTCTTATATGGTCCAGGAATAGATGACTCAGTGTAAGTATTGAAATTATTCGTATTACTGTACGTCAATCGACTGTAAAACTTTAAATGCGTTTTTCTCAAAACAATGTTTTTTGAACTGGTGACCACTGTAACTCAAAAACCGCTCGATAGATTTGAATGAAACTTATACAGCTTTTAGAAAACATAAAAAGCTAGTGCCTGATCGAAGGATTTTTTTTTTTTAAACTTCGATTTTTTATAAACAATTAATTGTTGGTTTTTTCCCGAAAATCTGCCAAAAAATTTCCAGAGACCGCCATTTTGTTAATTTTGAAAAAAACAAAAAAAGCTTCGATCAGGCACAAGATTATCTATCCATAAAAATAATCTTTTTTGTTTCATTGATTTTAGATGAATCTCCAAGGAGCTGTAATGGTCACCGCAAGGACCCATTATTAAAACCTGTTCAACTTAGACCGCCATAACTTGTAAAATAATTATTATTTTTTTTTTAAATTTAAGTGAAGTAATGTTAAAGTATGATGAAATGATACTATGTTTTTACTTATGTGAAATAAACTTAATTACTAGTAAAAAAAAAATTAATAAAAAATGGCATTTTTTCACGCCTCTGACTACCCCTAACCCCTTAAAGTAAACAAATACACAAATGATAAACAGTTTATTTATACAGATATTTTTATGCATTTCTTTATACTGAATGTTTAAATTTCACATTTTAAAAGTAGTTACAACCATAACCACATTTTAAATAAAATTAACTAATAGTTATTAAATTTGCTTTCATTAAATTTTGTCCAGTTAATATATTAATAGAATATATGACGAGTTGCTGGAATAGAAATGAAGATATTTGATACTTACAATTCACGTATAAAACATTTAATTACTGCCACAATATTTAATTTTTAATCTTTTGTAAGACCTGATTATTTGACGAATATTTGCTATAATTAGAAGTACAACCCGGTGTACTGCATTTACTTGGCATCTAAATTAAAAATAATGTAAATTAACTTAACGAGAAACATTTAGAATAAATTACACAATAAAAGGTGTTCCATAAACAGTAGTACGAACTTTAATGGGGGATAAAGGAAATCGAAAGGATTAAGAATTAAAATTGTTTATATAATTACTCATGTATTAGTATGTAATTTCATAAATAACAAAACAAACAATATATTTTAGCACTTTTTTTTTCTTGGCCACCAAATGTTTATACTTCTTCGAGCGACTACCTCTCTTAACGACCGATGTTTCGAGGAACTGAGGGTGGTCGCTCCAAGAAGTTTCACTGTATTAAGGTTGTAGCTTAAAAAAAAAAAAAATCCCTACTTCACGGCCTTTGAATAAAAATTAAGATAAACTAACAGCTGAAGGACTCGAAAAACTTCAGGATACCTCTTCAAAATCAGCACTAAACACTGTACTAAACTAAAAACAAATGCTCCCTTATTTAATTATTCTTTATTATAACCATTCCAAGTATTATATATAAATTATTCTTTTGTCGCTATCTCAATCGAACTTTGGAATTGAGCATAATGAACGCTTGTACAAAATAGTAACTGCATTTAAAGTTTCTACGTATACAGGTACAAAAATTAATAATTTATAATTTACTGTACTTCTGCACTGAAACCTGTGCCACACATAAGCCTAAATCACATAATCAATGCATTTGTAACTGATAAATAACATTTTCGACTGAAAAAATTAAATAGGCAAGATTGTCTAACTAGTATTACAATGACACGCTTATTTACTGTATAATAAACTACTCAAATAGTACGATTTTAGATTAAAATAATTTATAAATAGTACATGTGAATATTAATTCACTAAACTTGATTTACATACATATTTGTAGAACTTCTAAATAAATTATACAAGTGTACACTAACACTTACCTTTACATTCACAGCAAAATGTTCGAATTCTATGATAAATTTCGATTAAAGAAAATGGTGCAATCTTCAAAAAATGATTACCTATATCTAAATTACTTTAGCACATCAAAACTATAAAAAATTGTTTTTAAATAATGAAATAAACTAACATTTATAATATTTATATTAATAAAATAGAACAGCGCGAATAGGGGTAACAGGCCTCAATGATAAACTCATTTTTCGCGGTGGCAATTCATACGCAGGCCCGCTGCTAATAGCGACGGCCACGAGCAGACCCACTCTTTCCTCAGCGCTGGCCTGAGCAAATTTTCCTCCCTAAGCGGAGGATTTTAACGGCTCCCCTTCATATCAAAATTTTTTTAATGCCCTCTAAGTTCCGCCTGAGCAAGAAAGCCTTTTGCAAATGGTGGCATTATTTATTTTGATTATAAAGATGGGAAACTGATAATTAGTGTTAATTTTTCATTGGTTTCGTTTTAATTTTTGTTAACTGTGTTACATATATAAGTATGACGAAGTAGTAAGCATAATATTCAATAAAAGTATTTAAAAGTGTAAAAATTAAGTCTGGTTTTTAGTTCTGTTTCTTACTTTCCCGTAATAAGTAGGCTGGATCAGGTTTTTTTTTTTTTTTTAGCCAGGTCCCGAATTTCAATCGCGAAAGTCCCGTAAATCAGTGTATAAAAGTTGGCAAGCCTAGCCGCAACTGTAGCTGGCGCCCCAGTTACGTGACTGTCTCGTTGATTAAAGCCTCTTAATCCGGGTGGACTGGCTCTAAAACAGGCCTGGACCGTTTCCTTTGGGGGCCCTGGGGTAGATATTGAAAAGGGGCTCCTTACCGGGGAATTCGGAGGGAAAAGAATATTAGAGTATGTAATATTTGGAATTTAGTCTGACGTGCCTAAACACCAAATTTAACTGTTTTAGAGCTTTGGGGGCCCCTGACTTGTCGGGGTTTCCCTCGAGCCCCAGGAAACGTCATCTTCGTGTAGCTGTTAATAATCACTTTGGAACGTGGGTGCTAAAACAACACTGAACTTTCGGACCATTTTCATTTTTTGACAAAAAGTAACGTATTTTTCTCAGAAAACATGAGACTAAAATTCATAGTTTAACCCTTTAACGCGCAGTGTTCCCGCTCTGGGAACACCAAACTCTGACTTTTGACTGTTGCCAGTCACGAAGAATAGATTTGATTTCTATAAAAATAGTTGCTTGTGACACAGCTCCACGAGAATCTTTTACTTTTGAGCATGTCATTTACCGTAAAAAAATTGTCACGATTATTTTTAACAGCACTGACACCTGATGAAAAACGGAAGAATGCGATAACAGCTGGATAGATTGCCCAATGCTGAAAAAAAGGCAGCTGTTGCCATCGCTCGACTTAACTACCAGCAAGATGGCGGACGATCGAAACGTGCATCGCGTGGCACAGATCTAGAGACCCTTTTTTGACGAAGCTGTCTGTGCCTTATCATGCGCCCTATCTCCCTTAAGAGTTTGTAAAAACAATTTAGAAACACCCTGTATATCAAATTACTCTAATTCGAAAGTGGTATAACCATTTTGGGGGTGGGTCCCTCCGGGGCCCCCTTGAGCCGGGGCCCTCGGCAATCGCCGACCAGCCGGTCCGATCCTGCTTTAAAATTTCGGTATGGAAAACTTTATGAACGGCCTGGTCCATAAATAAGAAAAGGATTACTTGGAAAGTGGAGAACTAGTAGGATTTTCAAAAACTGTCCAAACTGTATGTAGTCCATGAGCAATTTTCCAAGTGGCCAGTTCGCTACTCGGAGAGAGAGAGATTGACTGAAGGATGAGCCGGGCAGCGGGAACAATTTTTCGTCTACAGATAGGACTTAAAAAAAAGTTTGCTGCCTGGCTAGAGTGCCATCTCCCTCGGTTCGGTGCCTTAGACTAGACCGTTGCTTAGTTTGCTGGTATGGTCGGGCCGGTCATGTCTCCCCAAGTTAAAATTCATGCTGGTATTTGTTCGCTAGACCAGCATTAAATGCTGTATCCCAGCAAGGGGAAAAAAGCATGAACTACCATATATAGTTGCTAGTTCCAGCAGAGTTACTAGCAAGTCAAGGTGTGTATTGGGACACTTTTACTGCTTGTCCAGCATACATAATCCAGCTTCTGTTGCTTGAATATTTTGCTGGCCTAGCAACAATCAAGACCACCATTTCCTTGAAATTTATGCTATTCTAGCAGTAATTCACAACCATCAGATGCTTTTTATTGCTTTTATTTAAATGTTCCAAAATAAGGTAAAACATAAAATAGAATCTAAACGGTGTTCTTAATTACAATTCTTGACTAATTATACATTATCTAACTATAGACACATATTAACAAACTTTTTTAACATTTCCTTACTTTGCCCGAGCTGGAATCGAACCTTCAACTACGGTGAGGAAGACACTATACGCTATTCGACTTGTTTGGGGAAGACTACAGTTTGAAGCAGAGGCGTAGCCAAGGGGGGGGGGGGTTAGGGGGGTCATAACCCCCCCCATGAGAAAATTTTTGCCATATAAAATGTATATTCTTCACTCCCTTATCACACACACATGCATATATGTGAGTTGCAGTAGTCGTAACCCCCCCCCTCCATGAAAAATTTCTGGCTACGCCCCTGGTTCGAAGTGAAGGTTATTTTAGACGCAACATCTGACTTTGATGGAGGAATTACTTTTCATGAAATTTACAACTGTCTGTATAAATGATTACAAGAAACAATGACGTGTGCTCATTTTGAAAATATTTTTATTGTTTTAGATTTTTTCTTTGACATATAAAGCAGTGGTGTAGTCGAAAAGGGACGCGGGGGGACGCCGTCCCCTTACTTTTTCACTTTAGCCCATACGTCCCCCCACTTTTTATTCTCAGGGGGGGACGCTCATTTACAAGGTTTTTAAAAAAAATCTGTGAAGAAATTAAAATTTTCGTTTTGTTCGCGCGAGCGCAAGTACATCGGTATAAAAATCAAAAGGAAATTTTGACTGTTTGAATAGACTTTACAAATAAGGTTATAAAGGTTTCTTAAACACTTCAGTAGTGAAAACATATCCATAAGAATAGAACAGATTATAATCTTCCCGAACGCTCTCTTGGTAAAAAAGTCTTTCCGAATGGCCGAAAAAGTGACAAAAATCGGAGTAGCGAATTGTCATGTATCAATCCAAAAGGAAATCTGTCACTTTGAGATTGGATTTTTGCCTCACCATGGCACAGTGGTTATGTTACTGGAAATGGTAGACGGGCGAAGTGTGAAGGTCCCGGGTTCGGGTCCCATTGCGCGTCCGTCGACCTAACCGTTCGGAGTTTTCCGTGGTTCTCTCCGAAGCTTTGCGTAAATATGGGTTAGGACCTCTTAGAAAGACCCCCCCCCACGGAGGGCACCCCTCTTGTGTTGTCTTTCTGACGAGGATTTATGAGCGGGTTTGAAGCCAAGCATACAAATCCGCTATACGTGTTCACAATAACAACATTGGAATGTTGAAAAATGTAAATGGAAAACATTAAGTAACTCCCATCGCGCGTCCGTAACAGTTCGTAGTTTTTCATGGTTTTCTCCGAAACCTAGCGTGAACAAGGGTTAGGACCCCTTAGAAAGACCCCCACGGAGGGCTCCCTCTTTGTGCTGTTCTTCTGACGAGGTTTTATAAGAGGGTTTCGAGCCAAGCACACATGTCCGATATAAATGTTCACAACAACAAATTAAGTAGCTTACACGGTTGAACAAAAAGACTGTTAAGATTATTAACATGTAATCAATAATTTAACAATGAGTTAATTTTAATTAATCAATAAACAAATGATGGTAAAATTAGTTTTATTGCTTGTTTAAGGAATAATTACATTTAATGAATCCGATAAGTTTAGGTAAAATTTCGTCAAAAATGAGCGTTGCCCCACTTTTTTTCTTAGGTCTACAACACTGGGTGGATATAAGATCCTAGCAGATATAAGCCCCAGAAGATATAAGCAAAATTTTCATATACATTGCACTTAGTTTGGTTACTATGACACTAACTAAATATTTACGTAAATTTTACTTGCCCGTTTGGATAGCGTAACGCAAAAGATAAATTAAATTATTGAAATAAATTCATTTGAATACATTATACAGACTCAGTGGAAGTGTGATACATTTGACAGTGTATTTCATAATTAAAAGCATTGCTTAAATGCGTATATCTTCTTTAGAAAATAAAACGAAAGTAACTGTAATGGAATTTAAAAACAAATCTTTAAATTTCTCAGCAGGGCGTCACTCAAAATTTGATATCATTATTTTTAAGACCCGTATTTAAAATTCATAGATCTATAAAGTAAAATGCTGCGTCACAAATTTTTAACCAGTTGAGGGTTTTTGCATGGGGATATCATTACTTTTTAAGGGTATGGTCAGAAGATAATAAATTAGTTTCAAGGGCGAATTTAGGAAGTTTGCTTGACACTAAGTTATGTAAATAAATATACAAACCTGTTTTTATGCAGTATCAGAGTATTTGATTAAAAAAGTCACAGCAAGTTCTTTTGTAACATGTAACAGAAAATTGACATATTTTTGTTAGAATTTTATAATAAGAGACATTATACTGATTATAATCAATAATTTTTTGAGTAATTTTCTAGTTATAATTTGGGTCGAGTATAGATTAGTATCCCTGCCACCATCTTTGATTTTATTTCATAAATTTGCATTCAGTTTAATGCTAAACGTAAGTTAACTTTTTTACTATAATTATATAACTATTGGACCCCATCAGTGGCCGAGCGCAAAGCGCTCTGAACTGGGAGACGGAAGGTGCCTGGTTCGAAACCAAGTTGCGTCCGCCGACCTAATCGTTCGGAGTTTTACGTGGTTTCCTCCAAAACAGCGTAAATACGGGTTAGGACCCCTTAGAAAGACCCCCACGGAGGGCATTCCCACGTCTCGGCTTAGAGCCTACGTGTAGCTATAATCGGCCGTAATTCTAGAATAACAACAACAATATATAACTATTGGTTCTATTGTTTTAATGCATTGTGATTCATTAATTTGCATTCATTTTAACGATAACCGCAAGTTAAGTTTCGTTAAAATTATTAATTTAATAATCTCGTTCTTAATTAATGTAATCTAGTTACTCATTCTATTATTTTAATGCAATGTAATTTATTAATGCAATGTTTGCTTTCAGTTTAAAGCTATCTCTAAGTTAAATTTTTAACTATATTATGATACACTAAGTTTTTAACTAAGTTGATATATCTCAAAATTGTTGATTAAATTAATTAATGACTATAATCATTAATAAAATGGAAAATTACTCAAAATATTGTTTATAATTGGTTTTATGTCGCTTTTTAGAAAACTAACTTCATACTATGTTTGTTTTTTTATCAGTTGATAATTTCATTTTTTTAGAGAACGTTTAGATGAACTACCAGTTTAAGAATAAGGGTCTTGCGCGGTTGACTTTCTTAGTGCTTCTGAAGCGTATTTACGTTACATCGTGAGAAAAACCGTCCAAAACTGCGAATTTTTAGATTATCAGCCATCCGGTAGACAAGAACCCTGTACCTTTATACTTCAGTTATCTACCATCCTCTGTATCTTATCAACTCGGCTCGGGTGGACAAAGCATTTTGTTTTTGGTGCCATCTCCGTCCTTCAAATGTCTAATACAAATATAGTGCATGTATAAATTTAGATTAATCAAATTTCTATCTGAATAGTATTGAACAAAATTTTAAATCTGTTAATTAAAGGAATACAAAATAAAAATGAGAAAAACCTAAGATTTGGAAAAAATATTGGTTTTAAAATTATAATTCAATAATTTCAATAAATTTTATATATACATGAAGCGTAAAAGAATTATTATTAAAACTAGTTAGTATGTAAAACTACTATTTATTTTCCTTTGAATACTAAATAATTATTATTAATTAATTATGTGAGGTTTCCGAAGAGAGAAAAAAATTTCATTGAAATATTAATAATATTAGAAAAATAAAGACTTAATTTAATTAGAAATAGCTATCAAAATACTAGGGAAACAAAATACTTAAAGAAAATGTTAGGAAGGAGTTTTACCAAAAAATACTTAAATTAATTATTTTTTTAATTCAAAGTCTTAACTATTTTTAATTATTAATTATAGCAAAATAAATTACAGAAAAAATAAGTAAAGTATATAATAATCTGTTATTATTTTTTTAAATGAAATAAAACAAAAACGCCAGTAACATAAAGCTCATCTCGCAAAAGTGCTACATCGGGTACAGAACCTAAGTTTTCTGGACAGAACGCGGAAGCGCTTCGCACCAGCTGTCTACGAGCGACTGGTTTAGGATATAAAGTAACTTGTACAAATCTTGTCACGGATTTACAGCACTGTATTCCTACTCCCTGCCTTGTTTACCGCCGTTGAAACAAGATCATTTTCCGTATTTCCTTACGCGGGTTAAATAGTTCCCTCTTTTAACTGGATTACATAAAAAAAAACGAGTTTTCCTAGCTTAACCAGCGACGTCACTCATTGAATTTGGAACCGATTAAAATCATATATTAATTGTAAAAAATTCGTTAGAGCGGATTCCGAGATCCAGATGAGACACTTTTGAAAATAGAAAAGTTAGCTGTATATATAAGTGCCGCGAAGTTTTACGGTTGGTTGGTTGGGCTGGCTGCGTCACTCGTAGAAACTGCCTATACACATATATAGTGAATTCGTAAATTGAAATTCATGTCGCTGTTAACATAATGAAATGGTATTTCCCCCTCCCCCCAGGATTTGTGATATTCTTTGACCAAAAACAGAGAAATATAGCTTCAGTGGATCAGCTTAAAAAGTTCAATTTGTTACTCATAGTCTGAAAAAATTACCTTAACAATACGAAAATTTTGAAAAAATAGAATTTTTAACAAAGAAATATGAGTGAGGCATTACAGCGCCAAAATACATTCTAAAACAATACCTGTTATATTAACTGAGAAAATAAAGAGTAAACATTAGTTTGATCTGATTTTTAATTTTAATTTGAAATTAAAAGTTAAATTACGTGACTTTCAGATTTGCAATATTTGGCGAGTTAGTATAATCGCCAAATTGTCTATCTAGAGTTTTAAAGAACATTCATACATTTTAAACGGCTAAAATTGCAAAACATAGCTTTCCTGTGAAATGCCAGTTGTCCTCCTTCCAATAATTTTTCATTGTATCCATATGCAGAGCAATAATGCACAATTTTTTTGGATTAGAGCCATCGACCTCACACAAACCTATGGAGAACAGCAAAGGAAATGGAGAAATTCCACCCCGCTTGGACACAAGTCACGTGACTCGTGTGCACGCTTCAGTTTAGGGTTACAATTGCTCCCTCCACCTATATTCCTTCTCTATAACGGAATAGAATTCGACGTTGTTTTGCGGCACCAAGTGGCAAGTTAGAGGAAAACGGATAGCATAAAAACCTTCTCCATGATAAAAGACAGGTGAACAAAATTTCATGGTGATTGGTCAAACGGTGCTGGAGTTTTTTAACCTCATACACACATACAAACATTCATTTTTATCTATAACCAGTGTTATTATACCAGTCTCAAATAAAATCCACTTTCAAATCTGAGCCTCGCCAAAGTGCCAACATATGCCATTTTGCAAGAGTTTTTTTCATTGAATCATTCGAAGCATTGACTTAGCAGCAATCAATATGGGAAATGGTTCGACCGCCAAAGAGTAAAGCACGCATTTATTTGAAAAGTGGAATCCCTTAATACAGCCGATTTTTTAAAAATTATCAACTAATAACGTGTTTTATTCATCGTTACTCCGATGTACTAAATGAGATTTCAATTTTCTGAAATTTGACGGAATTCCCCCAACTTAAATCAATGTACTCAATTGGCGAGAATTCTGAAGTTAGATCGCTTGAAATCCCTTAATAACTGCATTATTTCTTCACGGATCATTAAAATTTAACGCTGTATTCTAATAAAACCTTTGCACTTGTTTTCAAAAATCTATTTCCTTAAGCTCTCAATAAATTGCGCCAAGCTGAAAACTGTGCAAACCGCTAGAACTCACTTACTCAAAATCGATATTTCAGCCATTTTATTTTTTCGCCAAACTAAAAAATTTTACACATTAGCCTCGGAAATCTTCAATTCTTATTGTTTTGCGTATAAAACATTTCATTCCTGCTCTGATTTCCCATGCACACGATATTATAATTAAAAAAAAAATAACCTTACGAATATAAACTAACAAAAAAAAATTATTATTATTCTTTTATTTTTACTTTGAGAATTTAAAACATTTTATTCGGCAAAATCGCCACACATGGCAACCACGATCCTTATTTCACACTTTTTTCACTACAGGGGTTACAATTACGGAAAGCTTTTTGCGTGGAGAGCATAAATATCTCTTAAATTCCGGGAACGGGTGGAATTTCAAAATTTTAAAGTGGACTATGATTTATTCTATATTATTTTACATATCTGTGCTAAATTTCAAGCCGATAGGTCCATTTTTGTGGATTTGTATACGAATGAAAT
>JAWZYV010014045.1:0-105372 GCA_038373885.1 Cheiracanthium punctorium
GCGCATCATACTTCATACATCGCGCCCGGAAATACCTTCTTCCATTTTTGAAGCAATGTGACGCATAATGGTGAAGTGAAGTGAGCAGAATTAACAGCTTCCCATATTTTAGCAGATGATAGTACGCTTTACCTCTCACAATTAATATTCACTGATAAATTGGTTCTCCTGACGACAAAATTAATTGAGAGAAACGGATATAATTCGCGATCCCGCAGCTTATTAGGCTCCATTTACATTGCAGTAAGTAGAGCACTCGTGACATTTATCTTCTGACACTAAGATCCCTATAATCTTCAAATTTCATCGCATAGCAACTATTAGGCAGTTGAGTTTAAAGTAATTGATTCTGCGCGCAGCCGCTGTGTGCAGTCATTGGTGCGCGCAGATTCAATTACACCGAGAACGTCATTTGTCAGCTTTGAAAAAACGATAAACAATAGCAAATAATATAAGGTACTAGAAGGTGAAGGCAATTACAACGAGCACTAGAAAAAAGCATTTTACAAAAATACGTCTACACTTCAACATATTTAATATGTCGTCCACTTAAAATAAATAACTTCATATTCAATTTTTAGCACCGAAATCGAATTTCATGTCCTTCTGTAAACGTGCGGAAACTTTTCGCATTCGAACGATTTCGTTTTGTGGGAAGAGTCCTTCTTATTAATGCTTCATCCAGAGGAAATCATTTTATTTGTGAAAAAAAAAAAATATTAATCTGGTAATCTCGAAAAAATTATTTTGAACGATTTGGGATCGCATTTTTCCCTTCAATATGACGTCAATATCAATTACGAAACCTAATTTTGTCACTCAAATGATTATTTTTTTTTTACTCGCGGAAATAAAATAAGAGCTGAAAATAGCGAAAAATCGTTTGAAAATTAAAGAAAGGGTGGATTTTTGATTCTTATAATAGAGCAGATTGTTTTCTATATTTTTACGTAATTATGAAAAATTTCAAGCCAATCGTGTAAACGGCGTGAAATTTATTACTTTTTTTTGGACTTAACTTATTTAATCTTTTTGGAGGAATGGTGGTATAAGTTTTTTCTTCGTGTGGTTGAATCGGAATTGTTCCAGAGCCATAATGAGCCAGTGAATCAAGGATCACCGTAAATATGTAGTAGCATACATTACAAAAAGTAATACATGAAAGTAATGTTATTACTTTTTTTGTATGGCAACAACCTATTTACCTAGTCAAAAGTACTGACGGCAATAACATGAAATTCAGCAAGTGTGTGAGCTTTTTAGCGTAGGTGCTAGATTGGGGGAGCATTTTCCAAAATTCGTAACTTACGGGAGTGTAGGGGGTAAAACTTCCTCTAACATGTCCTGCGAGATCTCAAAGAAAAGGGATATGCATAAAATTCTTGCTGTGAAATACAAAACTCACAAATACTTAAAAATCGGTTTCAGAGCATTTCGAATAGAATTCTCCAAGGAAGGTAAACCTGAAAAAATCGGGAAAGTCGCCTTTTTTCTTTAAAAAAATAATCTATAAACTTCTTGCTTTACATTTGAACAAATACGAGACCAGGGCTTAGGCACAGCTTGTTTGCAATTCAATACTAATTGAAAATTTAATTCTATAAATTTTGTGTAAGTAATGCCCTGTTTTTGGGTTTCCCGTTCAACTAATACTTTCTAGTCCATTTATTAGGTATAAGGAAAAGCATAGTTTTTATATCGAATTGAACCAAATAAATTTTTAACAAGTTTTGGCCAAAGAATAGGATTAATATTTCTTGAATTTTAAAGAAAGAATGTTATAGATTTTTTGTTCAATAAAGATATGTGCAAAAAGGTGACATTAGCCGTCCACTTTTATAGGAGCGCAAATTTAAGACTGTCTTGAAATTGATCTTTGGTTATTCGTGTGTTTTATATTCTATAGCAAGAATGTTATCGATATCTTTCTTTACTTTAAAATGAAGAGTGATTTTGAAAAAAAAAAAGTTGCCCTCTACTTTCTGTTATGTAGATTAATACTAATAAATAAATGTCAAAATATGTATTAGCTTTTGTAGTTTTGGCTTGGCAGAATATCGAAATGCGCAAAAACATTACTTTCCAGTCCCTCAATCTGTGAACCAAATTATTCCCAGTTATCCTAAATGTTTACTAAACTCGGGCCCCGACTGGCTATTTTGGGGCCCTCAGATAGAGATTGAAAATGGGCCCCTTAATGGGGAATTTAGAAGGAATAAAATATAGAATATGCGATATTTGAAAATTAGGCTTACATGCCTAAAAACCACATTTAACTATTTTAAAGATTTTGAGGGCCCCCTTGAGTCGCGGGGTTTCTGGGGCCCTACGCCGCGGCCTTGCGTAAAGGCGAAAGATTACTGGGAAATAATTACTCAAAGTACTCTGATATACATCAAATTACTCTTATTATATTATTTAGTATATACATTTTTGGGGGCCCTAGGAAATCACTGACTACCTGACCTGGGCAGTCCCGGCCTGACTAAAATGTTTTTTATCCAAACCTATGCAAAAGACTAGTACTAATTTAGAATTTAAACAAAACCGTCGTCTATGTTTCCTGTATGCTGAAGAAAGCATTTTTGTATTCGACTTCATTTGGAATTCTCTTTAAAATGTTGCGAATACATTATTCAATGCATCAACATTATTATCGTAACTGAGCAAAGGTAATATAGATTTTTAAAATTACTTTAACCTTGCACCGTAAATGTGGTACGCATTGAAACCAAAGTTATAAATTTTATATTAAGTCTTTCTAAATACAGGAATGTTACTTTTTTTTACAAGAAGGTTTTTAAAAACTTTCTTGTTAATACCTGTCGGATTGCCATTAATTGAATTTTAAATAACAGTTCAATTTAACAACTTTTCTTAACTCCTAAAAACTAGTTTTATGGCTAACCGAGTTAAATGCACTGATCTCTTTTTTTTATGAGAAGCTTCTTTCAAGATTTTGCAAAACACAGAGGCCCTAAAACTTTTAGTGGATAGGTGAAAGGAAGTAACGTTGTAATTTACTTTGCCGAGCCTGGTTTATTACCTCGAACAAAATTAACGATTCGAAAACATTACTATCTTGAAAGAACTTAATGCAAATGTAAAAACTCTGGAGATCCACCCGGAGAAAGTTTTTATTCCCGATTTCTGGAAATCGCTTTTTACGTTTCAGGACAGAATATGTTAATAAAAAGATTAATGTTCTCCGAGATGTTTATTTGAATCTTGCATCGAGTGCATTAAATTCGTCATTGCGGCATATTTAATGTTAAGACTGTTCCTTTTAAGAAGCGGTAGCCATCGCAGGACTTTTGAGAGGCCTTAAGAACACACCAATGTTGTTAAACACTCGAAAAAATTTAGAATTTTTTTAGAACTCTTCCAAGTACTTTTTTTTGCACGTAATGTATGCTGTATAAATCTTTGGATTGATTTTCAATTAATTAAATTTCATACCTGACATCCAAAATTATTAGATGGTTGTTTTCTGTGCCCAAAAACTAGAATTATAGATTGTAGAAGTATGCATGTAAGTGATATAGACGAATGGTCAAGAATTTCTAATCCGTAATATTTTAGCTAATCACAGCAGAATGACTAGTTTGTGAAACGAGGAATGATCGTTCGATTTTTTTGGAGCACTAGAATAACCGTTTGTGAGTCTACCGCTAGAGTACGCAGCGATTTACAAATACTTGCATCTGAGTACAAGCACCAGCTTATAGAACAGAGATCTAAAATTTCCTTCACTGGGCTCAGAAGTGTGGCTTTCTGTGATGTAGTATTTATAGGGGGACTCATAAATTTCAGTTCCACCAATTATTTCTAGATGTCGGTGGTACATGTTTTTCTGAGTGTATTGGTTAAGAAGGAAATCTGTTTTTTCAAAGCTTAAATTTATCTTAGAATGAATCCTCTTATGTCAAACAACCAATCTTTGAAATTTCTATCATGTAAATCTGTTAATTAGAGCAAGAGTTATAAATCTTTATAACTACCATTAGAAAACATTACAACCGGTTCATGTCTGGACAAGTATGGAAGATACCGCTAAGCTGGCGTAAACTTTTGGGCATGTATTGGAGTGGACGCAGTACTTTGCTAATATTCCCCAAGTAAAGGTGACTCTTCGCGCAGTTTCGAGGGAAGCACAGGACCGTTGTCGGATCATATTACCTAATACTATAAATAGAGGTTTCGCATAGTACTCAATTCTATAGTTACTACACAGTTTCTTACTTAATACAAGTTCCGTTTATTTTTCACATTTAGATTTGGATAAATTTACATTTTTATAGAGTAAATAATGTTCAAAGTTCACAAATTTCTCATGGATTTTCACTAGTGTGGTTAGACCAGCGCCTCGGAGTTTACATTTCTGCGTTTAATTTCTTTTTTATGCTACATAAATACAGACTATGTTAAACTAGATGAGAACTTGCATTGTAGTTTTGTAAGAAATAGCCTTAGCCTTTATAGCTTTAGCTAAATGAGATCGTCTGTTTCGTTTGTAAAAATAATCCTTTTAAGTTTTAAAATAGCCCTGTATTTTAACATCAGGAGCCCTGTATTTTAATATCTGGAGACCTTACAGTTTGCAGTGTACACGCCTTTAATTTTTATTCTGAAAAACATTCTTAGGAATATTACTTGAAAGTGCGATAGGTTCTAGGTTCTTTATCAATTTGGTAATGAAAAGTATAAATTAGTTGCTGCTGATATTTTTCAGTGCTGTTGATATTTCGAGGGAAGTAAGAGGTCTCACCACTGATTCAAACAATCTACTTTTCCAAAGAGTTCATAACCAAGTTTAACTGCATGAACAGTTCCGAGAACTATAGATGACTTCGTCAAGTCTCACCGCTGATTCAAACAATCTACTTTTCCAAAGAGTTCATAACCAAGTTTAACTTCATGAACAGTTCCGAGAACTATAGATGATTTCTTCTAGCCGCCTTCTTCACTTTCTTTCTATCTTTTGGATAATTGACAGAACTGACTTATTTGAACTCAATTTGCCTATTACCGCAGACCTAATATGTTAATTGTTGATACTGTGCAGCAGCTGTTCATTAACAAAAGAAAAATATAAATGTTATCATGTTAACAAGTTAGTTTCATGTTAGTTTTTTGAAGTAATTAATTTTCCGTACAAAAATCCGTGAACTGCAGTTATGTTTGCCATTCATTAATATATTTACTCTACTACTGCATTTAATTTAAAATGGGCCCTACCATAACCGAGTGGATAAGACACTAAGACACTGAACATGATATATGGCTGACGTGCGGAGGGCCTATCTCAAGGCTGTCCACCTAACGGTCTAGAGTTTTTGACAGTTTTCTTCAGATGTCAGAAGACTACTCATTAAATAACCCTTAAAAGGCCCTCCGCCCACAGCATCCCCTTGTTGGCACTTGCACTTCGTGTAAGCTTAAACACTTGATTTAAATTGTTTTCTTCAGCTTTACACAGTTCTAGTAAACTCTGTTTCCATGATTTGACCTGCAACAAACAACTCGCAGGCGGCACCAATATATATGCAAACGTATGTTTACAAAGAGAAACACAAACAAACATTATGAACACTACACCTAAGAATTTTCTAAACAAAGTCCAATTTGCTAGTTCAAAACACTGCGTTTTCCCTAGATGTTTGCAGACCAAAGGCAAACCCATTATTCCCGGTTTCCTGTTAAAATTGCCAGGGAAAACACACCCGGGAAACCTGAATAGGGATTGTATAGTAAATTAATCTTGGAAGAGAGAGAATTTCATCATTCTTCATTTAGTACCCCGAGGAAGTTCTGTTAGATGAACCGTAGAAAACTATTCACGTGGTAAAATGAAGTTTGGCGTGCTTTACATTTCTAAAATGAAAGCTATTGTTCCATTATTTTCTCAAACAGTGAATATAAATTTCTATGATTTTTTTTTAATTTTGATATGGTAGTTAGGAAAAGATAATGAGATTTCTCGTCGACTATTTTTGCATTTGATTCGCATTTAAATTATTCGTCAACAGATTAATGCTCAATTTTTTTATAGAGTTCATTTATTTCTATGATTTATGCAGGGGTAGAAATTATAATGTTTATTCAGTAGAACAAAGGACCAGTTATTCCATGACTTACCTAATTTCGTAGCATTTTTCTCTGGTCTATATGCAGGATTTAAAAAAAAATGTAAAACAAAAGAAATTATAGAGGAGAGGCCCAAGTAGCACTAGTTCAAAAAACGTTTAAATTACGTTGGAAAAACGTTTTTTGACGTTAAAAAACGTGTTTTGAACGTTTTTTGGACTAATTGTGCTACTAGGGGGAGGGCATTATCCCTTTGAGGCGCAATCCTTTCCCAATGCTGAAAAAAGGGCAGCCTTTGACATCTCTCGACTTAACTACCAGCAAGATGGCAGACGATCGACACGTTCATCGCGTGCCACAGGTCTAGAGACCCTTTTCTGACGCAGCTGGCTGTGGCGGCACAGCCAGCCTGCGTCATATCCCTCGGCCTATATCCCTCGTGCGCAGATAATTGGCCGTCGTAAATAATTTTACATTTTCGGGCCTTTAACCCTTTGAGGCGCAACCCTTTCCCGGCACAGCCAGCTGCGTCAAAAAAAGGGACTCTAGCCTGTGGCTCGCGATGAACGTTTCAATCGTCCGCCATCTTCCTGGTAGTTAAGTTGAGCGATGGCAACGGTTGCTTTTTTTCAGCATTGGGCGATCTATCCAGCTGTTCTCGCATTCTTCCATTTTTCAGAAGATGTCAGGGCTGTTAAAAATAATCGCGACCATTTTTTACGAGAAATGGCGTGCTAAAAAGTAATGGATTCTCGTGGAGCTATATCACCCGCAACTATATTTATAGAAATCAAATCTATTCTTCGTGACTGGCAATAGTCAAAACGTCAGAGTTTGGTGTTCCCGGAGTGGGAACACTGCGCGTTAAAGGGTTAAGGAATACCATTTGCATTTCTAACTTTACAGGTTTTAGAATAAGATCCCCAAAATTATCATGAGTGCATACTATAACTAATTTTCATGAAATATCACTTGTAAAGTAAAATACTGTTTTTTTTTGTTATAGATAAAATTATTTTTTAAAAAATTTACGAATGCAGGTTAATATGAAATAGTCCGGTAATATGGAATAGGTTTTAAAAATCGTTACAAATCTAATTTTACTTCATATAACATAATTATTTTTAATTATAAAACCATAATTTTAAGATTATGTTGAAGTTATTTCTGCTTCGAGTCTATTTTTAGCCTCACCAGTGGCCGTCAGGGAGACGGAAGGTGGCATGTTCAAAACCAGGTCGCGTCCGTCGACCTAACCGTTCGGAGTTTTCCGTGATTTTCTCCAAAACTTCTCTTAAATACGGGTTAGGATCCCTTAGAAAGTCCCCCCCCCCTCCGGAGAGCACTCCCCCGTCGGACTAGATCCTTCGTACAGATAATTGGCCGTAACACTCTATTTCATTTCATTTCGAGTCTATTTAAAAAAGTCGCATATATAATATTTTTCATTGCTCCGATGCAGTTAAGGTGAACCTACATATAGCAGCAGAAGCATTGAATACAAATTTCTCCTTTGATATTTCGACAATTTTCCGTTACAAAAGATAGATTCGGAATCTTTCTTTTCCGGTTCTTTAGTGGATAGCATAAAATCCATTACAATATGTCCTAGTATACCATAATACCCGACAGGCCATTTCTAGGAAAATGAACTTATAAACTGATGGACAAAACACTGTCTGTTGAAAACAATCACAGTACAACAAACTACAATTCTTTTAGGGTACATTATACATAACAACAATGCTCAAGTCGCGTATTTACTAGTAGTTGTAAAACTTAGCTGCAAAATCTTTTGAAATTCACAAAACATTTTTTTTTTTTCTGTAAGCGACTGGTACGGGAACAAAAAGCGGTAAACTCTCACTGCATTGTAACATGGAAATCTTTCTTGAGCAGTTCATGGTATTCCCATGTGACAAAAATGTAAATAATTATAAAAATATTGAATAGATCAAATTGGATGACATGTATTATGGAACTAAATGAGGAACTTTTGCAACAGAAAAATGTAAATAAAACGTTATTTTTTCCGACGGGCCAGCAAATTTTGTATTCTACTGGTCAGTTATATATTTTAGTGGTTACGGTAGAGAGGACCACCGTTAATTTCGAGCCCTGAATTTGTGTATTATTTTAAATATATACTATTTTGACGTGCTATCGAAAAAGGCAAGCAAAAGAATTTCTGGGATTCATTACAAATGTATCTATCAAATTAATGATATCTTAAATAATAATCGATATAAGCTAATGATAATATAAAACAAATTAGAGGCTCAAAGGTAAAGACGTTCGTTAATAGCACGAATCTATTAAAAATAGTACTGTGCGAACGTTTTTGGTGGTATAAAAGGATCCACACATCTTAAACTGTGGAGAGTTCCTACTTCTACACAGACAGGAAAGTTGGAGGGTAGGCCCTTTGTATCACCTAAAACGTTTGCACTATACTATTTTTTTATATACGTGTACTATTTACAATCCCTTGTTGTTATTTTCTTTATACAATAAAACCTTTTTATAATTTACACTGCTCAAAACAATTAAAGGATAGCGAGGTTATGGGTGGATCTTTCGTCTGGGCAATTGTTCAGATGATTGATATATAACCAACAGATGTGGTAGCCTATATGAGAAAAATAATACACATAGCAGAAAATAATGCATATTATTTAGCATTTCGGTACAAAAGGGGAAAAAAAATCACAATTTGTGCATATGAGAAAAAACGAAAAAAGGTTTTTCCTTGAAAGAAAGCGTTTTTAACTAGGGGGTTATGATTTCCTCGTTCTACCAACAAACGTCAACGTTGGATGTGTTCAACAGCTGTCAACGTTGAACACATCTGAGGCATGGAGTCAAAGAGGCTATTAATGAGGAGATGGGGTATTCTGTCCCACTCCTCTAGAAGAGCTATTTCCAGTTCTCGGAGAGTATGTGGGGGTAGTAGGCGGCCAGCAACTCGTTTCCCTAGATTGTACCAAACATGTTCTATTGGGTTCATGTCCGGAGAACCTAGCCATACCATTGATACGATTCCTTCCTCGAAAAGGAAGGTGGCCTGCGGTTATCGCCCATTAGCTTGAAGTTATCTCCAATTGCAGCGTAAGGAACTACAAAAGGTTTGAGAATCTCATCCCTATATCGATGACCGGTCAGAGCTCCATTAATGTGAAGATCGATGGGCTCATCAACGGAGATACCAGCACAGACCATTACTCCCCCACCGCCAAATCTGACATTTTGCAGCAAGAACGCAGGGGTGTTTCTACTGCCACGTTCCCTCCAGCTAAAAGTAAGCCTATTATCAGTATGAGCAGAAAAGCGGGATTCGTCAGAGAAAAGAATATTGCTCCATTCGTTTCTCGTTCTTTTGACATTCTCTGTTGCCCACTACCTAATACCTTGCTGTTAACCTAACACATACCATTGGCCGGCGAGCGTACAAACCTGCAGCGTGGAGTCGGTTTCGGGCAGTTTTAGCTGAAACTCTTGTGCCAGTAGCCAAATGAAGTTGTTGAAACAGAGTTGCATTCATATTTCGGTGTCTCCGCTTCGTCAAATATCGATCTTCATTGGGCGTTGTTGCAAATCTAAGACCTCGCCCTGGTCTTTGTCTTGCATTTCCAGTCTTTGAAACGGTTCCAGATCCTTGATATCACACTTTGTGCGATTCCAATGGCTTCTACTACTTCGACGTGTGTTTGGCTACTTTGACTTATGCTCAAAGATCTGGGGGGTGTTCCATAAAAGATGACCAAAACTTTAAGGAGTGATACTGCACATCTAAAACACTTTCACCGAAGAATGCATGTCGGAATAAAAAAAAAAAACAAAGATTTCGCCTTCTACTTTTCTTTAAAGGCAACAAAATGCAAAATATAATTATTTGATGTGTAGAACATGAATTTTTCTGCAAATTAAACTTCAGAAGAGCAAATCACGCCTGCGCCAACACTACTTACACCTTACTTCACTTCTAAATTCCCAGTGAAAATCATTTTTAACTATTTTCTTACTCGATTCCTCAAAACATTTTGGTTCGGATCTTTTTTTTTTTTTCGGAAGAAGATTATTGTCAAATAGTTTCCTTTTGGATATAAGTCATTTCTAACCAAAGATGTTGTTCATGTTCGTAACAGCAATCATTTCAACCTTGCAAATCAAATGGCCATATGGTGTGCAATTTCATCGATTGCGGTAGTTAAGCAGTTCACAAACAATAAACGGTTGCTGAAGCTTTTAAAAAAACACTGTCTTGACTCCTTCCGATAAACATTAAATTACCGTTTGGAGAATTGGGAGGTTGGGATGTCTTGTTTCTGCAGTGATGTCATTACTATTAAAACTTAAGTTTAAGCCGTCTGCTGCAGTTCAGCCCAATTACGCGAAAAATGGCTGGTTTATTGACTAGTTATAACATAATTTAACCAATCGAGAAAATTTCTATGAACAATTAACTTTGTAAAATGAATGACTCACTGAATATATCTATTTCATCGATAATTTTACAAGTAAGTATTTTCGATAAATAAAAAAAATTAATAAGAGTCTATAAATTTCAAACTGTCAAAGATGTTAGGATTGATAAGTGTATAATGTACAAAAGCCAGGGAGTGCCTGCATAAAGGATTTTGCACAAGAACCAAATAAAAAAAGCATGAGTTATGTACAGTTCTATGGTTAAAAAAAGTATAGTTTTTCTTCAGTTTTTAAGCAAATTGTTCCTTTAAAGATAAATAATTTATTTATTTTATTCATACTGAATCCCGACTATAATAATAATGCATTTAATTTTTAGTTTCTTTATTATACAAATTAAAACAAAAATTATGGGATAAGAGTATATATGTTTGTGTATTATTTTTTAAAAATTTTATTTGTATAAACTTTAAAATTATAACAGTTGGCATTTATGTAATATCATTAATCAGTTTTACAATAATAGCATTTAGAACAAATTTCAAGATGTTGAACTTTGTTTTATAAAACTTCTTTACGCTCTTATTATATCATGTACGTTACTGACATAGGCGCGCCAAGGAAAAAAAATATATATATCCAACTAATTCATTTTACTTTATTCAGATATATTTAACTATTCAGAAGAAAAGTGTGCATCATAAGAAGAAAAAAAAGCCTTTTCCATTACACAAACTATTTTATTGGATTAGTGTTTGTCTCGTTTACAGTTAGTTATTGACGGAAATTGTAAATAAATAAACAAGCTCGAATGGTTCAACATTATAATAGAATGAACTCTAAATGTTATAGTGAATATTTAAGTGCAGAATCTGGGATTTGAAAGGAATTCTATTTGTAGATTTAAAAAAAAAGCCGGCATAATTTTGTGAATAATGAAAATAATAATATTTCATAATAATAAAACAAAGTTATAAAATTTTTAGTATAGGGTGATCATAATTAATGTCCCAAATTCAAAATGCTATAATATAAGAAAACTGGTGAGAATGTCTTGCAATTTGCACTGAATATACTTGAAGGAAACGGAATGGCATAAGGAAAAATGAAGATCCAAAGTGAATCGATAGATGGTGCTGTAAACGGCATAGCTGAAGTAAAAATAAGGTTGGATGCAATAACCCATAACTTCTACCTTGCGGGAATAATCCTTCAACCTGTAATTGCTAAAAGAAAATACCATTCCTATTTCAAGGTACCTGAAATAAAATATTTACCGACTCAAATAAAGAGACAAATTTTAAAACATTTTCTTTAATTATTATGACTTAACTTCTAAACTTACAATATCTTATACAATTTCCTTTTTCTTACACATTAATAAATGATAACCGTGACATTATTTGTTTTTTTGTGAATATTCGATAAGATTAATAATAAAATCTGATTCGCGGTGAGAATGGTGATTATATACATAGGAAAGAGCGGGGAGATATAGTGCTACTCAAGATTAAAAACAAATCAATACAAAGGTCTTTTACGTTTTCTGCTGATGCACTGGTGGGGCATTTTTTATGCTTGATGGCTCGTGTCATCTAGGTTGAGCTATATACAGTAATTTTTCAGCAATTGAAGCTCGGCAACACTCACTGCACTTTTAATAAAATTGCTGGTTCACTACGGAATTTTTTTCAATCATTTTTTTTTTAACACACTCACTCAACTACATCACTTTTGAAGTCCGTTCACTCTGAACTTCATCTCCACGCTCTCGTCACTCCTCATCTCCTTCTTCTTCCAGACCTCTTGGGCCCCTTTTTCTTTTTTCTTTTCGCTTTTTTTAGCAACCAATCCGGGATTCATTTTGCTCACGTCCCCTTTACGTGCATAATTTTCTGTTTCTCCGTTTCTGTGATTGGTTCACTGTCCTTATTTTCTACGCCTCCTAACCTACGTCTTTCTGCGTAATATTGGCCATCTGAGACAGTCCACAATAAATTTTTCTAATTTATTATGGGGGAATTTTGACTGTCCCCTCGTGACACTTTCTGGCACCACGATGTCTGCATCTCGTAACTCAGCTGCCACTATAAATTTCTTTAATTTATTATGGGGTAATTTTGACTTTGCCCTAGTGACACATCTGGCTCCACGATGTCTGCATATTGTAAATTATTCTTCTTGTGTGGGCTCCCATTTTGCACTACAATAGCGAAATTGGATTCGGCTAGAAGTGAAATTTTGAATCGAAATACGACTGTGGCATGAGTTGTTCTTAAACCAACTTCTGTGTAATGTGCATGCTTGTTTCGATTTTTTGACGGAAAAAATGACTTTCAAGTTATTGAACAGTTCTGGCATTGTTAGTGGTTTCACATCCACCACGGCAAGGTCTTACTACATTGGAAGGGAAAATTTGGTTTTCAATTGAGTGGGTTTTCAATTCGTTCAGGGTTTTCAATTTCATTTTGGTTTTCAACTGGGACAAAAACAGCAAAGAAAAAAAAAGCATATAATTATTGTTAGCTTTGTATTACCCAAACTTCTCAAGTTAATCTTTTCCCCGAGACGTCTGGGATTGGTGGATGGCCGCGAAGGTTTTCATGCAATAGACTAGTTTCTGACCACCTGTTTTTGGCCTTGGAAATACTGTTAGCAAAACGTCAGAAACTGGTCTAGTGATCAAATAAATTGAAAATACTTGTCTCGCGTTTTCAGTGTTGCATGCAAATGTATGTAAAAACCGTTTTGTTGTGTAAATATGTGCAAGCTCGCTTGCGTCAATGATAACTGTAGATGTTTGTCAATGCGTGAAGCTCACGCGGAGTTAATGTTTTGTTTAGAAATAAGACTGTTTTTAAGTGTTTGTTTTTCTTCGACATTAGCACATATTGCATAATAGTTGGGACTGGCAACTCTGCTACTTTTAAATGGAATATTTTATTGTCTTCAAGATTGGGAACAAGTTACGTCCTATCAATTATTCGGTTTTAAGTGTTCTTGTGTGGAAAAAATCGTATAAAAGACAGCAATGAAAACGCCTGTTATCGATAGACTTGCGCGAAACATGTTCACTATGCTGTCCACCATTTTTGGACACAAGTTGAAAACGATTGCGTGATGTTCCACAGCACCAGAACGTCTCTGAGGTCACTTTGTGGCTGTATTGCATAATCCGTCCCTTCAGATCAGCTAAATTTGCATGGTTCTACTAAGCAAAACATTTTAAAGATAATCTCAACGCTAGAAGTCACAAGGGTTGAGGTACGGTGGTCTTGAAAGCCAGGGTGATAAGTTTATCATCTACTTACGTATGTGGCACAAAAATCGACGAAATTTGCAGGCTGCGAACCTCAAGAGCTAGATGTAAACATCAGTGCAATAACAATAATGTATGTGCAAAAATCCAACTTAACAGTTCATTGACGTCAAATGCAGCAAGCCTATCTCACTCAGTAGCTAGATTACAAAATAACACGCAAAAAAAATGCAATACCTTTCGGACTTTTTCAAAACTTTAAAGTATCGAATTGACAATACTTGGCGCATTCATCGCCCATCTAAAAAATGTCACCATGCATTGGGCTAAATCACATTTTAACCATTTGCTGTTCCAACATCGGCTTTTAGGATGACACCCAAAATGTGTAGCAAACCCTAACCTAAATAAATTTAATGACAAATACTGTTAAGTCAAAGAAACATGAGTTTCATTGAAATGAGTCCAGAAATTGAGTCAACACTGCAATGAGTATAAAGAAGAGTAAAGTATATGGGCCGGCGAAGCTGGCCGCCTTGGCGGCTAGTTTCTGAGATTCCTTTTGAGCCCTTAAATCACTGGCTTCGCAATGTGTAGAAGATCGTCATTTTGCATGAAAATAGTTCTATCCACAGATTCAAACTTCGAGATGTTGGTATGGCTTGGTTGCATTAAACATTTTCATACGGTTTACCATTGACGGTTACAGGTAACGGGACCTGCAGGACGTATCTCCCCGAGGGGGGAAAAATGTCCCTATAATGCGCGATGACGTCAACTCGCACCAAACAGTTACCTTAGCAGAATGAAACAGTACAGTATTGTTGCAAGTACGAATGTATTTTCCGTTAACCAAATCCTGCAATTTTGTGTGTTGACAAAGATTTGAAGATAGAAATCGGCTTCGTCTGTCCAGAAAATTTTCCAAAAAGTATCACATTGTCCACTTCCATCCGACCAAAAAATTTTGGAGCAATAGTGTGACTTATTGGCAGGAGAGCACGAAGCAACTGTAAAACATGGGTCAAATCCTACGGATAGCAATGCAGGAAGGATATTGCGTAAAATTGTATACATTGTGTTCAGTGGTATTTCTAAAGATCGAGCACTGCACACCATAAACCACCCCGTGGCCACCCGTTGCACTGCAGGTTTGAGCACCTATGACCGTGCCATTTTCTACTGAAAAACAATTCTTTTTACTAAGAAGATCAGTCCGGTTTTACTTTTACAAATATATATTATTATTTGTAGAATTAATTAATGCTGATCAATGTTGTCAATCTTAATTGACGCGTATGTATCGCGCAGTTTAACTTCACTATAATTCATATTTGTCTATCCGTCTGTGGTCTAATTCGCGTAAATATGTCTACGCACGTAAATATGCCTACGTCACGTAAATATGTCTAATTCACATAGCGTCACGTAAAGATCACTACGAAATTTATATTTACTATTGCTATGAATTGTACCGTGCGCCCTAATGACTGCACTTTATGCATCACATGTGTCTTCAGCCAATCATATCACAATTTGAAGTATTATTCTTTTTTTCAGATATTAAAATAATATTAATCCTGTTATTAACTATCCAATAAGAAGTACATTTGCATGTGCATATGTAAAAGAATCGGCTCTTATTTTTCAAGCATCATGAATTTATTCCCGTTCTCGCCGAAAACTCCTGAAAGCGTATGCTTTTATTCCATTTGTGAAAATAGACATAAAATTTTTACCACTTTGTAACGGAAGGTACAGAAAGCATGAACAGGATTTATTTCTCAAGCGTAATACAACGAGAAATCAAATTTTCTGTTTTTATGTCTCTAGAGAGAAAGAGATAAAAAAAATACACATATTTACTTTATATTAGAAGGTGTATTTCTTTTTCAAACATATTTTATAGATTACTTTTGAATTCATATTTGAGATGAGCTTCAAACTTTCTATAGGCACTGTAGTAAATTTGTCAAATTTTTATAGAACTTTTCGGATTATTTATTGCATGCTTTGTGACGTATTTTAATTTACTTTGCTTTTGCATTGCATATAACTAAATGAAGTTATTTTATGTTAATTAGAAAAATAAAACGTATTTATAACTACTGTAAGTAAAGCTAAGACTGAAACATTTAGGTAATATATTTCTTGTCAAAATATAATTTTAACTGCGTAATACTTCAAAAGAATTTGGAACTGCGGTATTTCTTTAACATATCATTAAAATGTTGAGTTATCCAATTTACAATATCTTTTATAACGCTCTCTAACTATTGAAAAGTGATTAATGTTTACGTTTTTCCTTCTCTGTCCGTCTGTTGATCACCGGTAAATTTACTTTAGATATTTGCTATGCAATATTTCATGTTTGCCGAAGAAAAGGTTTATACATATGCCTTTAAATATTGAACATATTTTATACATAAACTCTTTTACATCATTTGACCCTCCAAACAAGGGAATATTCATACCATTACAGCATATTGCGACACACGCACACACACACACACACACACACACACACACATACATATACATATATATATTAAATTGGTGACCAAAATTGTGACACTTTAGGAAACTTTTTATTTTCTAAGTTCGTATGCTCATAAAAAATGTTATGTTTCACAAAATGCAAACTCTTTTACATCATTTTAAAGATAATTTAATTTGCTGATTTCAACATAAAAAACAAAATTTAAATACAATATTATTTATAATATATTAAATACAATATTACGAAATTTAAATACAAAAAACAAAATTTAAATAATTATCGACAATAATTATCGAGATACTTTAGATATTGAAGAGATTGCAGTGAGTTACCAACAGTTACTAGAGTAGACTTAATTTTTGAAGCTTCACATCGATGTTTCAGTGAGATGACGAGAGTTTTAAGCTCAGAAAAATAAGTGATAGACTTGGCTTGGTAGAAATTATAACCCAATTCACCACTGTATTTGTTTTTCAGATTAAATTAATTATAACTTTTGTTTTATTGAACATATCTAAATTTAGTTTTGTGTATATAAATCAGTATTAAATTCTCTTTAAAATGATATGTGAGTTTGCATTTTGTGAAACGTAGCACTTCCTATAAGCATATAAAGTTAGAAAATCTAACATTTCCAAAAGCGTCCACAATTTTGGTCACCACTGTATATGTCATTGTTTCAATTATATTTCATAATCTTAAATATGTTAAAAATTAAACAACACGTATTCACAATTGTATGCTATCATAGAAAATCATGGGTATTGCACTTTGATCTTCCATAGGGTATCCAAACGGATTCTGATGCATTGGTGCTAGTAGTTTGAAATTCTTTTCAATCTTTTTTTCGATTCACACATGATTCTTATAGTGAATGCTTCCACGATGCCCAGATTGAGTACAGTAGTACCCCTTTTTACACGGTAGATATGTACCGTGTTATGGGGGGTGGGGGTATGAAGCTGATTTCCCCAGATTCATTACCTCAAGACAAAGCCGTGATAAAAGAGAAAAATATCGTACAGTAGCAAACTTTTAAATTTTATTTTAACATATCAATGCATATAAACTTCAAAAATATTAAGTCCTGCGGTGGCTGTGCAGACCCCCCCAAAACGCAGCATCTCAAGGCAACAGGTAAGGCGAGAAAGATAACGAGAAACTCAAGCCAAGAGGGTAGTAACATGAGCAAATCACGCCCAAGGGAACGCCAAAGAAAGTGCGAAAAACCAGAGACGCCAGTGGACGTTAAATACATTTCTATATAATTATATTTGAATCCTCGACGCGCCAATTGGAAAAAAAAAATAAATAGCTACCCTGACAAAACCTCAGAAGTGGTGTGATGTGAGAAAGAGTATTAACCTAAAATATAACAGAGCAATATACTACGAAAGGAACTGTAGGCTTTTCCCATGAGAAGAGGAAAAAACAAATAAAAATAAATGAAAACGGAAGATGGCTTTTAAGTATGGCAGGTGAATAAATAAAACTTTACAGGCGAAGCGAAGAAAATCCGAATCGAAAGTGCGAAGAATAAATTTTGAACACAGATTAAATTTATAAATAATTAACAATTAAGTAACTGATAATTAAATATAGATATGTGATGATCTACATCACAGGGGGTTGCCAGCCAAAAGTTTTATTAATTGTTGCACAATGATATTTTAAAGTCGGAACATATAGTCTCATTCTTTTACAATGTTATACGAACCTCTTTTAGCATGTTATACGCAGGATCCCATTTGCAGATATGGGAGCCCAGGGCCCCTGTGGCTGCATACAAGTCACGACAGAGCTGCAGGGTGCGAACTGAACATTTTCTCCAGGGGGGTACATTTGAAAGTAAACATTCTCCAGGGGGGGGGGGACACTTGAAAAGAAGGAGGGAAGGTGCAAATGCTTCCCTCACATGATATTACTTGACAAATGCAGTCGCCGACACAAGTGTGAGAACTTATGTGACAACACAAGTGTGAGAACAAGTGTGAGGACTTATATTCAAACAAAAGTCATAGATTGTTTGTTCTATGGAATCACAGGTACACAAGCTACGTAAAATGTACCTGTATTGGAAGCCACCCTTGAGGGTTTTTAGCTTAGAAAAGAGACGAAATTTTAAGGCAGTCGCCTTAGGGCCCGTTCGAGAATTCACCGGTTGGTTATGCACCGGTGCTACCGGTCGCGGTCATTCTCCGGTTAAGTGACGTCACGGTTGTCAACCGGTTTCGGTCATCCTCACCACATCGGATTCTAAGCCGAGAAAACAAAAATAAACGCTGGCAACACTACGATAATAACCGGAATAACCCACCTCGCTAGCAGGGTCATTCTGGTTGCGCTCTGGTCACGCTGAGCAGACAACCGCTACATGACCGAAACGTTTTCGAACGCGGTTACTTCTGGAGCTCCGCCCCACGCTCCGCCTTTTCGAACGCTCTGGTCGTGCACCGGTGTTACCGGTGCACAACCGATGAATTCTCGAACGCGCCCTTAGAGTATAGTAACAAACGATAACATACAACCTTCATTTTGACTCCTTGACTTCCCTTATCTGAATCCCAAAATCTTCACTCGCCAGTTTAATATTTCGTCAGCAGGGGATAAATAGTATCCCTGGCAGGGATCCATTAATATTTCTCTAGCCAGGGATATTACATTCTTCAGCCGGGGACGATCCCCGGCATCTCCCCCGTCAATTCGCACCCTGGAGAGCTGAGAAGCTCTAGCACTCTTGTTACGCCTCGCTATAATGGACAAATGGCGATCTTCTCTGGCCGTCGTGGCTCTTAGACGACCTTGCCCCATCTTTCTCTCGATGGCTTCCCTATCCTGGAACTATTTCCATAAGCTGCACACGACGCTGGGCGTTAAATTGAACTCTACAAATCTCGATTAGAGATTGGCCAGCTTCTAGACTCCCCACAATTCGCCACCTTAATCCCGTCATCTAAACATTGGTAGTTACTCATTTTCATTGTTAAAATTTGAAACGAACACCAAACGAACACCAAATAACACCAAGAAATTCGCCGAGGTGTGCTAGCGAACGAAATGCGTCTTAACTTAGGATGCACTTATAAAAGCCTGTTTCTCTACTGGCTCCGCCTACACACACGTGCACGCTTACGATTTACATTTTTGTCTAGAAGCAGTGGTTTTACATTCAGTTCAGTTCTTTTCATGAAATTCGACAAAATGCAAATTCTCTTAATTTACTTCAACTGTGTGTTTTCGAGTTATTCTCAAAGTAATATCATTTGGAAAATGCGACATTAGTTTCAGAACTTGCATGCGATAACCACACACTCAAAAGGTTTTGAAAAAAAAAATTACCACTTTCACGCTACTTACTAAAAATTTCTAGTAATTGGAAAATACATTTATCGATAGGTGTGTATAGGTGTTACATTTATCGATAGGTGTGTATCGATTTTGGTGTGTATAGGACTTATAGTTTTTCTACAGGGCTACGACAAAGATTTCTTTTACATTATGGCCTATGGGGAGAAATTCTTGAAAGTGCGCTAGCGTTTAAACGGTACATTCCATTGAGCTTAAATTTGGTATATATATTTGAATTATTCATCGATTAAAATTTATTTAAATGCTTGGTAATGATCTTAATCGTAAGTGTTCGGAAAGTCGAGTGGAGTCACTCCAGATTTTTATTATTATAGCAGCTTTAATATGTTAAAAACTAAACAACACGTATTCACAATTGTATGCTGTCATATAAAATTATGCGCATTGCACTTAGATCTCTTGAGATCTTAGAATCTTAGATCTTAGAATTGGAAAAGACTTATTCATCGATAGCAAATAAATTGTTTGATTATATTTTAGCAATGATATTTTTTGTTACCTTGATTATTTTCATAAGCATTATTTTATGAAAGAGATTCATATTTATTCGAATTTTTAGTAGCGTAAGCATAACACTTAAAAACCTTCTGTCCAGGTGCAAAAATACAGTTCAAACTGCTTTTCACCTTAAAAATAGCCCATTAATAGTACCACAGCATAATGCGCTGAGTCTTAATGTCCAGACATTTATTTCAAATACGAAGTATTATCCCGTTGTAAGATAAATTCAACGGGGATACTCTAGACGTAACCTAACCTTATCTACCTAATCCTATACTATGTAATTCGTTAATGGACTATTATAGGAAGAATTAATAGCTTTAATGGCAAAATATTAATAATAATATTGTATTTCATTGAGAGCTCAATTATCATACAGGGATTTCATAATGTTGCCTTTATAATTTATTATAATTTGAATAGTTGAAAAGAATTCCTGTGTTCAAAATAATGTACGTTTCATGCATTATCCAAACAACTTTATAAAAATCTGAAGTGACTCCATTCGACTTTGCAAACACGTGATCTTTCACAATCGTTTAAATGAATTTGATTCAACTCAGTCGGATGTAGTGATTGACGCTAGTGCACTTCAAATAATCTAAGCGTATACGCCGAAATGAATAAGTATACTTTTTTGTAGCCCTGTAAAAAAACTGTAAGCCCTACACGCCCCAATTCTATACAGACTGTGTGACGGTGACTTATATTATACATACTCATTCGTATGCACCATTTAGGCACTAGCACACTTTAAATGATTTGCGTCCATTGTTCATAATGTATAGGAATTATTTTTTGCAACCCCCTGAACAAACTACCGGCTCTACACATGCCAAATTTTATGCAATTCATGGGACCTATAATATACATACCCAATTTGCGCTCAGTTGAATGTACCGTTTAGACACTAGCGCAGTTCAAAGAATTTCCGTTCGCAGGGAATAACGTGAAACAACTCCTTTTTCCACTCCTGTAAAAAAAGAATCCTACTCACGCCAAAGTCAACACCGGTCGTGCTACGGGGGTCTATAATATGTATACCAAATTTGATATCAATCGATTGCACCGTTTAGGAGCTATCGTGCTCAATCACACATGCATACATCTCGTAAAAAAATAGCGTAAATGAATTCAGAAAACCTCAAAGCGTCGAAATACATCAAAATATCGAAGTCGAATTTTTTTCATAACTACAATACTTCCTTTCCATGAGGTCCAGGGTTCAGGTCCCATCGCGCGTCCGTCGATGTTCGGAGTTTTCCGCGGTTTTCTCTGAAACTCATAGTAAATACGGGTTAGGGCCCCTTAGAAAGACCCCGGAGGGCACCCCACCCTTCGGCCTAGAGCCCACGCGTAGCTAATCGGCCGTAATCCCACAAACAAACTTCCTTTCCATGACGGATGTTCGGAAAGTGAAAATATAAATATTTCAGTTACACAATGTAGCCGTATCACGCGGACACGGAGAACAAGGGATTATTTGTTCTTCTAAGGTTTAGCAGCCTAAAATTAATAATCCATGCTGTATGAAATCAATTTTTTTTTGTTGTTGCATGTAAATTGACTAATTACAGCGCCGAATAACGGATCGTTAATATTTCCATTGAAATCGCTATACATGGGACGTATAGCGATAACGTTCGGTATAGCGGACGATATAACGTACCTAGAAGCCAGGTACGTTATAACCGATAGTACGTTATATCCCAGGTCCGTTATAACCGGTGCGCGCTGTACTGAAAATAGTCAAGTTGTCTTCCCTTTTAAAGACTTTTGGCATCGCATTTGGCGATATATCGCCAAAACTTGCAATCATAGTTTTCCGATTTTTCGCCAAATACAGTAGACACCGGTTATAACGTACTCTCACGGGACCTAAAAAAGTAGTACGTTATAGCCGAAGTACGTTATAAGCAGTACCGCCGGTAAGATTCAATATTACACACACACACACAAAAAAAAGAAAGTGGGCTCATAATTTCATTGTAATATGTGTTTTAAACAGGTCTGATTTTTTAAAATTTAAATTAAACAGAGAAAATTCTTTATTACTTACAATTTTTATTGAGATAAATAATTTGTAATTTTCTTTCGTTTTAAATGGGCAGATGCTACTTTAAAAATACCGTTTTGGATATCCATAATAGACTTTTGTAGAGTCTCTGCATCATCAATGCGACATTCAAAAAATCGTGATAATGTTTTTGCAGCATTGAATGCGTCGGGTATGCTTGGTATAGGCTCCTCTGTTTCTTCTTCACTATCATCAGAATCATTATAGATAGGGCTTTTCAGGAGGCATTTACATTGATGAATGACAAATAAAAAACATGGTCTTGTTCTTAGCCCTACCTAGCAGGCGAAAAAGATAAAAGATCGCTCCCTTCATTCATACACAATTCATCTCGCTAGAGAATCTCAAAACTGACTACGAGTGTTTCTGAAGATACTGATCCGAGAAAAAAGAAATAAAATCCTTAAGAAACGCAAAATTTTATTTTTGGCTTTGGTATAAAAAGTACGTTATAGCCGAAGTACGTACTTTTGTTAAGTACGTTTTAACCGAAGTTAAATAACATTATAAATATAGGACTTCAATCGGTACCTGGCTTCTAGGTACGTTATAACCGATAGTACGTTATATCCCAGGTCCGTTATAACCGGTGCGCGCTGTACTGAAAATAGTCAAGTTGTCTGCCCTTTTAAAGACATCGCATTTGGCGATATATCGCCAAAATTTGCCATGTTGAATGACTTTTAATGCAATTTTTAGGGAGACACACACACCCAACGTGGCTGCCTTAAATAAAATTGCCCTCGAAATTAGGCACACGGAATTACCCGTTAATAACCAATTAGAAAGAAGTGTTGAAGTGTTCTTTTAATATTTTAATCGAGTTTCGTAAACAACGGGCGGCAAGAATTTCATCAAATGATGTGGTACAGAGGGTTGCTTCAATCAAGTTTCCTCTATAAACAGCATTCTCAGACTGAAGCGGGTTAGCCAATTACTACCAAATTTATCATATGAACCTGTTTACGAGATGCACTTAATTAAGACTTTTTTGTAATTCAAAAAGTTTGCACTGCGTGGCTCTTTGAATAGTGAATTCAGTTTTAAAAAAGACCCAAATTAGTGAATTAATTTCACAAAGCTATTGAATAAATGTTGAAATTGTTTGTACATTTCGAAAAAGTTCATTTCCACTGTTAAATTTGCCATTCCTTCATTCAAAGCGCCATCTAGTGAATCTTTTTGAACAATTTTTTTTATTTCAAACTCGTTTGGATGCATCTGATGTATAGTTTATGTACCACAATTCGTTCACCTGTATACCAAACCCCCTGTACAACCCTGTTTACAGGGGGATGTTTAGTTATAACCTCCCTGTAGAATTTGAGACATATCCATTTTAGTCAAATTCTTTCTATAGAAGATGGTTTAGTGTTTGACTAACCATGATCAGAAAGTGCATTATTACATTCAAAACTTCTCCCAAAGTGATTACTAGCAGGTACTTTAAAATGGCGTTACTGACCCTACATTGCCGTGTAAGTGTCTTCTCAGTTCTCTCCAACATCCCTTACATTTATGATCTATAGTTTTGAAATTCCAAGTATACTAAGTACACCTTTAAAAGAATAATTTTAGCTCCACGTTCCAAATTTAAAAATTTAAAACAGCAGAATTGGAAAAAAGAAGGTGAAAAAATCATACAACAATTACAGTGTTCTGAAATTTTAAAGGCTCAAGTGTAAAGGTCCAGCGTTCTGTCCGACCTCATGGATTCGATCTAACGGTCTGGAGTGTTTATTCGGCTTTTTCCAGATGTAACGCAAATATGTATTAGAACCCCTTAAAAGTCCTTCGACGAAAACGCCTTCCCCCCCCCCTCTCCTAGACAGCCCTTGCGTAGCTTTGCTTCAGCACAGCACAACTTTAGAATTTCAAATGTTATTAAAATTGCAGAAAGATACTTTTGCCTCTATAATTTCATTTCAATATTGTCACGCTTAAAAACTATCATAAAAATCTTAACAAATTAATATCCGAAAAAAAATAAAACTCATTTTTTTTTTGCATTCTTTTTTACGGAGACCTTATCTTGACCTCCGAACACGTATTTTGTAAGAAATTAATATGTTTTATGTGAGGATAACAAGATAAAAGAAGAAAACGACATGAATGACACTTAAAAAAAATATGTTCCATCGGATGTTCCTTGGAGATTTTCGTCAAAATGAAATAATAATAAAAAAAGTAAGGAATAAAAACTCAACGTACAGCGGTATAAGAAGTTAATAAAAATCCCTTTTTATGTAAGTAACGGCTTGTCATGGTGCATTATCTGCAAATTCGACACTTGAAAAGAGATTGCTTATTATTCTACTGTTGTTGCGATAAGATCTTGGATTTTTTTTTTCCTTTCTTCGTCTTCAAGAAAGTACCTCTTGTTCCACTTTCTGGAATTTGAATAGCAAAACTGAAAGAAAGGAAGCAAAAAAAAAAAAAAAAAATGAAATTGTCGAAAAAGAAATGAAAGATGGACAGCATTACGAGTTTTGAATATTTCTTGGGAGAAAATTGCAAAATACATCTCTAGCAAGTTTTTTTTTTTTTTCTCGTTGGGAATGAGAAAAAAAATGTAGTATTTTTTTTTGCGGTTTTTTTTTTATAAATATGACGATGAAATATTCTTTTTATTTCTTCTGAAAGATTTATTGATCATATATATTGACAAGTTTTTTTTTCTTTAAATGCTAATCTATCGGAAAATTGTTTAACTCTGCAAAGCTGTAAGTTTTAATGTGTTCTAGTTCAGGCGCGTAGCCAGGAAAATTTTGCGGGGGGGGATATGAACTTATATCTGTATTAATAGACGGAATTTCATCACTAATCCAAAAATTTCGGGGGTTGGGGATATATCCCGATATCCCCCCACTGGCTATGCCCCTGTTCTAGTTTCTCTTATAAAAAATGCGGAAATATTTTATTAAGTTCCATTATGTAAGTCTTTATTTTTTACGCTTTGCTTCTGCAATTTGATGGGTAGGACAATTGTACCCACCAGGTAAATAATTGAAAAAGTCGCAAAAATATCGGTTTTATTTGGGGGAATACTGTGATACACATAGTTTAAAATCTCGATGTTAAATTTCTGTAATTCTGCTCAATATAAAAGAGAAGGGAGGGTCGATTCTTGTAGCAACTAAGTGTTACTCAAAACTTTGAGAGGAAGCTTTACATTTATTTCTGCAAAATAGACGCCTTTGTCGTCTGCAAAATATTATTTATGTTCTTTTTTTTAAATTTAAAGTAAAGCTGCACGACGTGCATATGCCTTAAAGAGGGATACCTTGGGCGGAGGATTTTTATAAGGGGTTCTAAAGAGCATTCACATTACATTTGGAAAAAAACGTTTCATACATTGGTTTTCCAAGTATAAAAGATGGAGCTGATGAGTGATTCTTGTAACTTGTAAGTGTTACAGAAAACTTAGAAAGAGCTTAGAATATTTATTCCTACAAAGTAGATATATTCATGCTGTGTAAAATGTGATTCATGGTAGATTTGCCCAAAGTTGGAGAAGATGCATGATTTTTGTCGCTTGCAAGTGGTATACACAAAACTTAGAGAAGTAGTGTGATTTTTATTCGTTCAAAGAAGACATATTTTACAAAGAGTAACTGTGCCTATCGATTATGCCTATCCGATGTGTAGGTGTTAGATGTACGTTTTCATGCATTGTCGCCACGACTAGGGTTGCACGCAAGTAGGAGTGCGAAACAGGGGAGGTGTGAGTTTGGACTCGGCCACCACTTTTGGCAAGAAAAGCGCAACACGAAATGAATGTGCCTTAAGAAAAGTACAAAAATAGAGCAAAATTCTGAAAAAAAAGAGAAAAGAAACACCAAAACAAGCCTGTGGCCCTTGCAGAAATGCAACATTTGGCAGTATTTCGAAAAATGCTTTTTCTCGTCACACGTAAAATACTCTGACATTACCTGCTTCCATAAGGACTGCCTTAAAAACCCACGGGTAGCGCTGTCGATCGCCAAAGTCGCAAATTGCGGAAATAAAATTAGTTTGGCGAAATAAAATACATTTTGGCGAAAATAATTGCGATTGTACTTCTTAATGACGTCCGCAAAAATCAAATTTGGCGAATGGGCTATCGAAAATTTAGAAAAAGGCCAAAAGACCTCCAAGAACTGAAAGTCAAATACTGGTATTTTACGTCTCGGCAGCTCAAAAGGGTTAAAGATGATGAGAGTATTTAATTTAGTCTGCGACTTAAATATGTCTTAAATACTTAACCACCGTCCAGAGTAATTTTCGATTAAACTCAAAGCAAACTCCTCTTTTAGTAACTTCGCAATAATGTTCAGCGAATCATGAAAGCGGATAGTTTTTTTACGGTAAATTTCGAGTCATATTTTCATTAAGGCTTACCCAAAAAGTGTCCTTTTTCCGGGGCATAAATTTAATGCCGTCTAAAAATAAGAGAAACTTTTGTTTGCGTTAAAATATTTCCATTCCGGTAATTCTTTGCCGCAAATGAACTCGAGAAAGTAATTATTTCTCTCTTATTAACAAGACTTTAATTAATAAAAGTAAATCAAAAACTTTTCCGAGGAGAAAAAATTATTAGTAAGTTAAGAAACAAAAAAAAATAATTATGCTTCTAATTGCATTTTTAGTAATTATTTTTTAAGTCCAAACACGCTTTCTTACGCTTAATAGCCCCCATCAAAATATTAACTTTGTATCGACTGAGGACAGTTATAAATTAAACTCGGCTTTCGTTAGTTATGCTTCAATACTTATTACGTTCTATCAAACTGGGCATTCTTAACTAGCTGTTTTTAGGTTAGAGGACTTTCTGTAAACTGAGTCATGCGAAAAGCGTTATGTCACGACATTTCAGGGACAAATACGAAGCCCATGTGGCCCCCCTCCCACACACACACACAAAAAATTGCATTTAAATACTGATAATAATCAAGATTTTGAGGTAGATTGTTGGTTTCCTCTTTTGTAACTCCCACCGAATGCTTTTCTTGGCGATAATCGTATCTAGTATATTTTCTCCCTATTAAATCTCACACTTGCCAACCTATCAAGTAGTGCTTCTATTAACCCTCTCATCACCGAATTATGAAAAATCAGAGAAAGAAATATCTGTCTAGCATTTAATGCATCTGAAATACTATTATAAATCATGCAAAAATATTTTTTTCTAATGTCGATTAATATTAAATTTTTCTAATATTAATTTCTGCATTTTCGAAGCATTTTGTTATGCTAAAATTAATTTAAAAGGATGCACATATTAGGTAAAGGTTGAGGAATAAGCAAAAAACTATACTTACCTTAAAAAGAAAAAAAAACGGTAAAAAAGAAGCGTAAATATTTTCTCAATTTTTCTCCTGAAATAATGAAGCGAAAACTGTAAAAAATGATCTAAATTGACTAGTACTGCAATCTAGGCACGATTTATGCATTTAGTTAAGAGCCTCATATACTTTCTACATGAATTGATATCACTGAAAGAAAAAAAAATACCAAATTCAATTGTTTTCTCTCTAAATATTGCTATTTGAAGTAGGATCCTCATATGAGGTTCAGGGTGACGAGAGGGCTAAATATATCACGGCCCCACCATGGTAGAGTGGAAAAGACACTCAAAATAGTAGATGACTGAAGTGTGAATGTCCGGCATTCTGGGCTGATCTGTCGATTGAATGGTCTGGAGTTTTGGTCACTTCACCCCGAGTACGCGTTAGAACCCCTTAGAAAGTCTTCCGACCAAAACATCCGCCATCCTAGCCTATGTGTAGCTACAAACAAACAATGTCATTAATTGTATTCATGGAGCACTATCGAATTATAGAGCGAGCTCATTAATTGCTGCATTTTGTATTGCTGACGGAAAAGACAAAATTAAATTACCTTCTTTCGATTAAACAATTACAGAATATATTAATTACTGTTATTACTATAAAGAATAGGTAACTTCACGTTCCAAAATCGATTCCTTCAGTAACGATAAATTATTTTGGAACCCAAAATAGCGTTGTAGAGGTATTTCACTGAATTTTAAATTTTCACACTCATCTATCGAAAATTCCATTCTATTTTCCCATCGCCTTTGGCTATGAGAAGTTTCTTTCGCTTTGGAGGAACATAAACAGATTAAATTATCCCACTAATAATTAATGCGTTGTCGCGGATCATTTAAATCCGTGTATTCCAGTCACATGACTTCCCTCAGTACAAATGCACCGAAGTTTTACCAATCCCAAGTTCTCGAGGATAATGATAATGATAATAATAATAATAATAATAATGGGAGCGCCGTTTGATAATTTACTTCACGATTCTGCCATTTAATTGGAGGGGTAAATGCTCCACGTCTCCGGAATCGTTAGAAGATTAGAAATATATCTATCCTGTCATTCTCAGAAAATGCATTTTGAGATTTTGACTTGAGCCTTGGAGGCGTAGAGGAGGATGCCTGCTGCATTTAGTTTGAGGCGTGAAGAAAATGCTTGAAGTCGAGTGTACAAGATCACACTTCCGTGGGCACGGTGATGAGAAAATTAATTCGAGAATTTATATGTGATGTGGGTGATTTGCACAGAGTGTTCTGTATGGTGTGGAATGATGTATGAAAATTATAGAATCTTCCTAATTTATCGATATAATATGTGAAATATACAGAAATGAAGAGAGTACCCGAGTGTTGCAACTAGACACGTTTGCGTTCCCACAGACAGACGTTTGCTGTCTTAACCCTTTGAGGCGCAACCCTTTCCCAATGCTGAAAAAAGGACAGCCGTTGCCATCGCTCGACTTAACTACCAGCAAGATGGCGGACGATCGAAACGTTTATCGCGTGCCACAGATCTAGAGACCCTTTTCTGACGCTGGTAGTTAAGTCGAGCGATGGCAACGGCTGCCCTTTTTTCAGCATTGGGCAATCTATCCAGCTGTTCTCGCGTTCTTCCATTTTTCGGCAGATGTCAGTGGTGTTAAAAATAATCGTGACAATTTTTTTACGGGAAATGACGTGCTAAAAAATAAAGGATTCTCGTGGAGCTATGTCACCCGCAACTTTTTTTTATAGAAATCCAATCTATTCTTCGTGAACTTCAACAGTCAAAACGTCAACAGTTTGGTGGTCTCAGAGCGAAACCACTGCGCGTTAAAGGGTTAAATGTTCGCTGCGATCTTGGCGTAATCTTAATGTCGCCAAACGAAAGCGTAACAAAGTGATTGCCAGGCATAACTAAACTGTCGTGCCACCCTATCGTAGTGAACATACAACCCCATATTTCATGTGAAACTTTTCTATAACTCTAATTACACAAATGGTCACAAGAGTCACTGTGACGTCACGGGGCTGTCACGAACTAGCCCCATTGTGCTTTTGAGTGATTTGACTCTACTCTGGGGTCACTGTGACGTTTTATTTGTGTGTGTGATCGCTCGCTAAGTAATTCCATTGAGAAATCGCTGCGTTACCGCGGATTATGCCACTTCAAAATGACGTCTCATTGGCCGTTCGTTGGCACTTTGTAAACAAACTTTTTTTTTTTTGGCCATTTTTGAGTGATTCCATTTGTCAAACATTTAATGAGTGTGTCTAAAAATGGTAGCTAGCAGTAAAGTAAAATCTTTCTGAATGAAAAATTTCAGGATTAGTTGATGGTCTAGCCTAAACAAAACTTCTCGTTATCTTTCCCTAATCTGTACTGCAGCAAGTTTGAAAAGATTTTATGATTTCGATATCTCTATGTCCGTAAATATGCATAGATTTCTACGAAATGTATGTAATTTCTATATACTGAGCCATGTTCCTTATTTAAAATGCTGTGTGTGCCATTATTAGATCTTTTACAGGACACCCAAAATAATTAAAATACATGGCTTTCTATGGATAATCATTCTTCAATGCGCATTTTAGTGATATTCTTTATTTAAAACAAACCAAAATTAATATGTATTATTAAGGATCACATAATCATGGTCTCCGTCGAAAATAGTATCTGTAGCATTTATAGTTCTTCTGCAGGTGCTGCACTCAAAATACACTGCTGGCCATCGTAAATGCAACACCCTGAAGGAAGCATGCAAATAATATGAAATTTACAACATGCATTAGCTGAGGTGAGATATGCAAATGATTAGAATTTCAGCGCAGACGCACATCAAGCGCGCCTGTGGCGCCACCTCAAAGCGCTATTTAAGGCTTGGAGATTTCGACGGTTTCAAGTACAGCAATTGTGTTTTTCTTGCTTTTTTTTCAAAAAAACGATAAATTATGCCTCGTAGGAAACAACGATCATCTTTTGATCAAGCATCCGAGTTTGACAGAGGAAGGATAGTGGCATACCGAGATTGTGGGTTATCTTTCAGGGAAATCGGTCGTCGTATTGGACGAAACCAAACAACTGTGATGCGGATATGTGATCGTTGGGTGCAGGAGGGTACGACGGACAGACGTGATCGACCGCATCGACCTCAGTGCACCACGTCACGTGATGACAGGCAGATTGTACGCATGGCAGTGACGGACCGCTCAGTCACATCACGAACCATATCACAGCAGATTCAGTCTGTAACGCATCATCCAGTGTCTGCGCGTACCATTCGACGTCGTTTACAGCAGAATGGTCTGTCCGCAAGACGTCCGTTGCTTTGTCTACCTCTGACGCGGAACCACAGACGTCTCCGCCGCCAATGGTGCGATGAAAGAAGGATGTGGACGACAGAATGGAATGAAATTCTCTTTACTGACGAGTCACGCTTCTGTATGCAACACCACGACGGTCGGATTCGAGTCTGGAGACACCGTGGAGAGAGGATGCTGAACAGCTGCATTATGCCCGTCACACTGGTCCTGCACCGGGTATTATGGTATGGGGCGGTATCGGATATCTCTCTCGCACTCCTCTAGTACGCATTGCCGGTACTTTAACCAGCCAGCGCTACATCTCCGAGGTGTTGGAGCCAGTTGTCCTTTCTTACCTTCAGGGCTTGCCAACAGCCATATTTCAGCAGGATAATGCACGGCCACACGTGGCACGCATTGTCCAAGGGTTCTTCGTCAATCACCAGATTGAATTGCTTCCCTGGCCGGCGCGCTCTCCGGATCTTTCGCCGATAGAAAACATGTGGTCCATGGTTGCTCAACGACTGACCCAGAGTTCATCCCCAGCTGTCATACCAGATCAACTTTGGCAACGTGTGGAAGCTGCTTGGTCTGCTGTACCCCAAGAACACATTCAAAGTCTCTTTGAATCAATGCCGAGGCGTGTGGCAGCTGTGATCTCCAACAACGGCGGCTACTCTGGGTACTGATTTTGGCAGGAACCACGCTTCATAGAATGCTGTAAATTTAATCATTTGTTACTTGGTCAACATGTTATCTACACAATAAATTTTGTTGTGATATCTCTTGTTTTTCTTGGTGTTGCAATTTGGGTGGCCAGCAGTGTAATTCAAATAGATGACGTTTTATAGCAGTTTAGAGACATTAATTTATTTCAGGATGAATTAAAACAAGTATGTAAACGTTTATAACAGTTTACTCTTCAGTTGAAAGATGGGAATAGCCTTTAAAATTCATGCGCAGGGTATAGAATTACATTAATAGCGATATACACCCTAGCAGCACAACTAGTCCAAAGAACGTCTTTAGAACGTTTTTGAACGTACTGTGAAAGTCTTTTGAACATTTACTGAACTAGTTGTAATACCAGGGCAGGTATTTTTAAGAATATCTATAAAATCTCGATAGATTTGAAAACAATACAGCGAGAAATCTGAAGCAAAATTATTTTTGTATTAGAAAGTGTTTTTAATCGATGGTTTTGGCATGACTTACCTTTTTTATATTAATTATGTCTCATGTTTAAAAGAAAATGTAATATTGAAAATATATTTACAATTTTAATTTGTATACCTTGTCGTTACTTTGGATATTAAAATAGTACTTCAACCTAGATATATCTTTTTTATGAGACACGTTATTACCTAGAATACAAGTCCTAAATTCAGAAAGTAATATGCGAACTTCCAGTACTGTTTGATAAAAAAATATATCACACGAACAAGAATTGAGCTGATATGTTCAAATACCATTATTTATTTGTTAATGGCCTTCTATCGATAGGTAATCTGAGCACATGGATATAACAAGATTTGGCAGCATTTATTGGTAAACTTAACTTTCTTTTATCGCCAATAAAACGCGCTATCACATATTATTGGCGTCCTAATTTCTTTTTATAGCTATTGACTGTTGCGTGATTTGGCGAAGTTATTGCCTCCGTACTAAAATAGCGCTATATTTATACAGTTATACAGAATTTTCTCCGGGGATCATGAAAAAAGTTTTTTCATATTATCAATGTAACTTATACACTCCTTTGTGCAACTTTTTTTTTTTACTATCGGAGAAAGTTTATGACTTTATTTCAGTTTCGTGGTGGAATTAACATCATAAAAGTGTAGAGTGGCTGTTAGACCTGGATAGATGATTAGAAAAGAAAAAATGCAATTAAATATTGCGTGTAGTTGAGGTTATAAAAATATTATTTAAGTTTCTACAAAATTATTTGATCTATTATTTATATAATAAGTATTTCTGTCATTTTCTTTATTCCTCTTTTTTACATTTTTTTTAATTGGGATAATATTTTATGAAAAAAGTACATATTTGAATATTATGCATATTTTTGCATGAAATATTGAAATTATTTGAAGTAAAATAAATTCTCTTTTAATTTTTTTTGTTTTTGTTTAAATAAGTGCAGATTTAAAAGCTCTGGAAAATGTTTCCCCTAAAATTTCATCTCTAAATAAGAATAATAAGTGATGTATGATTAAATTTGTCAGCATTCATGATTCACTGCAGTATTAATATTATGAATACAATTTTTAAATCTGATGAAGAAAATTGTTTACAGGCGTATAAACCAGCAAATGCACAGAGTTTAAATGAACAAGAATAATAGTTTTTTTAAAGGTTTAAACCATAAAATTAATTAAAAACAGTGCAAAATAACGCACATTAAAAAAATACTTATCAATATGATGATTTCGGGTGGTACATAAAGTCCATCTTTCTCCAGATGCAAAATTGTTCTATTACACACACTAGTAGAAAGGTTAGAGCTGAAAACTCTAACCTTAATAAAATTTTTATTATTTTGAACACAGTTTATTTTAGTATAAATGTTAAAGAGGCTACATTTTTAATGCCTTTCAATTTTACTATTCAAAGTCCTGTTTGATTTATTTGACTTCAAGATATGTCTGTGAATTTATGTGTTATTGGCCTAAAAAATACTGTGAGAACTGCCACCTTCTTTATTAATTATACTTTTAATTGTCAATAAAATCCTTAATCATATAAATGTTGTTAAGAACTGAAAAAATCATGAGGAAATGAAATTTCAGTACGCTATTTTAGTACTTTTTATTCACTATTTCTATTATACGTGGGGAACATTAAATGCCTTGTATTAAGATATATTATTGATCAAATAATAATTGCTGCATTATGGAGCAATTCTTTTATTCTATGGTATTTATATATCCATAATAATAGTTTATTTACTAATACTCTAAAAATTTTAAATAGGATGTAATCGGTGTGTTTATTTTATTGTTATGATAAATAGTGTAGGGAAAAAAGGGTAAAATTAAATGGTAATGTTAAAGACATTAACTTTTTCTTATCATGGACAATGCTGAACATTTTAACGTTTACAATGCGTTGCCGAGAAACGTTAATCTGACGAAAGTTCTTCGAAACAACAGGTTGCACGATAATTTGCCGTTATTTTAACTGTTTTCTGCGGCTTGCATACCCGTCAAATATTTTCGCATATACCAAATAAACTAATTGATAGTTCTTTTCAAAGAGAAGTTCAGAAAATGGTGACTATGTTTAAGAGTAATTCAATCTTTCTTTTCCCTCTTTTTAAAGTTTAGAAAACGTCGGACAAATCATTGCTTTCCCTGGGAGTAGGAAAACCTGCTCACTGAAAAGCCTAAAATTACTTAAACACCCTTCCTTTGTCTTCCTCTTTTCCCCTTTTATAATTTTATTCAGGGGAAAAACAAAGAGCCCGCATCGCTCGAGTAAAAACCTTGAGAGAGGGGGAAAAATAAATTCGAAATTACGAAATTAGTCGTCTGCTTGCAAATGAATAAAACCGCTTGTTCAAGGGGAAAAAGGGAAGGAGGAGGGAAAAAGAGGGGAATCTATTTAATTACACGCTTTCTGTTCAGTTTCTGTATTAACTATCGAAAACTTTTTTTTTCAAGGTAAAAATTGAATCTGTTCAACGCATTATTTGAAGGGAAAAGTTTTGATTAAAAAGAACAGACACAATCAGAGTTGCGTGCAAAATATAAAACTTTTTTTTTTTTTCGAACGAGTATGGAACAAGTGTCGTATATGTATGCGTTTGAAGATCTCTTTTTAAAGGAGTATTTTTGGATGTTTAGTGTATGTAATTGCGAAATCAATTTAAAATTCGAAAAGAGAAATCGTCGCCGTTTTTCAGAAAAATGGTTGCAAAACACGACTTCAGTTTACCGCCCAATTACAACATAAATTGCAGTAATTGTACTTTTTTTTTCTTTTTTAGAGGCGGGGTGGTTATTGTTTTATTTTATTATTCTGTTTCGTTTACGTGGTAAGATGATAGCAGCAAGGTCGCCAAATTCGACATTTTGTGGTTAGATCTGACGAGTTTATACGCCAAACTAGCCACAAAATTTCCGAAAAGCTACTAGCACATATTTTAGCCACATTCTTTCTGTTTAAAGCAATTTCTAGTCATTTCCAGTCATATTCTTTCTGCTTTAAGGAATTCCTCCGTAAATCAACAACGCAATACGGCAGTTTCACTTGACGTTACAATTCAGTCATTTTAGTACAGACATTCCGCAAAAACGAGGCAAAAATAAGATTTTATTTTGTTAATGGAATCAGTTACGTGAGTAATTGTTTTGTCTCTAGGCTCGAATTAATTTTTAACCATTTTCAGCCACTTTTCCCGTTGATTTTAGCCACTTTTTCTATGGCAGAGTTGGCAACACTGGGGTAACAGTAGGAAACATAGAGATGAAAAAAACGAAGATAAATAAAGGCAAATACAATTCTTAAGTACGTGCAGTGAAGTATAGAATAACAGACAGTAGGGAATACTACACGTTATGCATAGAACAATAATCATATATCCGTAGAAAAGAAGCGTATGTAAAAGAATCTCAGAAACTTTAACAGATGCGAACTTTAACTGAGAAGATTCTTCTGTTTCTCTACTGTGCAAGGTGGAGGGAAAGCGTCCATTTGCTAAAGTTTTATCCAGAAAAAAACTTTTGCATCCAAAAGAAACTTTGTCAACTAATCTCCCAAGATCGCTAGAAAACGGTTATAATCATGAGGAGGTATAATTGAACCATCGTTTAGATCATCGTTTAGATCATCGTTTGCCAGTTCTCGAGCTCGTCATATTTCCAGGGAATAGTGTTCAAATGTTACGCGCCTGAAAGATAAGAGCATTTCAATTCTTATGAATGGATATTTTTATCTCATTTTACACAACAGAGGACAATATCAGACTATTTTTAACTTAATTCGGAGATAGTTTATTATAGTACTCAAATACGTGTATTTTTGGTATATACATTGTGCAGTCTTAGCTCTTTTTTTTTTTACTTATGTTCAAAAAAACTTAAGTAAAAAAAATAAATAAATAAAGCGTTTTAAAGTATTCAAAGAAACTTTACAGATATTTATTTATTTTACGAAGTAAGTTTAATAAAATTCTCCTTTAGTGTTTAAAACATATATTTTTAATGATTCCCTGCTCACTACAAAACACACATTCAGTCACAATAATCCTTTGAATGTTGGCTTTTCCTAGAAATTTAACTTTTTTTTTAGCGCGAAAGAAAAAGAATGTACAAAACCTTAGAATGAATACATATATTGTAGTGCATGCACTTATTTTCATATTCTTTTCTAGTATAAAAAAAATAGGCACTTTTATGACCGGTTTCTTTCTTTCTTTCTTTCTTTTTTTTTAACAATACAACCGTTAAGGTCTTAAACCCAATAAGATTAATTTAGTTTTTTTTTTCATGAATGTATCTGTCTTGTTGACAGGAGATTGAATTTTCACATTTAAAAAATTTCAATTTATAAATTAGCAAAGGGAGATATTAATAAAGAAATTTCTGTGTCAATACAGAACAGTCTGGATTTCAAACCGATTTCTTTTATATTCGAGGTGCGCCGGATGGTTAAAAAGCAAAACTCGTAGATACGGATATGAAATCTCATAGCATGATATTTTTTCCGTTGTTACGGACATGATAAGCAGGTAGATCATTTATTTCTTGCATCCGTGTGTACGGATATGAAAACTGATCATTTTTTGTCATTCCCACGGATACGGATTGTTTAGAAATTATCTTGAAGACCGCATTATCTTGAATCGATAATTTTATGTAGAATGCGTGAAATATTCTGCCATAGTGATAACTTTCAGATACTGTGAAATGCATGGCTTAAAAAATAATTTAGAGGTTAAAATCATGTTTCTTTTGATATTCTAATAACAGTTAATGTGTCTTAAATCATCTAATCGCTACTATCAAACCAAACAGTTTTTAAATTTACATAACCTATTGATTTATTGTGTTATTTTTCTATAGTTTTCTATAAGAATATACTAGTTCGTAAACAATCGTGATATTGGTAAATAAATACGACTACCTCAGTCACCTGAAAAATTTTAGTATGTCTCTTCAGTAATTTAGACACTAAGAAAAGAAATCCCATGTCACTTAAGGAACATTCAGAAAAAAATTGTATCGAAACATTATGGTGTTTTTCTACTGTGACATTAAATATTAATAATTATGTGTAAATAACATAGACGTAACTAGGTGGGGGCTATGTCCTCCCCAGACAGACTTTAGCTCTCTCTATGGAAATTAAACTTTTATTTCAAGAATAATAGATAATGTAGCATTTTATCTTGAGGAAGGGGGGGAGGGTATAAATACCACCACGTTGAAATATTCAAAAAACTTGTGAAATTACGCCAATAGTAAATATATGCTAATAGCTTTAAATTACCAATACTAATTCAAATCAGGGATTCTTGTGCTAAGCAAAAATTATTCAATTATAAAGAATGATCAATAATTATCGAGTTTTAAAATTTAAAACTTGTTGATTTAGGTAAAAATAAATTTAATAATAGAATAATTGGATTTTTTAATTTTCTATTACTTGAAAAACCATTAAAAGATACGTCGTAGATCCACTGAAAAAAAAAAGGATCCGAATCCGCATAATGTCTTATAGCTCGGACGGAAACGGATAAAGATCCGAATCCTTTTTCATCGAATGCCTGCAGGTACGGATATCTGACATGCCCCTATTCATTATTAGCCTGCACAAATATTTTAAACATCTGTCCGATACCCTAAAATTTAAATTATATACTTGTATGATTAAGGCAAAGCTACGGAGATCTATATGCCGAACGGGGGATGCCTTAGGCGGATGACTTTTTAAGAGGCTCTAATGCGTATTCTCTAGAGAAACTCGGCAAAAACACAAGACTGTTAGCAGCGCGATAGGCCAGAAACCTGGAGCTTCACATTTCAGCTGTCTACCATATGTTTAGTGTCTTACCTAATCGCTCATGATTTTCCCAAATTTAAATTCGAAGTAGACCTATTCTGTCATAAATTTTAAACTAATTTATGTTTTTAGATTTCTCAAACTTATAGAAAAATAAGCATTCACATAGAATAACTTTTTTAAAAAGGTACGCATGAAGACAGTACTAAGAACAACAACAGCAATAGAAAGAAAAAAATATCCCATTAAAAGTGGCTGAAAAAAGTTTAAGCTGACAACGGTTTAACCACTTAATCATTTTAGGGTGTTCGATAAATTTTCCTATCCAGAAAGTTAATTGCCTTTTTTTATAATTTAACCACACACCGTAACGATAAAATTTTGACATATCAGTAATTAAATTTTAATGCAGTTGCACGAAAGAAATTTTGTTATTTCCTCCTACTTAATGCACAACGAAAATTGACCTTTCATGGAATTTGGACTTTTAGATATGCAGAGGAAATAACTTGTCACATGCTAATTTTCATTAGATACTTTCCATTTTACTTACATAAAAATAAATACAGCTTTCGAAAATTTGAATAAAATAATTAAGTGAAAATAATCAAAATAAGTGCATAATTCAAAAGCAAATACAAAACTAGTATATATAGCTCGCACATTTAAAGAACAACTATATTCATTAACTGCTATTAATTTTAATTCAATTAGGTAAATGAATTTGGAGTTCTTAATTAACTAACTATGCAGTCTCGAATAAATGAGTTAATTTTGTCGATAATAATTATTATTTGTGTTACTTGTGATATTTTTAAACATAAATTATGGTTTAGAAAAAAACATTTTTACAATGAAATACTTCGTTGAAAAAAAAATGGCTAAACAATCAAATGATAAATAAATAGTGTTGCTTAATGAAGAGAGTTTTTTAGAAAAGGGAAAAAAAAATTAAAGTATTTTCTGAGCCTATTTTATTTTTGATAAATTTTGAATTTCCGCAAAGAATTAAAAAAAAATAAGTTTACTGATTGAATGCTTTTTTTAAATATGCAGTACTGTCCAATTAATGTTACAAAAATTGAAAAATGAGATATTTGCGACAAAAAATTCGTTTAATATATGGGAATTTCGTATATTAATAAGCTTGCTGTAAAGAAGGAAATGGTATAAATAATACTTGTGCAGGAGTTCAATGTAGGCTGGTATGCAAACAGGACCAGCATTCGTCTAATAGCTGAAAAAAGCGAAAAATTGTTTAAAAATTAGAGAATCAATTTTTTTTTAAGCGCAAATTGTTTTCTATATTTTTATATCCACAAAAATTTTAAGCGGATCGTACAAGCATTGTAAATGTTATTACGCTTTTTTTTCTTAACATTTTAATCTTTTTGCAGTAATGGCGGTAAAAGTTTTTTATTGGAGTGGTTACCCGTCATTCTTACATAATCTATGAGTCCGTGAGCAGAGATCAGCTCACCTATGTAGCAAGATTCTTTTATTCGGACATTGCTTATTTCTGACTTTTCTACAGCAATTAAACATCCAGCAAGAATGAACAAGATGTCAATTAAAAGCTAATACAGTTGAACCTGTTTATCTCCAATTTCATGGGAAAGGAAAAAAAAAAATCGGGAAAGAGGGTCGAGTTACAGTGGTTTAAAGTATTGTCAGTAAAAAACGATCTATTTGCTTTTGCTGTAGAAAAATTCAGCGGTATCATTACAGATGTATTTAATATATCCATAACACTTTTTAAAATATAAATATGTACCTTTCACGATAAAAATAGTCTCTTAGTGACTTTAGATGTCTTTGTTTCTGCCAGCTTTCTAAGGTTACCAAGATTTGTGAATCTTATATAGCAAAATTTACCCGAGACTTGAATTCAGAGTTATAAGGCCTTTTCTGCTTCTATTAATGTATTTTTTGACGCATTGGTATGCAACTTTTGTAGAAGAAAGTTGCTCTTTAAGTGCTTATTTTCGTAATTTACACTAACTAAAATTCGAGATACAGAAGTTTTAAAGGTCATTTTTTCGAGATAAACATGGAAAATGCAATGGATTTTGATTGTAAATGTAGGGAATTTTAGAATTTTCCGGATATACAGGTTCGAAATAGACAGGTTTGACTTACTGAAATCCAGGTTTTTGGCAAATAATTTTACTATGAAGAATGGGTTAGTTTATTTGAATAGGTGCTGCAAATCCGTCCGGTTATAAATAAATGCATTGAATCAAACGGGTTACATTTTAAACATTCTACATATATAATTATAAATAAAACACATGCATACACACGCTAATCATATTACGTTTTTATTCGAAAAATATTCTATACGTATAATCACTTCCATTAAAATAACAATGTTTTAAATTTACTATCACCAATTTATAATTAATTATTTATAATCTCAGACTTAAAAATGACATGAGAAATTTAAAAATTATTTTTAAAAACCCTATTCGATGTAAATATTATGGTATAAATTCTTTAGAAAACTAATCATAAATAATTTCACAGAATGGCCCGAAAAGTAATGTTTTAACAAATCGAAAATTTGAAACAAACATTAGTAAATACATAGCCACACATAACTCACCGCTAACGATCATAATCTATACAATTTCTAATTCTCTAAACATCATGTACAGAAAATTTTGGCCACATTTGCTCTTCGCTGGTGCCATCTATAAGACTCTTTAAAACACCACCAGCTGCACAACTGGTACTCGTCAATTAATTTTTATTATTATGCAAACTACTACATTAAATTATATGTGTGAAATATTTAAATTGTATCTTTAATTTTGTAAAACACACCTATTCATGCAGTCCTTCATATTATCTAATTTTATTTTATTCTCAAACTCATTTATTTTATGTATAATCGCTCCTTTTGAGGTACCTCTGCTTGAAATTAATTCTGTCCAAGAAGATTCCCTGCAGCTAGTCTTATGCAAACAAGCTTGCAAAATGTTTTACAGTAACATTTTAGCGGTTAAAAAAAAGCAAAGCATACATATGTACTTAATATTATAATTTCCACAATTCAGTCTCTTAATGAGAAAGGGGCACAGATATTTTTTATTCTTTCTTGATTTTAACAAAGCTATTCAACAGGGCATATTTTTTTGCCTCCATTAAATTAGCGATACCCGGAGATAGTGCCACAAATTTTTAATTATTATCCCCATAAATCTTTATCACAAAAGATGTTTTTGCGATCATTTGATTAAGAAAATTACTTATGAAAGCAAATATGCTTTATTACATAAGAAATAAAAGCCGGCATCGCTTTCACATGGACGTAAATTAAGAATAAGGTTTATTTAAGCTAATTCCCGTAATATGGTCAGTAATCCCATTTCAATTTATTGTAAATTAGTTTCAGCCCTGAAGAAATAATGGTTGCATTTACAATAATTATATCAATTATGGGTACGAATGGATAAGAATAGTTTGGAATTCTTTTTCTGGAAAACTTACGGAAATGATTAGATGATAATTAGGAATATATAAATAGGTTATTAGGCACTAATTTGAATTGCTTTTTTGTTGGTACTCAGGAAAATGTATAGTGTAAGTATGCTTATTTTTATTGCGTTCGCATTATTATTTTCTTTTTTGTTTAATTATTCAAAATCAGGCGTAAAATTATCATTATTATGAACAGTGACTTGGTGGATGTGACTTTCAGAAAAGTGTGATGCCGTTAATATTATGAGAATCATATGGAAATCACAATAACTAAAGAATGTTTTACCTTCTGAACAACAGATTGTGGTAACGGTAGGGATAAATATCGTTTTATGAGCAATACTTATTATATGCAACAGTAGATCGAAAAGTTTGTTTCACTATTTTTTTTCGAATGTTAGTTTTGTTTTGCTTATAGTGCTAATATGAGACTTATTGTACTCAAGTGTTGAACATTAAATAATCTTACAGCTATCTTTTATCATTCAAATGTATAAAATATCCTTTTGTGTTATTTAACAAATAATGTGTTTTTAACAATCAGACTAACAACGCATTCTAATTTTAAATTTGTTTCATCAGCGGAACCTCTTTTAAATACAGAAATCAACATTATACTAATTACACTAAGTTTTTAGTGACATAAAGTTATTTTTTAATTCACGCATATTATAAGCTGACATATAGTATTAAAAATATGTTAAAAATAAAGTCACTATAACCCTACCCTCAAGAAAAATATTGAATTCACAAAATATAAAGCCCTGTCTTCGAAATGTAATATATATGTTACGGTAAATGTGATTAATCCGGTGATTATATATAATAACCGGTGATTATGCATAATCACCACTAAATTTGGTAAATATGATAAATTTTTGAAATTAACCGGTTTGTTTACATAATTCCCAACTCCTAATGGTAAATGTGATTAAAGTCCCTAACTCTACGAAAATTCATTCAGTTTGCATAACTGATTGGCTTCTATCAACAAGTGACAATCACGTGATTTCAGTAGCTGTCTTATTTCGTTGCATCTAGACGTTTTATTACTACCCTCTCGTAAAATATTGAATAATGTCTGGTATGCTTGAGCGTTTTAATTCCAAATTAGTTAACGTTATTGGATACTAAGAAGGCAAACAGTGGTTTTCTGACGAAAGACACATATGATAATTTGTTTAAAAAAGTGAATAATAGTAAATCAGTAGTTAGGTTGTGTATCACCTAATTGATATTTTTACTATATTTGGAGCCCCCAATGTACTGCAAAGTGACAACGGTTGTGAGTTTAGTAACAAAATCGTAGAAGAAGTTTGAGCAATGTGGCCGTATCTGAAAATTGTGCACGGAAAACCCAGGCACAGCCAGACTCAAGGTTCGGTTGAACGTGTAAACCAGGATATTGAAAATATGCTAAGTTCTTGGCTGGAAAGCAATCACACCAGTAAATGGTCATAAGGATTACGTTTGTGCAACTTATGAAAAATAGAGCATTTCATGAAGGCATTAAGTGCTCTCCTTATGAAGCAATGCTTGGGACACCTGCAAAATTTGGTTTGAAACCGTTTTCTTTCCCGAATGACTCTATAGAACATCTTAGAACTGAAGAAGAGCTTCAGGCATTATTCGAGACAGTTAATAATGCTTGCGAAAACACCAATAGCGAAATAGAAAATCTTTCTAATATGGACAACAACGGTCTATCTCAGAATGACCCTCCATCTGATGTTAACTTTAGGACTCAGAAAGAGAATGAAGCAGCGGTTTCACTAATACAGACAGATATTTTATGCAGGCAAGAGCAAGTAAGAAAACATAGAATGAGTGCTAAAGAAGGTTTAGAATTACAAGCAAAAAAAATGTTGAAGGTTTCAAATCTTAAATTTCCTGCTGGTAAAGTTGGTGACACAGTGAAACAACGAATGACAGACGTTGGCAGAGCAAGAATTGATCCCCGAAATTTATTCTAGGTGATATTAGAAGTACAAAATGAAGAGTTTCATCAGTTGGGAACGAAACAAGGAAACTTTCACAGTTGTATACCAGAAATCAATTCACAATTCGTCATGCAAAAATTATTTTGCTTGACGATGTTCCAGATCTAGTTTTTTTTTTTTTTTTTATGTGCAACTGTTTTGTACAAGTTCATGTAAATTGTATTTTTTTCAATTCACAACACCTGTCAGTCCCTTATTTAAATTTCGTTCAGACTAAATAAAACTATGTAACTTAAAATAACCATTTATTGACTTTTTAATTGCAAAATATAAAATATTGTAATTTGTGGTCTCCTACACCTTAGTGGCCAACGAAAAAAATATACTTCTGGGTAGTAACTACACCCACACACACAAAAAAAAAACTGCACTCTATTCTACTGGCCCAATCAGTCATATTTATCACATTTACCATTACGAGTTGCGAATTATGCAAAAAAGCCGGTTAATTTGATAAATTTTCAAAAATTTATCATATTTACCGTATATAGTGGTGATTATGCATAATTACCGGCTATTATATATAATCACCAGTTTATTACTTTTACCGTAACATATGTAAAAAACTGCACTTGTGTTATTGTAATATTCATCCAGTTATTGGAGTTGTGGACTAAATTTTTTCGTTCACTTTCAGAGATTTTGCGAACTTACATTGAATGTTTAGGCGGTATTTTTTAAATTACGAAAATATAAGTAATTATTTAAGTACGAAGTGGAACATTTGCAGCATATTTCTATTGTCAATTGTTTTTTGTCTTTAGTTTGTGCCGAGTGTATGTAACTGATTTCTTGCATCAGTGAATTCCTTTTCTTTGTCAGAGGTTTTGACCAATGAAAGATATATTTAATTCGATTTGTCAATAATTTCTTAATTAAAGAATTTTAATAAAATTCTTAGCTTCCAAAAAAGGATATGATTTGCGAAAACGGCTCATTTTTAAATTTTTAAAGTGTTGAAAAAGAGCTTTATGTTTACAAAAGAAGTTTTTGGGACAATTCATTTTAAACATAGGACTTGTACAGAATAGGAAATGTATAGAAATGTATTTGTATAGGAAATTTTCAGAAACTTCAAATTTAAGCCAAATACTTTAGTAAAATAGTCATCACAGAAAGCTATTTTTTTTTTAATTATCAGCCCCTTACAAAATGCATGGCATAAAAATACACTACACGTTAGGGAAAAAAAAGTAACTGTTAGTATAATGCTAAAATGCAGCTTACTGTTTTCGTTTATACAGGCGAGTTTTATAATCACACATTAAAAAAAAAATTTCATAAATTCAATAAATTTCGATAAAGACTTCAAATTAAGTCTGTTAACGAGGTTTTCTTTTTGAACGAATAAGCTGTAACATGCGGCAGAACACAATAAAACTTTCATGGGAGAAAAAATGTTTTAAACGATAACGAGCTAGCGGATTTTGACAGCAAGTCCGAAAATGTTAAAAAGGGCATAAATGCTGTGATTTATCCGGTTTAAAATCGCATCATGCATGCAAATTTACTTGGGGGGACTATAAAAAATCGTGCTTCATTGTGAATCAAAGGCGCCTACCAGAAAGCTAAACGGACGTGCAAACATTCGAAAATGCTGCTTAAATGTTCGCGGAATTGCCGTTTTGATATGCACATGTGCGTTCCATTTTAGATCGTTCATTCTCAGGTGCAAATTGTTAGTATTGGTGTGTACTATCACATATATTTTCCACAAATTTAATCACTTGCTTTAGGTATTTACCTGATTCTTATTTTTCCTTTTATAAACAATATGCTCGATTCAATTAGAAATATGTGTTGCTTCATATTTACAAATGAAATACCAGCCTACATATTTAAATTACTTTTCTGAAAGTTTGTGATACAAAAGTCTCATAAACCCATCTATTTTCATTAAAAATGTAAACTCACAAATAACATTTGTTTTCTAATTTTGTCCCTTTTTTTATAAAATACCCCAAACCGCAGGTTTTCTTTTTAATTATACACAGAATTTTAACCATAACAATCCATCATAAGTCTTCACACACCGCATACATTTTCCGCCCATATTTTTCTTGGTGGAAAACACCCTGTTTAAATAGGCGTACATGCAATGTAATACGCAAACACGAAATTGAAATTAATCATTTTAGACGTGTGTTAAAATAAAATAAAAAACAATTTCGCAAATAAGATTTTTTTTTTATGTTTTTCGAAAAAAGAAAATAACTTAGTGAAATTTAATCTTTCACTAGATTTTTTTTATGCTTGCGACACTCTTTCAAGGCATTTTATTCTTTCGAAAGCGAAATTTTAGTTGTTAATTAAATCTGTCGAATTTCTGTATTTCGAAGTAACATTTGATAAAAACTGATGGGAATATATGTTTCAATTTTTTTTCCCACCGAGTACTTGACATAAAAATCACTTATTTTAAAAAGCTTGAAATTTGATCTGCGAATTATAAGGAAATTCCATTTCTTATAATTATGTTACTGATTCTATGGCATTAAGGAGGCACATTTTACGGTAAGAATATGTTAAGGAAACACATTTTGGGACACATTTTTCGGACAATTTTCAGTAAAAGAGGTGGGGAATAAAATGACATAGTCATTAATATATGATGTTACGAATATGAGGGATGATGTGTAGTCCTAGCCTCTAATTCAGGCTAAAATTAGTAATCTAATCCAGTGCCATATTACCGGCAGGTCAAAACTGCCCAGGGCCCACAGATTTTAGGGCCCAAAAATCTTACACTTTTATAGTTTTAAAATAAAATTACAAACGTTAAAAAATTTCAAAAGTTAAATTATTTTTTATTTATAAAGTATGAACAATGAAAATAATTCAAATTTACATTTGTATAAATTAATTTAAACTTATTTTTAATTCTTTGAAATGCTCTATAGTCGATAGAGGTTACCAATATGTAGAAAATAACTAATCGTATTCTTTAAAGAGTATTTTTAATGTTAAAAATAGCAAAAGTTTTGAATTATTTGTTATTTTAAGAAATATTTTTAAAAAAGATTGTTCATACAAAAATTGGTTGCATTCTATACATGCTAGCCACTGTGATATAGCATTTGGAAGTAACGTTTCATTATCAGTTTCTTTGACATCATGCAACTAGATTCGTTTATTTCGGATTACTTAAAACCTAATTTGTGTTTGGAAGGGGTAATATATTTAAAAAAACGTTCAGTATAAACCAATCATAATCTTTTTTTTTTTTTAATTGCAAGGGGGCCCACATTTTTCTTCTGCCCAGGGCCCACGGTTGTCTTGATCGGACTCTGATCTAATCAATAACTGATCGAAATTCTTATCTTGTTTTGTGTGAATGGGCGCAACACATCGCCCCTTATGGAACACTGAACATCCATTGAATTCCTAGGAGAATGTCTTTTCCGCCAAACTGGACGGATATTGGCAAGAAAAGACCATTTTTTTAGCTTATTTTTTGTGCCAAATTAAGTGATATGTCTACAAAATCTGTCTATTTATAACAACGGCCGAGTTTGTAATAGTTAATCGTAATATGACTGCTATGGCCTTTCATCTCTGCTGCTCTTTGAATTAAGGCAATTTTCATTTCAAAGGCAGTCATTAACAATCACGGAATACCGCAACACAAACACAAGAGAAGAGGAAAATGTCACAACCATGGAATACGGGATTCGAACCCGAGACCTCTCCGCTGGAAGTAATTTGTTTTAAGATGGAAAAATAAATTCTTAATTCTGAGAAGCATTACTGTGCGAACCGCATATTCATAACAATTTGTTGCTTTTCTGTGAATTTTTGAAATGTGTCAAGGATTTTTCGGACACCATGTATAATATGCTGTCGCCGGCATGGCTGAGTGGTCTAAGGCAGTAAATCTCTCAGTTCGTGGTGGTCGTGGGTTCGATTCCCACAGCCCACTGGAGGCACCCCACCAGGGAATCAATTCCCCCAGTTCCAAATCCGCAATAGTCGGTCTGGCTGTTTGGAGGTTTTGCGGTTTACTTCGGATCATTGGAGGCCATCTCCCTCGGAGAGTCTTTCCACTAAACTCATTCACTACTTAGCCTGACAGGATTACATAACATCCACAGAACAGAAATAACAGACTCTGTGTGTCATCTGGTACGTATGCTCCAGGGTGTGGCTCTTGGCCATTCCTGGCTCTTTGGCGATCGCCTAATCACGAAAAGCAGAATAGCGCAGGGCATTCGACTCGTTAGGCCCCAGTTGCTAATGCACTACCAGTCATAAGAACTGGGCGGACTGCCACGGGCTTGGGACGATCTGCGTCGAAAATGTAGGTGAGTGTTAGTGCGCGTACTTTTTAGTTTTGCAGAACATGAACAAAATTTCTAGTATTAATGCTTGTTATTTATTTGCTGTTCATAGATTTCGATAGTTCGTATTAATAAATCGTATAGAATATATGAATACAAGATAGTTCGTATCGATATCTGTAAGCACTTAGTTTCTTCTTACTACTTTGCCTGTAAAACTCGTTTTTCCTTCTAAACAGTGTAAGCGCCGGGAAGAAATGCGCAGTTTCTCAACGAGATAACACTGATCGATAAAAAATTAACTTTTTTGTCTGTTGAAGTAACCCATTTTGGACATATGTAAAGTAAAAAATAAATAAAACAGAAAATAAATTTCTTTTACATCAACAATCATCTTAAACACAATTTCGTGCTTGAAAAAAAATGTCAATATCAAATTCTCTTTCTTATCTACATAACATACGTACTAATCTTATCTACATAAGTTACGTACATAAAACACTAGACTACTGCGTAATTTTAAGGCTGGGAAAGAAACATGGCAGGCCCCATTGTCAAAATCGCGCCCAATGTCCAAATTATCGCCAAAAAGTCGTCTAAAGCTTGGCGACTTTTAGGCGAAATATCGCCAAATTGGGCACCCCCCAAAAAAGCCCATCAAAACCCTATGCTAAGTAAACGGGGAAACGCAAAACTCGTTTCTCACGATCTAGTGAACCGATTTTGATGCAACAAAATGCAAAATTTAATTATCTGACTCGTAGAATGCAAATTTTAAACTATAAAATGGTTCTAAATTGTATTTAGAAATTAAGAGGTGTGATAGTAGGGTTGCCAACCGTCCCGTGAGAACCAGGACGGACGCCCCCGTTTCTGTGGCTTTAGAGGCACTTGTCCCGCGAAAGGTGTGTTTGCGGGACGACCCATGTCCCGTTTTTGAATAAAATAAGTAATTTAATATAATTTGATAAATTCTGATGATCTTAAAAGCGATTTTCACTAAACAATAAATCTGATTGTGAAAATTTTTGGTGTCGTTCATTTGCTTCCTCAATACTGCCTTTCAGATGGGAATTCGACACTATATGTTTCTGTGTCATTATTGCTCGTCTGGATGAGTACTATCAACCCCCTCTTAATTTGCAAAAACAATTTAAAATCCCCCTATATTTAACCGCTAAATGGCAGAAGGACCCAGAAGTTCGTAACAACATTCTGTTCAACCCTATTCAGATTCTGCAGGATGTCCCAAAAAGGTAGTAACGGGCTTTAAGTCTTGTGATAATTATTGGTGATATTAATTATAATTATATTAGAGATAATTAGTGATATTATCTCTATTAGAGATATAGTGGGCAGTGTTAATTGAAAAAAAATGTTCGAAATAAGGTCGGAAATGAGACTCCGTTAAGGAAAAAAATCCTCTCGTTCATTTACAAAAAGTGAAACTTTTTAAATTTATATGCAACCCCCCGTATCAAAATCTTCCCAATTAGTAAAATGCGCCCCCATCCACTCATGAGGTGATGTGCCCAATTTGAGACTTTCATCAAGCAAGGTCGCAGAGATATCTTTAAATAAAGACGATTTGGGACTGTAGATGATTTTGAATGCAGATGTTTATTGCTAGAGTGGAAAAAAATGATTTTCTTTCGTCATTTCTGTATGTCCCCTGAAATGCGTTCGTCCAACAAGATTTTTTCCTTGGAGAACCATGGAAACGTGGTTTAAGTCAGCGTCATATTTATCTTCCTATCCCTTTATATTTATCTTTCTTCCCTTTTGGAACAAAACCAATAAACGTACAGTGATATCATGATATACAAGCTCAATTCGTTGCTTTCGCACTTGCTCGTATTCAAATAAATTTACCCTACTGAAATGAGTGGAAAGATATATTTACGAGACTAACATGAACCTCTCTCCAAATTTTACAGAATAATGTGCTTATTACGCAAATACATATTTTACAGTATTGCGTATTTTATTGATAATATATAATTTAAATACAAAAATGTCATTCCACGTCAAATCAAATTGCGAGTTAGAAAAAGTTCACCACGCCATTTTAGATTTTCCTAAAATTTTGTGTAAATTATTTAGAGTAAGCATAATTCCAAGTCTCAATTTTGGAGGCTCTACGATTATTAATTACCGAGAAATTAACAATGCAAATTTTTAAATTTTCTGCAACAAACGCCATTTTGTTTTTCGAAATTGCTTAAATAACTCCTTATCTGTAGAGGTTGCTGAATTGAAAATTTGTTTCTAGAGGTAACTTTCAAGCTGATTCAAAAATGTTATCAAAATTTGTGTTATCTTCTATAGTTTATGCATAAGCATTGCATTTGCAGAAAAACATCCTGAATTTTTTTTCCGGCATGTTTGATCAGAAGCACATGTTTCAAATTTCTGTATGTTGTTAAGATGGTATACCACCTACATCTAAAAAAAAAATTAATCTTAGCTTTCTGCTCAGAAGCTGAGCAAAACATTATGAAATCTTCATTGTGACTTTTCGTATATTGGGTCTAGTAATAATTTTTAAAGAGTGTGTCAAAGAAATGAATATGCAATAATATCTTTATTTGTCAAAGTGATCTCAATTATTTTTTCCAGCACTCACCGGCACCGGTCAGATAACGCACAGATCTCAGCAGCAAAGAAGGATTAATCTTTTGATGCGATGAAATCATCAGTAGATTTTTACACTTCTTCCACTGTGGGGAATCGTACAGAAGACAGCCCGACAATGGAAGGCCTCATGTTGCAAATCTGGTCAAAGACACGTTAGTAAAATTTGGCTGGGAAGTTTTGGAGCACCCGGCCCATAGCCCTGCCATAGCCCCTTCGACTATCATTTATTTAGGTCAAAGAACACTAGTTAGTCTGTAAAATTGTGCAAAGTTAATTTCAAATATTTACAATTCCTGTTCTAATGAGCCGAATTATATCCAATGAAATATATATTTTGGATTATGTAACGTCTAGAACATGCATTTTAGAGTACATTTAACTTTTAAAAAATAGATACCTCCCTACTCCTATGCCCGAAAAAGAAAAAAAAAACATTTTAAATATTTTAGGCTGAAGCAGTCACTGGAAATATTGTTTTCTGCAATTGCTCTTCTTTTATAATAAGAATTTTCCATACATTTTTTTATTTTATATTCTACTAATTGTTAATGTAAAAGATTTTTGTTAAATCTGGTTTTTGTATTTTGTACTATTAATTTAAGCTATCGAACATAAATAGCAATATTATTCATTAATTTAATTTGCTTATTACTTTTTGAGACTCACAGCATCTTAGACGCGTTTGGCAGTTGCAAAATACCCAAGCCACTTCTAACCAAGTTTGACTTTAAATTAATTCCCTCCAAATTTGCTTGAACCCGCTTTAAATTTCGAGAACTACTGCAAGCATTTGCGAATGATTAAATTTTGTTTATGAGCCTCACAATTTCTTGTTTATGAGCCTCACAATTTCTGTAAACATTTAGGTAAAATTGTTAAAGTTTTCGGAAAATGTGTAAAACATTTGATACTCGGAAACTTTAATCATTCATTTAGTTTATGCAAACGTATATAGCTGAATTATTCTCGTTATGTTTAACACAGCTTTTTCGGAATAAACTCTCCGGAAAATGATCGAACGAATAATTTAAATCTTCGAGAATTGCACCTCCCTGAATTCTTAGAGAAGCAAATTTACAATCTTCGGTCCCGGAATGACGCAAAGGATTGTAATTGCACGAGCCCCACGAGTTTCATAATACCGTCTGATGTCGAATTCAACTTGAAATTTATGTATTTAGAAGACTCGATGTACTTGCTCCATTACTTTAAATTTCATGGAACCTTTTATTTATTCAAAGGTATTTTTTAAAGATATTGACGGTTGTGTTTTATTATAAACGGTAATATTCATTCACGTGATATTTAGCGATATACGTATGTTATTATGGATTATGTTTGACATATTTGTTAAGGATGTTTAAAATGGTCTGATATGTGCAATAACTGCATTAGGCTAATCAGCCGAATGGTGTACGAAAATCGTATTCAAATCAAGCTGAGAGTGCATTGTGACAGTGTCATTAATGGAACAGTACTTTTGAATTCAATTTGAAGCGGATAATTCATTCCGTAGCTAGGTGATGTTAACCATAGTTTGTGGTCTTACAAACATAGGAAAATTACTGCAAGTTTAACCATTTGAAGGATACCGTTAATAATATGCAGCAGTTAAGGTCTGTTGACTATAGAAAAGAGAAAATAAGAGTAATTTTAAAAAATCGGTAATAATTGATGACTTTTTGAAAAATGCACGGCTTCTAAATAATATGATGATATAATTGAATAATGAAATTTCCTTGAATTTTCGTTTTTCTAGAAAAATAATTATTTTCAAAATGAACACCAGAAAATTCGTTTTTAATTCTTTTTGTTTATTTCATATTATTGTTTGAACAAGCAGCAGTTAGTTTTCCGACTTTTATTTCTCGAATGATGAATTTATAAATATGCAAAATTTATACGTTTGGTTAACATTTATTTATTCATTCTTGTCGAAAATTAAAATAGAGGAAAACAAATTATTTTTCCAGCTGCCTTTAGAGATTGCATGACTTTTAAGAGATGAGAATTCGGATTTATATTTATGTAATTGATTTGAAAGCCAAATTGTCTTGAAATTTTTATGTAACTCCCTCAGTATGTTTGGGTCTTTCAGGGACGTACCCAGAAAAAAATTTCGGGAGTGTCCAAAAATTTCGGAGGGTGTCCAAACGGTGAAAAAGGGAGAATTTTCCACAAAGAGACTTCATCATTAATATTTTGCTAACAAAAGTTGAAATTTCGGGAGGGGTCTTGACCCCCTGGACCACCCCCTGTGTACGTGCTTGGGTCTTATAGGTCTTAGTGTAAATCTTGCGAAATTTACACTAGTCTTTCAATCTACAATTAATTTGAAATTTTACATGGTAAGAATCTGATAATAGAATTAATACCGAAAAAAATATGTGCAGCATTAATAGTTCTTTAGGAACCCACAAAATAAAATGATTTCACAACAGTCTGTGGGAATGTAAAAACAAACGTGTTGGAGAGGCTTACTTATATTAATCTCAGTTTAAGTCCTCTCTAAGTAAAAAATCTGGAGTGACTCCACTCGACTTTCCGAACACTTACGATTAAGATCATTACCAAGCATTTAAATAAATTTTAATCGATGAATAATTCAAATATATATACCAAATTTAAGCTCAATGGAATGTACCGTTTAAACGCTAGCGCACTTTCAAGAATTTCTCCCCATAGGCCATAATGTAAAAGAAATCTTTGTCGTAGCCCTGTAGAAAAACTATTAGTCCTATACACACCAAAATCAATACCGGGCTTGCGACGGTGGTTTATAACATATATACCCAATTTGAGCTCAATCGCATGCCCCGTTCAGGAGCTATCGTGTTCACTCACATACACACAAACACACATACATTCACACACATACACACATACATACATACATCTCGTAAAAATAGCATAAATGAATTCAGAAGAAGACCCTAAAACGTGTAAATACACCAAAATCTCGAATTCGAATTTTTTCATCATTACAATACTTTCCTTACATGGTACATGTTCGGAAAGTAAAAAGGAAGCATCGCTTGGGAGCTACTAGAATGACAATAATATATATATTTTTTTTGTTAAATTTCCAATCACAAATGAAGCTGAATTTTTGAATACTAATCTATTTTCGCTAACAGGGTTTATGAGAAAATTATAGCATCAGTATCAGTTTTCGACCGCATTTTATGTATAATAATTTCACAATCCGTCATCTTACGTGGCCTGGTAACTATCCAAGTAGCACTGTCACGTCGAAAAGTTATGTGACGGTATGTGTAAGGCAGAGATTTTATATCAACGGGCAAGTTGTCGACAGGGGCAGTTTTTTTTTTGTCACGTCACATGGTGATCATCAGTCATGTTTTCTAATGACCAACATGGACGCAGGGCTGTAATTTGAAGCAGGGAACGTTGATTTTGACCATGACACTGAATAAATGTGGTTTTGATCATCCAAAAATGGTCAAAAGTGCTGAAAAACGATCTTAGATTTAATAATATATTAAAAGTAGTAGACGCGTGTATACGCTGACGAGTTTATGAAGCTCATTAATAAAATGTGCTTATACAATAAAAATGAAAATTAGAAATTTAACCTTTTACAGAGTGAATTCAGATCCAGGCATATTTTAAATTATTTTGCATATTTAGTCTTCTAATGTGTTAGTTAAAGAATACTAGTCCTTTAAATAAGGAAAAACAATTGTATACAATTTTAACTGTGTTCGTTCCCAATTGGAAACATTGATAATTTCTGACTATACTTGAGTATATTTTTATGAGTACTTTAAATTAATAAGTGAAATATATCAAGAATTAATGAAAGATTTATTTTTAAATTTAAGTAAAGATATGTATTAAATTTGAAAGGGGGGGGGGAAGCCGTCTCTGTAGATAGCTCTGTAAAAAAATTATAAAAATGGCTATTTATATGATTTTTGGTCCAGTTTCCCACTAGTGATGGAAAATCAACTATTTCAAAAAAAATTGTCTTTTTTAACTATACCTACTATTTTTTTCAAGTCAATATTGGTAAAATTTAGCTTTTCAATAAATTTTAAATTTGGTGTCCCCAATTGGGAACATTGGCCTGTAAAAGGTTAAAAAATTGACTTTTTCTCACCCTTTCCAAAGTTTTAATTTTCTGAAAGTGTAAATAATATAGTTGGACTTAATGTCAAGTGGACAGTAATGAAGAAGTGCTAAGGCATTGATATGCAACATATTTAATTCGCATTACATACTATAACTAAATGATGTGTCAGCTATTCATCATTAGAAAGATTATTTTCATAGTTATGAATGCAACTAAATAAATTACAAAACCATCTTAATTTAGTGACGACTGTGACACTTGTTACTTGTAATCGATTTTTAAGATTTGATTTAAATTAAAGTAAATAAAATATTAGATCTGCATTTCGGTGTATGTTAAGACATATTTGGTATTTGATGGTGTTAGATACTTTAGCAAATGTTAAATTCGTTTTAGCATATGCTAGCAAAATATATTTGGTAAGTCTTAAATAAATTGAATAATGAATTTCAGTCGTAAAAACGTATCAAAATTATATCGACGAGGACGGCTAAAACCGGTTTAAACCACTGATTTCAACCCCCATGGTTAAAATCTATGCAACCTGCATGGATGTCTCCGCATTACGCTGAAGACGTCACTCGTCACTCGCTGAAGACGTAACTCAGAGTCACGTGTTTGAAACGAAAGGAGTCACTGAAGACATGCATTTACACCACATTAGTAATGGTGATAAAACGCAACGTCCAATATAACTGCTGAATGGGTAGTGATATGTTCACCGAATGTTAATCCTCACGAAATTTTAAACAAAAGCTTTTACTTTAAAATATCACTTCGCATCTAATACATATACATTTTTTTTTAATGTGCTTAGCTGCACCGAGAGTTAAAATTTGCATGCAATGCGAAAATTCACACTCTGGTACAAAGTTCTCGGTTGCTTTTATCACAGAAATTCGTTCAAATGGCACAGTGACGGAGCCAGAAGAGATGCTGCGGTCAAGTGAATTTATCTTAGCACCGGTAAGTTGCATTGCGCCTACATAAAGCTATTAGATGAAAAAATAAATACCAATTTATTTTGAACTATTTGTGACTGCATCAGGAACTGCAGGTGAAAAGGATGTTGTCACGTGCCACGAATTTCTTTCGCGGCGAGGATTTAACGGCATTGTTAACGTTCATTCAGTGCCTTATAGAATGAGCAATTTGTCGTTTAATGCAACGTTTTTATTAGAATAGACTGTCACTGGATGTGAAACTGTCGTGACAATCAACTTAAGCAATTCGTTAGGAAGGATATAACTCCTAATTAACAAAAACAACAAGCACTGAAGAACATCGATATCGGTATTTATTACCGACTTCGAAAAAGAAGGGGTATACTATGTTCAACACATGTATACATCGTGTTCCATAAAGATTGGGACAGACTTTAACGTGTGGTGGGGCACATAATAAGAATTCAGAATTACATAGTAATTGGAGGGCAAAAATGTCGTATTCATTTCCATTTTAATTCGGAAAATTATTCATGTGTTCGTCTACTTTCTTAACCGTGTTTCATTAACATTGGTGTAGTCTTCGAGAATTTCATCAATCAGATGAAATAGAATTTTTAAACTATTAATTTTAGTCAAGTGATTTCTGTGAAATAACCGTTAGTTTATAGTGAACAATAGTCAGAAATCCACTGTTATTTCAAGTCTTCTTCCAAAGTGATTATTAAAAGTTGTATGAAGACTACGTTTCCAACCCCACATTCTTATGTGAATCTGAATCCTATGTGCCCTATCCCCAATTAAAGTTTGTCCCAAGTATTGATGGAACATTTTCTATATTCTTATGGACAATTATATTTTTGCCGCGTGGATCAATAGATTATATTAATTTGGTCCCGTTCTGATGATATCATCATTCAGAAAATCGGAAAAAGACATTTTTTTAAATCATTGTCTAAAGGGTTGCCAGTAGCGGCAGTAGTAGTATGTCAAGTCGTCATGGTTGGTCACTTCTGCGCCTAAAAAATCAGTTTTTGTACCTGAATGTATCTTAGCGATAGCTTCAATATTTGGTGAGAAATTGCCAAACCAACTATTTTAATATGGAAATAATATTTCGTTATATTGAAATAGGTTCTTATAGTGAAATAAAAAATAGAATGAAAGTTAATATGACAGTATCAGTATTAGTGAAACTCAATGGGATTTTCATTTTATTAGATTTACTATGGAGTAATAATTTTTCAATGCTACTATGGAGTAGTAATACTTTTAATTTCAAGTTTATGTGACAAACGCAAATACATCGGCCAGCAACATTTAATTGTGGTCTCTCTTACTTAAAAGCGTCTGTCTATATTTGATTAATGACTCGTTTTATCTTTAAAGGAGAAATATTAAAATGAATCTAATAAGATATTCTTGGAGGGAGGTCATAAATGTTTAACAGAAAAATGTTTTAAAAATACTTTTTTGCATTTTTATGAAAATTTCGTTGTTTTGTTTTATTCATGTTGGAAGAATTGAAAATATTTGTTAAATATTACTCATAAGTATGTAGTTAAAATTTTTTTTAATCCTTTGAGGCGCAACCCTTTCCCAATGCCTAAAAAAGGGCAGCCGTTGCCATCGCTCGACTTAACTACCAGCAAGATGGCGGACGATCGAAACGTTCATCGCGTGCCACAGATCCAGAGACCATTTTTTTGACGACAGCTGGCTGTGCGGCTGTCTTCAAAAAAGGGTCTCTGGATCTGTGGCATGCGATGAAAGTTTCGATCGTCCGCCATCTTGCTGGTAGTTATGTCGAGCGATGGCAACGGCTGTCCTTTTTTAAGCATTGGGCAATCTATCCAGCTACTCTTGCATTCATCCATTTTTCAGAAGATGTCAGTGCTGTTAAAAATAATCGTGACAGTTTTTTACGGGAAATGACGTGCTAAAAAGTAAAGGATTCCCGTGGAGCTGTGTCACACGTAACTCTTTTTATAGAAATCAAATCTATTCTTCGTGACTGGCAACAGTCAAAACGTCAGAGTTTGGTGTTCCCAGAGCGGGAACACTGCGCTTTAAAGGGTTAAGTGCATTTTATATTTCCTTTTCTTCTACGTTTGAAACATTATTCCAAGCCCATAACATAAAAGTTACGCACAAGTGAACGATTTGATATTTCCACTTCGAAAGCTAATCAATCCCCCCCCCTCTCCCCGGCCTATCTTCTTGTTGGTTTCGGGTTTAAATGGTCACAGCTCCTGTTGAAACTCAATCTGTTACTTCATTAACTAAGTTAATAAGATGGATGGTGCAAAACGACTGCAATATCAGCAGGCGAAAATAGCATGATACCGCTACAGTAAATGCCCGTTAACAAAATGAACCGGAATCTAATGCATCTGCAAACAATGATATATTGCGAAATATTTGGAGATAATACGCGAGATAAAATATGGCATAGCGGAATGAGAAAAGCGTTAGTTGATTTGCAGATCTATTCATCTTTGTGTTCCCATAGTTCCTTTGAGATATAATCTAAATAACGACGCTCCGTTATTTCATTTGGAATAACACAACAAGCTGGTAGTGCGAAATTTGCTGGGTCGTATTTACCGTATAACTCGGCGTGTAACACGCACTTTTAACTTAAAAAAATCTGGAGTGACTCCACTCGACTTTCCGAACACTTACGATTAAGATCATTACCAAGCATTTAAATAAATTTTAATCGATGAATCATTCAAACATATATACCAAACTGAAGCTCAATCGAATGCGCCGTTTAAACGCTAGCGCACCTTCAAAAACTCCGCCCCATAGGCCATAATGTAAAAAAAAAATCTTTGTCGTAGCCCTGTAGAAAAACTCGTAAAAATAGCATAATCTCGTAAAAATAGCATAAATGAATTCAGAAAACCTCAAAAACGTGTAAATACATCAAAATCTCGAAGTCGAATTTTTTCATGATTACAATACTTTCCTTACATGGTACATGTTCGGAAAGTAAAAATTACTTCATTTTTTCGGGTGCGTGTTATACATTGACTGAACATAAAATGGTTACTATAAATGACGTTGGTAGAGAAAATATGATGCGGGCTATACAGTGAAACACATCCTGAATTTACAGGTGCGTGTTTTACGCCGGGATATACTACTTTCAATCTGCGGAAGGCTTGTGTAGACAATGATGTAATACTGTTCATAAAATGCAAATACAGTCAAACCCGCTTAGTGGAACATCGATTAATGGAATATCCCGCTTATTGCAATAAATTTTCAATGTACCAAACCGTAATAACTAGTCAGTGTGAACCCGGATAATGGGCTTATTAGAATAAATTTTCGTGGTAAATTGGCTATTCCATTAAGTTTGTTCGACTGTATTCCCTTTTCTTCAGTATTTATTTCAAAATAGAATTAAGGTAACTATTTGCATTTTTCTGAAAAGTTAGTTTTTTTTACGTAGGAGGGATTGAAAATTTGTTGTTCTCGTGTCTATGGACAGACGATTGCACAAACTTAATTTAAACGAGCGAAATTCGATTAGCCGGAGCGAATTTTCGCTCCTTTCCGTACTTGAAAGTGCACTTATCGTTTAGGAGCATTTTTTGATCACCGAGCGGAACGAACGTTATCAGTATTTTGGTAAGAAGGAAGCAGGATGCGGATTTCTCGGAAAAAAAGAGTACTCGAATACCATTTTTGCGTTAATATTGTTTCGATGTTAAAAGGTCGAAACCGACATTTTTTCCCTTTCACTCACTCTTCGTCTTTTTTTTTCGTTCCTTTGAATAAAGCGTTCACTATCCTTGGAAATAGGGGCCCAAAAAGATTACGCTACGAAAAGTGTCCTCTTGTTAATTTCTAAGCAGTTACACTCTTAAAATTTGTATGCGATCCCCGTACAAAAATATTAGCAATTCGTTAAATGTGACCCATGCACTAATGAGTTGATGTACCAAATTTCAGTCTTTCATCATACAACCTCTAGGAGACATCTTTAAAGAAAAATGATCGGGAGACTATACATGAATTTGAATTAAAACGCTTATAGCTAGAGTGGCAAAAAAAATATTTTATTTCGTGATTTCTGTACGACCCCTGAAATGCGATCATACGACTGATTTTTTCCTTTCGAAAGCCACTGAAAAGTGGTTTAAGTCGGAGTTATATTTGTCTTCCTATCTCTGGCACTTTTTAGAATATTATTCTCAAATTTTGTACATCACCTTATTAGTGTATGGGGTTCCTCTTACTAACTGGGACTTTTTTGCAAGGGGATCGTACACAAAATTAGGATTGTAACTTCTTGGAAACGAACGGCGGCGGGGCATTTTGCGTAGTGCAATCTCCTTTCCGACTTCATTTTTGAACATTTTTTTTTTCAATTTACGTTGCCCATTCACCTCTAATAGGTAAGGAATTAAAGCCCGCTACCACCTTTTCGGGACACCCTGTATATGAAATATCAACATTACACTTTTTTCCTAAAATAAGCCTTCTAAAATGTCTGCTAGCAAGTGCACTCTCTCATTTTCGCATATATTACAAAAATGTCTTATATTTATGCGTTATTATGTGTGTGTGTATGTACACATATTTGATTTATTTTATCCATGAACAAACAGTTAAAACTTGTGTACCTAGAAAGCGCATTCGCATTTTGATCATTTAAAACACTTATGTTTGTCTATTAATATGGCAAACAATGTCTGGAAACAAAGCATAAATGTACGGAGATATGAATCAAAATATACTCTATAATATACGAGGTAAAAGATGAAATATTGAATGCGAAAGAGGTGGTTGATGTTCTGATCTATTTATCTTGATATCTTTGGAGATATTATATTCCAGAGATGTAATACTAGTCTTTAAATAGACGACAATAGGTTGTATGTACTATACTGTGTAGTTTTGCAGTTGAGAAGGATAAATATTGTTGATTTTCTTGTTCTTGTTCTTCCAGTAAATTGAATTGTGTGAAATTATATGGCGAAACATATCTGAAATTCTGTTAATTATATTTTAAGTTTTAATTTTTAACAGTTAGTTGCTTTTATTACTAGTGGTTTGTTTTCCAATCCGAGAAATAAAAATGTAGACACCGCACGACTTCTTTGCACTTCTGTTAAATTAATACACATATTTCTGATGCACTTCATCTATCATCTAAATGTGAGTTACGATACTCCCATAATATTAGGGTATGACGATTTCTCGCCAAACGTAAGTTATATCGCCAAGTTTGGTTCGGGTTTTGAAATTTATTTGTACCACAAAATGTGGCGGTATTTTGCCGAAGGTCACCAAGTCTGAGACAGTTTGCATGATTTTGGACATAGTCCAAACATTCATAGACCATAGACTTCCTTAATGTGCTGGAAGTCTCTTGGCGACCCTGCCAATAAACTACCCACTCGGTTGCAATCAAAAAGAACAGTGCACTACTGGATGCTTGGAGGAGTAAGCATTAGAGATGAGTTCGTGCTCATTTTTTGAAGCCCGAGCCCGAGGACTTTTAATCCGAGACCGAGCAATATTATTCAAGTCGGAGCCCGAGCCCGAAATTTCAGCTAAAGATCAAAAAATGTTCAATTACTTCATTGATAGAATATAAATTTTGCCGTTTCTGCAAATTAAAGAAAAATATAGTTGCAAACTCTCAATGCACTTTCTAATTCTTTATATCCGTGTTTATCAAAAAATTTCGGATCTCATGACTAACTAAGTAATATAAGCCGCCGTTCTGAAATACCCAAAGAGCTTCACGCACCTTCTAGGCGCCTGTGCCACTATTTTATTTTTTTTATAAGTAGAGGAGAGGAGGGTATTATGGAATAGTGGGGAAATATGGAATACCGAGTTTTTGGCTCTGTTAGTTGTTATTGCCACAACTTAATACCATGAACAACTCAAGAAAGATTCCCGTCTTACAATGCAGTAAGAGTTGACCGCTCTCTGTTGCCGTACCACTCGCTACAGAACAAACTATGTTTTGTGATTTTCAAGAGTTTTTGTAGATAAGTTTTCAAACATTTTAACTTACTAGTAAACACGTGACATGAACATTGATGTTACGCATGATGTACACTAAGAGAAGGGTAGTTTCTTCTACTGTGGTTATTTTTTAGATGGCAGTGTTTTGCCAATTAGTTTTAAAGGTTCGTTTTCCGAGAAGGTGTGTCGGGTATTATGGAATACTGGGTAATATTGTAATGGATTTCATGTCATCCACTAAAGACCCGAAAAACAAAGACGCTGAATGCATCTTTTGTCACGAAAAATTCTCTAATGATCAACGACGATAAGTTTGGATTCAAAGATCCAGCTGTTCTCTGTCGGCTCACCATGACTGTACCGGAGCAAAGAAAGAAAATTATATCTACAACTTTTCTAAATCGACTCGAAGCAGAAATGACTCCAATATAATGATTTGAACTACAAAACATAAAAATTTGTTTTATAGTAACAAATAACTATATATGAAGCAATATGAATTGCTTTTCATCGGTTTAAACCATCTATTCCATATTACCCGACTATTCCATATTATACTCCATTCGTAACTTTTTTTAAAAATATTTTTTTATATAACAACAAAATAAATTCTGTATTTCTTTGCAATTGACATTTCATTACGATTCATTATAGCATGTACGCATGCTGTTTTGAGGGATTTTGTTTAAAAATCTATGGAGTTAAGTTAGAAATGTAAATGGTATTCCATAATCTTCTCCTCTCCTCTACTTTTATTTTCCTCATCAATCACTTTTTAAAATCTGTTTCAAGGAGTATGTTCAATAAAGAAGAAATTTTTCACGAGCCGGAGCCCGCCCGAGCCCGAACGCTGTTGTGAATTACAGAGCCCGAGCCCGGGTCGGGCCCGGGCTCGGGCTGAGCCCGTCTCATCTCTAGTAAGCACGAGGGGAGAAAAGTGAAGCCACAACTGTAAGCGGTTTTTCTTCCGTCCGCTATGTTCTTCTATGGGGAGAAAAATGAAGTAGCCCTACGGGTAGCATTGGGAAGCGAGGCTCGAAGTTGAAGAGCCGTTTGGAGCTCATACCATTTCTAGAGCCACGCCCCCCAAGGCTATGCGTACAGTTACTTCATTTGCTCCCCATAGGAGAACTAGCTTGTGCCCACTCCATATTATCGGTTCCTCCAACACTAGATGTTGCAATAGTACCAAAGACAAGATTTCACCATTCTATCAGGTTGTAACGAAAGTTTTCCGCCAGATTTGCTTGAGTCAGCTCACGCGGTACCCAGCTATTGACCTTATATGTCAAGTTTATGCGATGCTTAGCGCGACTAATGGACATGGCACTAAAGTCTAACTCTTTTAGCTAGCTCTCGTGGATGAATATTTTATCTTCTTCCACACATTCTCGTAGGCGGGCCTCATCAGCATCAGTAGTTTGGTGAGAGCGCTCTGCTTCTTTAATATCCTAGTCCTCGTTTTTGAACTTTCGGAACCAAATCTTCAAAGTGTCATATGATACAACGGTAGTACCTTAAGCTGTACACATGATACAGTGTCATTCTGTAGCTGACTTTTTGCGACAGAACTGAGAGTAAATGATGGATCAATCTGGTAGCGTGGTAGTTCCATTTCAGGCACCTTCTACTTAATCATAACGATATTGTTTTACAGATTTACAACACAGAGCTCTAAAACAAGTCTTTTCTTTCAAATAACAAAAATCGTTTTACAAAATATTGGCAAAGACACCAACGCGAACTGCTTGTGCAGGCAATACTTGGAGTGGCGGAAAACTTTCGTTACAACCTAATACAACCTATCGATTTTGAGTTATGAATGTTATGTTTGTGTTTAAGATCAATTATCTACACAGGGATCTAAGAGTATGTTTGGGGTGCCTCCCATGATGTTCTTTATAGAGATGAGACGGGCTCAGCCCGAGCCCGAGCCCGGGCCCGACTCGGGCTCGGGCGGGTTCGGGCTCGTGAAAAAATTCTCCTTTGTTGAACATACTCCTTGAAACAGATTTTAAAAAGTGATTCATGGTATAAATAGACGTACTTATTTCAAAAAATAGCGGCACGGGGGACTAGAAGGTGTGTGAAGCTCCAAAATTTATTGTATCCTCTTAATGAAGTAGTTAATTTTATTTGTATTTAGCTGAAATTTCGGGCTCGGGCGGGCTCGGGCTCCAACTTTAATAATATTGCTCGGGCTCGGGCGGGCTCGGATTAAAAGTCTTCGGGCTCGGGCGGGCTCGGGCTTCAAAAAATGAGCCCGAACTCATCTCTAGTTCTTTAAGGTGTCCTAACCCGTGTTTACGCTAAATTTCGGAAGAAACCAGGGAAAATTCAGAACCGTTTGGTCGGTGGATTCCACCTACTAGGCCTACTACACTAACCAGGCACCTTCCGTCTCCCGGTTCAGAGCGCTATGCGCTTCGGCCGCTGGTCGGACTTTGAGTTATGAGAGTTACGTACATACGGACGTCAACAGAAAGTGATTCAAAATGGTTTCAAAGTCGGTCAGAAGGAATCGTGCATGCATAAACACGTACATAAATTCATACGTACGACCAGACCATGGAGCAGATATCAGGAATAGAGAGCGCATTGGCAACGCAAACTGTAGGCTCTTGTTAAATCAGCTGACTCGTGGCTAGATCTCACGAGCAACATTCTAGCTCATCCAACACCCCTTTGTTTTCTATGGAGCGCCTGTGTTCAGTGTGGAGCAGTGCGGCCATTTCTGCTAGCATCGTTAATTTTTTAAGAAATAATAGGAGTGACTCCACGCGATTTCGAACACTCGATAAGTCTTACCAGCCACCGAAAACATCGATCAGAATTCAAACATATTCGCGTCTCGATGCACGTATTGACGCTGCGCTACTTTGCAAACGATTTTCTGGCATTATGCCATAACAGAAAGAAGTTTGCTTAGCCTTTAGTAGACACTGTGTTGTGATATCTGTACAAAAATCATACGTCTTTCACGTTAAGTATACAGGTGTCCCAAATGGAACGTATCACTCTAGAGGACTTTCAGAATTCCCCCATAGGCATAATATACTTCGTCAGCCTGTAGAAAACTTAGTCTATACACACAAAGTCAACGTCTGCGACGGGTATGACATATCAATCGAATTATGAGCTCATCGATGCTCCGTTCAGTAGCTATCGTGTTGTCACATACACACTGATGACATCTCGTAAAATGCAGGATTGGAACCGAAAGTTCAAAATCAGTTATCTAAGGAGTTAGAAGTTAGTTTTTCAGGCAGATATGGCGGAAAACTTTCGTTACAACCTGATAATTAGCTGCTCTGCAAATGGATGCAATTTATGATTTGTGAAAGGTTCTTTAGTAACATTTCACTGGAGACTCTTGTATTTTCCTGTTTTCCAAAAATACTTTTATGAAGAAAGACTATTTCTATGTATGAACATTCACTAAGCATTGGCGATATTTTTTTTTACGCCGAGAATCTTTGTAATGCGTATGTTGAAAGTAAATTTGATTGCTGCGGCAGCACAGCGAGCTGTGTCAGGAATCTTCTTTAGATCTGTGGTGCGAGATGGGCTATTCCATCTATCTCCATGTTGTTGGTAGTTTGATGGATCGATGGCAACGGCTGCAGTTTTTCATCGTTGGGTCCATTTAACTATATATTTTTGCGACTAGCAGTGAAAGTGCTGAAATGAGGTAGTTTTGTGGAGCAACAACAGCTTGTCAAAGAGTTAAGATGCCGACTTTTGAAAATAAAATATGTGTTTTACCATTGAAGATATTCCGTTTTAAGACTTAAATGTTACATATTGTTATAACAGTTTATTTTTAAACAAGCCGCCAAGGCTGCCATTTTACTGTTCTTTATACTCAGTGCAGTGTTGATTAACTTTCTGGACTCATTTAATTGAAAATCACGTTTCTTTGCTTATTTATAAAAGTATTTGTCATTAAATTTATGTAGGTTAGGGTTGCTACACATTTTGAGCGTCACTATAAAATCCGACGTTGAAACAGCCAATGGCTAAAATGTGTTTTTGCTCAATGCAGGGGGACATTTTTTAGATGGGCGAGTAATGTGCCAAGTATTGTCAATTCGATATTTTAAAGCTGCGAAAAAGCCTGAAAGATCTTGCCTTTTTTGTGTATCCATTATTGTTATTTTGTAATCTAGCTACTGCGTGACATAGGCTTGCTTCATTGGACGTCGTAGAACTGTTAATTTGGATTTTTGCACATGCTTTATTGTTATTGCGCTAATGCAACTCACTTAAGTGTTGCCGTACGCAACGTGTAAATATCGTCGATTTTGGTACCGCATTCGTTAGCGTATTATGTAAGTAGATAAGAACCATTTCTCCCTCAAATTGTTAAAACGTTTTGGTATAAAATTAAAACCAAAGAATAGTAAAACAGTATTCTCGAGTCAATGTTTCCAGATAAATCAGCCAGTATCTCAGAAGTTTGTTTCATATAATAACTAAAAATCTATTTTAAATAAATTTGCAACAATGAAATTCTCACCGCTGTAGCACATTATGAAGTCCATATTCCATTGCAAAACTACTTAAGTGGACAAGGACTTTAATATTGAAAAATGTACCGTTCTCTAAGTTTTAGTGCATGAAAATCCATACAAGAAGTTCGTCAGTATGTAGGATACACAGAATAGATGTAGCATTTGCCAAGTAAGAAAGCTAAAAATTATAAAAATTCGGTTAAGAAATGTATATATTAATCTAGTCTTTTGAGCGAAAAAATATACGCATATTCAGTATTTTTGCATCCAAAATTATCACATTGCTGACAATTGCCAAATTTAAGGAAAATCATGCACCATCGTTTCATTTATTTTATAGTACACTTATAAGTTCGCATGTATGAAATATAAATTGAACGCATTAAATTTTCTATAACATCAGCGTTATTTACTAGTAGATATACGGAATTTAAGATGTAACAATAGCATGGAATTTTGTAAAAAATGCTATATCTCACATGAATTTATTTTTTATATAAAGGCTTTACTCCTTAGTCACGTAATACGGAACAAAGATTCACTGAATTTAACGATTTTCACAAATCTCGAAATCGATGGTTTTTTTAATTAGATGCTATAGTTAAGTTGTGACACCTATCATTCACAAATATCATTTTCACCTTTGCAGTTATTACGTGATGTGCGAACACAAATTTACACAGTTTGAATGTTTTCGCAAATTCAAAATCTAATCAATATTTTTTTTTGTTCGACGCCTATATTTAAGTTGATGACCACCTATCATGTCACTCAATTTCAATCATTCGCTTCAGTCGTTTTGCGTGATGCTTGATCACAAATTTACGCAGTTTGAAACGATTTTCGCAAATCTCAAATCCAATCAGAATTTTTAAAATTGGACGCCTATGTTTAAGTGAGTGACCACTATCATGACACCCAATTTCATATCATTCGCTTCAGTCGTTTTTACGTGATACTTAGCGTCACGACAAAGGCGTCACGGACAGAATGACAGAATGACAGACAGACAAACTTTTTTTGAGGTCGCATCGATTCCCGGTGCTTGAACGATAGAATCGAAAATTTTGAATTCAAGAAATGTACAGACAAAAGTCTATTTATTTATAGATAAGCCGCTTAAAATCAGCCAATTTGCTATTTATAATCGGATTTTTTAAAGAATGTTCAGAAAATATTTAAATTCCATGAATAATAAATTTTTGTAATGAGAAATAATGATTTTGGAAGAATTACAGCATTCCCATCCATTCCATTACAAAAACTACTTGAAGGAAAAAAAAATAACAATAAATATTTTCTTTATTCAATTTAAAACCAGCCAAACTGCTATTTATAATCGGATTTATAAATTGTTCCAAAAATATTTAAATTTGTGGGATGAGAAATAATGATACGGAAGAAACAACTGCAGTACAATCATAAACGAAAATAATAAATTTCCTCCGCGAGACAAGAAGAAAAAAGTTTGAGAAAACGGTGAGTAATATATTTTTATTGACCACTCTGCAAACTTAATAAACGTCACCGTAATTTTAAACTTTTGATGAAGTGTAAGCTGTTACTTTCATAGGTGGTATATAACCGGAAAATAAACTTTCGGGATATTGGGGTAAATAGAACTTGATGCTTTCCAAAACTGTTTTTTCTGTCCCACAGTTTTGTGCGTTACTTTTTGTTATAAATGAGATTTGTGACCTGCAAAATATATTTTGACACATTTTAAAATTCGAGATTTTTGAATTTCAAATTAACAGATTGATATTTTTACCAGAAATGGCTGAACAAATTCACGGTTTGCAATATAAATAATTTTTATGGTTATGATTTGTATTAAAATGCTCCTCTACGAAATAACTGGTTTTTGGAAAATTATTTCGGTGTGAATGCCTGCCCGTTTTTCTAGCTTCTTCTCTGTCTGTCTGAGCACATAATGCTATAAATATGCATTGAATGACATGAAATAGAGTTCTTACATCAGACTTTTAATGCGATTAACACTTAAAAAATTAATTTTTTCATCATTTGCTCTGCGTCTTCAATCCCGTCATGCCTCATTGTCAACGTATTGCGCATGCCTTGCAAAATGAACACAGTGGACATTCAAAATCTCATACGCAATAAATTATCTGTGTAAAAACTAATTCAGTTTTAATGTAAATACTCCATAAATATTGATTGCATATACTTAATCCTTCTTGTTCTGGATCATAGTTTGTTACATGTTAGGCGAATATTCTTGATGAATGTGAGCAAAAAACCAAAACTCATCTGTGCAGGTTCATTTGTCTTTATTTGGCAATCTTGTGGCTATATGATGGATTTCCCGTTCCTAAACTTCATAGTACATGGTATGCATGTATCTTGCCTGTTTCTACCTTCTTTTATTTATGAGGTGCAGTCATTAAACTAGTGATATATATATTAAGGAGAGCGGGAAATAATGTCGTTTTCTATCGTACATCGATACTTCGCCTAACCTAAACTACTTAATAAGCTGATAATACGAAATTTGGCCTGTAAATAAGGTTTATTGGGAAAAAGCAAAGTAATGTATGTGCTTGCTATGAGAGGAAATTTCTCAACCTACGGCGCGAACGCGGCCAACATATATGGGAAACATAGTGCGATATGAGAGATTTCCTATACCCGTCTTCTCCACTATATAAAAGAAAAAAAAAGAGATCCATAAAATTTTTAAAGTGCAGTATTCTGGAATACCAAAAAAATCAATTTCAGGATATTTTGAAATTCATCAAAAGAGAGTGGGCGATCACCTTCCCATTTATTTTCATATATTTCTGGAATAGAAAAATCCAGTTATATAGGCATGCCTTGCTTTCAAATGTAGTAGATAACTGCTTTGTCACTAAAAACTTAAAATTTTATTTCCTTTAATTTATTGTTTTTTTTTATTTTTTTTAAGAAAAGCGACATTCTTTTCCACTACATCTAATAGATTAATTTTCTTACGGACTGACAACGTGAAAACTGTTAGTTATCTCCATCTTAAAATAGACAAATATGGCAGTTGATCGATTACTTGAAAAATATTCGCTATAGAATAGGTTAATTTCTATCATTGAAACAAGGAAGTTAATTTGATTAACTTAAATTACATAAGTGTACAAAAGTCGAACTGCAGATTGTCAGGGGCTGAAATGTACTATCTCAATGGTTAAAAATGTCACCTTTATACTATGGAAATGCTGGTTTTATAGGGCTAATTGGCTCCTACTAAACTCAAAGTAATAGTTATTAACAATGGTGGGCATGTACATATTTAAAATGCAACCAACTGCTAAAAATCGTAATTATCACAGCATTCTCAGTATAAAAAATAAATAAATGAAATAAAAAAGTCGGAAGATAATTATCTTTGAAGTGCTCTCATTTTCTGATGGTATTTTTTAAACGATTCTTGTTTAATTAGATTAAAGCCAAAGTACCGGTAATATATATACAGGGTGACCCAAAAAGATGTTACGGGCTTTAATTCTTCATCAATTACAGATAAGTGGGCAGTGTCAATTGAAAAAAAAAAATGTTCAAAATAAGGTCGGAAATAAGACTTGCGTTAAGAAAAAATTCCTCTCATTCATTTACAAAAAGTGCACTTTTTAAATTTGCACATGTCCCCCCCCAGTATAAAAAAATTCTCAGTTAGTAAAATGTGCTCCATACACTCATGAGGTGATGTACCAAATTACAGCCTTTTATCGTACAACGCCTTGTAGATACGTTTAAAGAAAGATGATCGGGGGATATACATGATTTTTTCATGTCAATGTTTATTCCTAGAGTGGAAAAAATCGATTTGCTTTCGTAATTTTTGTACGACCCCTGAAATGCGATCATTGGACTTGATTTTGCCGCTTCAAGATCCATTGAAAACTAAGTCAGCGTTGTGTTTATCTTCATATCTTGGACACTTTATAAGGTATAGTTCTCAAATTTTATGTGTCACCTCTTCAGTGCATGGGGCACATTTTACAAGTTGGAAATTTTTTCGTAAGGGGGTCGTATACAAATTTAAAAAGTCCCTTTTTTAAATGAACAAGATAATTTTTCTCTTAACGGAGTTTTATTTCTGATCTTATTTTGAACATTTTTTTCTTCAATTTACATTGCCCACTTATCTCTAAAAGATAAAGAAATAAAGCCCGTTATACAACATCTTTGAGACACCCTGTATATATCAATTGAAATGTTTTTATGATTCAAAGCTCATATTTCAATATTTTGTAAACAAACAATTTTTATGTCACTGTTGGGTTTAAATTCACACATGCATCCTTTCAGTTTCTATCAAATGTTAGACTAAATAAATTCGACACATTTAATTAGCAACTAAAATTTCGCTTTGGAAACAAATAAAATGCAGTTCGAGACTATTGCAAGCATTAAGAAAAACTAGAAAAATATTAAATTTCACTGAATTACTTTGTTTTTTCGAAAAAAATAGCTTATTTGCGAAACTACATTTTATTTTAACGCACGTCTAAAATGATTAATTTCAATTTCGTGTCTCGTATTGCATTGCATGTACGCGTATTTAAACAAGGTGTTTTCAACAAGAAAAATGTGGGCATAGATTGCATGTGATGCAAGGATTTATGATGGATTTTTATGGGTAAAATGTTCTGTAAAATTAAAAAGAACCTGCGGTTTGTGGGGATTTATGAAAAAGTAATGAAATTAGAAAAAAATATGTTATTTGTGCGTTTACATTTTTAATAAAAATAGATGTATTTATGAATGTTTTGTATGATAAACTTTCAGTGAAGCAATTTAAACGTGCCGGCGTGAATTTCATTGTTAATACTGAAACAATGCATGCTTATGCTTGAATCAATCATATTACTTGCAGAAGAAAAGTATATGAATCTGGAAACAAAACAAATATTAAGGGAGGAGATTAAATATATTGTACAAATAAGTGATAGTACGCACCAATACTAACAATTTGCACCGTGAGAAGAAACGGTCTGATATGAAAAGCAAACATGCAAATGAATTTTGAAACGGCGATTATCCACAAACGTTTAATCACCATTTTCTTATACCTGCATGTTGGTTTAGCTTCATCGTGGCTATGCTTAAAAAAATAACTTTCTATGATAACTCTATATACCACAACTTCAGATTTGTTAAATAAAATCTTATTATTAAAAAGGCATTGAACCAAAACTTTTAAACATAAAACTTAGTTTTTTTCAAAACTACTTAAAAGTTCAAAAATGATCTGTTTTCGCAAATTATCCCTGTTTTGGAAGGTGGGTGTTTTATTAAAATTATTTAATTGAAAGATTTTGGAAAATTGAATTATATCTTTGGTCGAATTAATATTTCGAAACCATTGATAAAAGAAAATGACGTAACAGCTGCCCTAAATTAGTTTTACACTCAAGAAGCATGGTATAAGAGCGCGTATACTTAAATTGACACTAATTTACTAAGGTAACGTTACGCTGGTGAACTGGATTTTCTTAAAGCTTTTAAGATTCACAAAGATTGATTCAACTAAATTGTGATTCGATTGATTTCACAAAGATTTGATTCAACTAAAAACAAAAATAGCTTTGTTAGTGTTGATTTCGCTGCTCCTCCCCTTTCTGAATGTTGGAAATACTTCTTCCCAGTCACCTTAATTTCTTCTTTCCAGTTGCCCCCAAAAAACCCTCTTCTGAGTGCATGTTTTCCTAATGGCCCTCGTAAACACGGTACTGAATCCACATTTATTTCTATATAAGCAGAGCAAATATTTACCATTCTCATTCTAGCACTGACGACAACATGTCATACATGCCGGAACCGGTCTGCTATGCCATTTTCTATATTGGTGCTCTTATTTGTTGATTTTGACAGCTATTTAATACCTTCTGCACGAAGCTTTGTTTGCACGCTTATCAGATATACCTATACTCAACATAAACTAAAGCCAGAAAACATTTTACAACGAAAACTTGCTAGAAATGTATCGCTCCGTATTTAATTTATATTTTCGTAATAAAAAGAAATACGCCTTAACCATTCGCTGTAAAAGCTCAAAGCCTTTGAAAAAGTGAACTAAAAAAAATTGTCGTTTAAATTCCAATAACATGATGAATGTCCCAGTTACTCAAGTGTAGTTTTAGATAGTTCTTCATTTTTTTTAACTTGAAATTTTTTTGGACAGGATTACCGTAAATAGGCTTTTTACTTTTTCTTTAAAACGAAACGCCTACTTATAAAACTTACGACTTAAAAAATAACTTCATGTCACTAAACAACTTTATGCAGTTAGATGTATGATGATGCACAGTGATAAAAGTGATTTCAGTGGTTTAAAAGATGCTCTACTGGTAAAACAAATTTTAAAATCCAGTGTATTGTAAGTCTTTTTTTTTAAACGCAATATATGTTATAAAAACACAACATGCTTAAATAATCTTACAAATATTTATTTTTTTGCATCACTTGAGTACAATAAGTCTCATATGAGCACAATAAAACAAAACAAAAACGTGAAAGACTAACACTTGAGAAAAAAAAAGTTATGAATAAATTTTTTGATTTCCTATTGCATATAAGTATTGCATCCTAAAAGTATTTTTATCTCTATCTCTACCACAGTTTGGTGCTGAGATGGTAAAGTAAAGTATATTTGCTTATAATGGCTTTCATATAATCCCTATAATATTAACGGTTAAATATTCTTCTGTAAGTCACATACATCAAGTCGGTGTTTGTAAGAATGATTCGTTTACGGTTGATTGTGAATAATTAAAAAAAATAAAATTGTAAGCAATAAGCATTCAGAACAGTTGCACTATCCTTTTCCCTCAATATCAGTTAAAAAGCAATTCAAATTAGTGCCTAATAACAGAGTTAGATATTCCTCATTATCGTCTAATCATTTCCATAAGTTTTCCACGAAGAACTATTCTTATCCACTCGTACCAATAACTGATATAATTATTATAAATGTATCCAACATTCCTTCAGGGCAGAAACCAATTTATATTTAATTGAAATGGAATTACCGACTATATTACCAGAATTTGCTTAAATAAACCTTATTCTTAATTTACCCTCCCCCCCTCTACGCAATGTAAAAGCGATGCCGGTTTTTATTTTATTTTTTATGTAATAAAGCATATTTGCTTTCATAATTAATTTTCTTAATCAAATGATCGCAAAAACATCTTTTGTGATAAAGATTTATGGCATTATCTCCATGATTTGCTAATTTAATGGAGGGGGGAAAATATGCCCTGTTGAATAGCTTTGTTAAAATCAAGAAAGAATAAGAAATATCTGTGCTCCTTTCTGATTAAGAGATTGAATTGTAGAAATTATAATATTAGGTACATAAGTATGCTTAGCTCTTTTTTTAGCCGATAAAACGATACTGTAAGACATTGTGCGAGTTTGTTTGCTTAAGAATAGCTGCAGGGAGTTTTCTTGGGCAGAATTAATTGCAATCATAGTTATTTCAAAAGGAGTGTGATTATATATAAATGGTTTTGCGAATAAAACAAAATTAGATAATATGAAAAAGTGTGTGTTTGATTGCGGGAGTTTTTCAAAATTATATGTGTGAAATATTTAAATTCTATCTTTAATTTGAAGTTTTAGTTTACATAATTACAGAATTTAACTGATAAGTACCTTCGATCCAGCGGGTAATGCTAGAAAAACAGTACTACAGATGGCACTAATTGAAATCTAATGCCACCAAACTTGCTACACGTGATTATTAATAAGGAAATTATATGGATGTGTGTTTCGTTAGCGGTGAATTATATACAAATTTATTTACTCATATTTGTTATAAAAGTTCGACTCTTTTCATGAATTACTGTTTGCGGCCTCCTGTAAAATCATTTATAAATTCTCTAATGAATTTATACGCGAAAAAATGCAGCAAATAGGGTCTTTAAAATATTTTTAAAATTTCTGATGTAGTTTTTTTTAAGTCTGAGATTGCTAATCCGAAGTGGCGTCTGTTGCATCTCGGAAATAAATGCTCAATATTTGCATCAATCGCCTTTCTCAATTTATTTCTTGAAACTGCATTTTTTTTTTCGGATAAGTTGTTTATTTTCCTTGTGATAAATTTTTGTTCGTACTGTGTGTGTAAATGCCCTACTGTGGCTGGACATTAGCCCTGATTCACCAAAAATTGATCAACTTGGCAAGTTGCTTCTTTGGTTACCTTTGACAGTCACTCACTCAGAGACATGAATAATTTTCTGCTCATAAAAAAGTTCCAACAGTGCCTTTTCAATTATTATTTTTTCTTTTGACTTGATTAAAATTATTAGAAACGTCTTCAACACCAATGAAATTGCTAACGATTCCGGCAAGTTATCAGAGTTTTTACAACTCTTTCGTTTAAATTATTATTTTCAAGTGTAAAAGTATTTAAAGAATCCTTGATCAATTTTTATAGTCATCCTATCAACAGCATATTTAATTTCCACAAATATATATATATGACTGGCTCAGTTTTCTGAAATATTTTTTAACCATTTCAGAGAGGGGGAAGTACACGTTTAATTTATAGAGTTCAGGAAAATTATTCCAAATTCGCGAAATAGCATGACCTTTATGTAAGCTTTTAGAAATGTTTATCAGTAACATTGTTTGAGGCTAAGATGATATTTTAACTGCAAAAACAAAATTCTTATGTCTACCAATATAGTTATATTTATTTTCGTCTAGGAATATTATGCACCTGCTTACTATAAAGTCAGTATATTACGAGAAATTTTCGTATATAAATATTTTGAAATGGAGAGCTTCATATTAAGCTGCTGTTTTCATAACAAAATATGAACTGTGTTATTAGATCTGGCGTTGAAGGAGATGATTTGATGTGACGTTCTCTATTATTGTGCTGTAAGCTGAACGAAATGTCAAAATATGAGAATTCTAGGGAATTTCAAAGATACTGCGTAGAAACACAAATGAGAGACATGTTTTCAGAGAAATTATCATAATTTTATATACCAATACACTCTTGAAATTTGTTTTTCTTGTGAAATTTTATTGAAAAATACTTTCGATGGATCGTTTTCTGAACGCATGTAGTTGTTTTTAAATGTTTTTTATGATGGTTTTCAAAAGATAAATGTTTTCCTTTCAAAAAACGTAAACTTCAATTAATACCTTTAAAGTATATAAATGATTTTGCGAATAAAACAAAATTAGGTAATGCGAAGAAGTGTATACGCGATTGTGTGAGTTTTTCAAAATTATATGTGTGAAATATTTAAATTCGATCTTTAGTTTAATGCTTTAGTTTACATAATTATAAAATTTAATTGACAAGTACCAGTTGATCCATCATGTAACGTTAGAAAATTAGTCCTGCAGATGGCACTACTTGAAATCTAATGCGACCAAACATGCTGCACGTGATTATTAAAGAAGGAAATGGTATAGATGCGTGTTCAGGTATGAAAAAATTAGTTAGTTTAGATACTATTAGTGTTTGTGCAAAAGTCAAGATATAAAAGGTAAGTTTCTAAATAAGAATGTGGGATGCAGTTCATCACATATTTGTAATTAATATGTATTTCATTTTCCTTTTCAAAACAATATATATATATATATATATATATATATATATATATATATATTTGTTATTTTATCATTCTAATTAATTTTCTTTCTTTTGGAATTATCTTCCTATTTTAAAATATGATAATTTGGATGTTTTTAGTGATGCAATAATTTATTTTTCGGAGGGATGATCCTTCAGTAACCTGTTCTGAAAAGAACTCTTCCTCCAAAATTCACACGATTTTGCTCTATGATAATATGTCACGCCATCACACTTGTCATGTCTAGTTTTCAAACAGTTACTCTTCTTTACCATCAACGATTTATGCGCCATGCACAATGCAAGATTTTTGTGTGGCGCTTTACTTGGCGACTATTCTGCTCGCTTAATATTAGTTTTCACCATTTCTTTTTCTTAGGTAAAGACCAAAGGCTATTTTGTGAAAATATACTTTTTCAGATTCTACGTACTACATATTTCAATTTTCTTTATGTCATTGATTTGTTTATTTAAGCATTTTTCATACCGCACAACAAATCCTCATAAAAAGAAATTCCTCGCCGCCATAATGAACAATCGCCTTTCCGTGTCTGTAATGCAACCCTACGATAAGACCACACAATCCAAAACATAAGGAATGGCATGTTGATTCAGGCAGTTACGCTGATTTACAAAAGCAAAAAGGGTTGGCACTACTGCACAGACTTGGGACTCAATTGAAGGAGAAGTTACGGGTCACCCACCATATAGCCCGGACCACACTCCAAGGGATTTTCATTTTAAGTAACTAAAGAATCACGAAGTACCATATTGACGGCGAAGAAGGTGAAACGGCCATCAAGGCCATGCTTGTTGGAGAAACGGGACAATTGTTTTTGGTGGGTTTGCTGTTTAGTTGTAAGGTATAGCAAATGCTTCAAAATCAAGATTTTGCGGAAAAGTACAGGAAAGTACTTAGAATCCTATTATATAGTTACGCTGATGCCTCACCAACTCTGTAACCATTTCGGGCAAACCCCTCCAGTGTCAATGTTTTACCGCCATTACTACAAGAAGATTAATAAGTTCAAAAAGAAGCAGAAAAGGCGTAATAACTTGTACACCGTTTATACGAGCCTCTTGAAAATTTTCATAATTATGTATAAAAAAATATTTTAAAAAACAATCTGTGCTATTTTAAAAATCTGAAAATCTACCGGCTCCCTCATTTTTAAGCGATTTTTTCCTATTTTCAGCTCCATTTTATTTCCGAGGGTCATTAATGTTAATCATTTGCGTGACAAAATAAGCTGTTAAAATCGATATAACGTCCAATTCATCAAGTTCATCAGGCTTTGAAAAGAAAGTGTCATTCCAATTCCTTTTAAATAGATTTTCCAGATTACACAGTTCAATTTTTTTCACAAATAAATCGTCTTCATGGATACAAAAAAGGCTGTGCACACAAAACGAAATCTTTCGAATGCCAAAACTTTCCGCGCGTTTCCAGAAGAACATGAAATTCGATTTGGGTATATAATAAAAACTGAATATGAAATTATTTGTTGTAGGTGGACGAAGATGAACTATATTGAATGTTTCACCCAGGCGGCCCGGGTTCGATTCCCGGTATGGGAAATTAAATTTGGGCCTTGGTAGCTCAGTGGTTAAGGCGTTGGACTCGTAACCGGAAGGTTGCGGGTTCGATGCCTGCGTACCACTAAAGATAATCGTGTACATGCGCTGTACGTGCACGTTAAATCCGTGGTTCCGAAAGTCCTCTCGGCGGTCGCTACAGTTTCCGAGGGCTGCCAATATTCAGAAGTCCCGCCTTATGATGAGGTTTCAAATTGCGGCGGGAAATTCCGGGAAGGACGTATATATAGCTCTAAGTGACACATTCAGTGACGCGAGCTGTTCTCTCCTGGCAAATAAACAAATAAATATATTGAGTGTAGACAGATTTTCGCCAAATCTTTTTTCTGGCGTCCGCTGTAATTGCCACCACAACGGGCTTTGACCTCTAAGAAAATAAATACAGTTTTTACAAAATTGCCATTGGCTTTTTTTCTTAAAGCCAGATGTCTCTTATTTACCAACATTCTTAATATTATACGTTACAACGACTGATGAAGACTGAATATTTATTCAGTCTTCATCAGTCGAAACGATCGTATCTTTCTATAAGTATCATTTTATGTGTGTGTTTTTTTCCACAAAGTTTTAATTTATTTTACATACCAAGATAATTACAAGTAAATAAAAGGCTTCGAACTCTACCAAATAACGTTATTTATTGGTTTTTCTGAATGGTTTTTAGATGAATATCTCTTTTCGAAATAGCAAAAGAATTCTATAGATTCTAGTTAAGTCATTAATTGCACAAAAACTATCAGCGTTTCACATCGAAGTCACATTGTTTGAACTCATTTTCATTTCACAAAACTACTCATTCACAACTTTGGGGAGGGTTAAAATTAACTTTCATAACTACCTGAAACTAGTTAATGCATATATATATATGTATACCACATTAAAAGTAAATGTAATTAGCTTTAACCGATTGATCGCCATGAAAAGCATTTATGTATTGCACGTTCCGGCTCTTTTTAGAAAAAAACCCCATATATTTTAAAAGGCATTAAAAATGCAAACAATTAAATACGGAAGAGTAGGATGAAAAGTGTTTATTGACGATTTCAGTGCACTGAGGAAGTATTTGGAATTGAAATTTTATCTCTGTTTAAAAACATTTATCGTTAATTTTCTCAAAAGTTCTCGTACGTGAGTTTTCGAAAATCTTACTTGCAGCTAGTTTAATTTTTCATTAAAAAAATTATTACATTGGGAAATTGGTAAACACAGCAATACTTAATTAGTTCAGGTTAATTGTTTCAGCATAAAGTTAAGTGTTTAATGATTCTCGTAGAAATCTTTTTAGAAACTTTCATTTGTTTCTATGTATTTATCTGTTATCGTGCGGATTTGAAACGCCCCTTGAAGTACACTGATACATTCTTCATAATAAAATTATTGGGAGGAAAAAAGTGGATTTTAGTATTACTTTTTAATTAGTATCTTATTTATCCATTTTAAATCTCAGTGTTGAAATAACGAGTATCTTTTGGTGAATCCACGTAGTTCACTTACGATCACAGCAGTTTATTCATAAATTGTGTCTAGGTTTCCAGCATTTAAATTTAATATGGCTTTTTAACCCTGTCAGGGGTGATGATGCATGCAGAGAGTCGCTACTATATAAAAGAACATATAAATATTAATGCTTATTTTTAGAATTAAATTATACAGGGTGTACAAAACGTCCCTGACACATTTCAAAATTAAATATAAAATCAACTGACTGGGTTGCGAGATTGCGGTTTGTACAAAAATGCTTCCTATGATGAAAAGTTTTGTCTAAGAAAATAAAAAAAAGTTCCAAATTTCACACATAGATGGCGCTTCTTGACCTTGGATTAAGTTGAAATGCGTATTTCATTTGAGACTTTACCCTTCTCGATTTCGAGTTCTATGATTTCTTCCTGTGGGGGTATGTGAAGGATAAAGTTTACTCCTCTCCTGTGGCTGATATCAAAGAAACGAAGAGGCGAACCACCCAGGTAATTCAATCAGAACCACAAGCTACCAAATGCGTGGAGTGAAATTGAGTACCGTTTGGATGTGGTTAGTCAAGAAAGTCGGAAAACTGCTGCTTGAGCAAGCAATAATAATAAAGTAATAAGAAACGAAGCTTCTTGTGTTCAGTTTACAAATAATTATTTAATTTTTCTTTAAAAATGTAAATTCAAATATTATTTAGAAGCTTTGCAATTTACAAAGACACATCAATTACTGCCGATTTTTTTAATTACTGCCTTTTACTGATTTTCTTGTCAACGGACCGTATCTTCTATATATTATAACCAGTATCCTTCAAAGTGTTAAACTTATTGAAGTTTTCCTATATGCTCCGATAACCACAAACTATGGGAAACATAACCCAGCTACGCAATGACTTGTTTCCTTCAAATTGAATGCAAAAGTATTGTTCCACTAATGACAACGTCCAAATGTACTCTATGTTTAATTTGAATGTGATTTTCACACCCAATTCCACTGATTAGCCTAGTGCAGTTATTGGAAATTCAAGACCATTTTATACACCCTCAACAAATCTCTTCACCATCCAGCTTCACGCAAGCTTTAATTAAAATTGTCAAACAATAATTTGTGAAGATATACTTAAAACTGTAAGTAGCATGTCAAAGGAGAGTATCATACAATATAGCAAAACTGTCAGTGTCTCTAATAAAAATATATTGAATATGTAAAGGGTTTCATCAAATTTAAAGTAATGAAGTACATTGAGTCTTGTAAATACATACATTTCAAGCTCAATTCGACATGAAACTGTATTATGAAATTCAAGGGGTTGGTGTAATTGCAAACCTTTACTTCATCCCTGGCCAAAGATTTTAATTATGAATCTCTCATAATTCAGGAAAGAGCAATTGTCGAAGATTTAAATTATGATTCAAATATTCTTCGTAGGTTTTACTCTGAGAAAGCTATGTTAAACGCAACGAGAATAATTTCTGCTATATACGTTTGCATAAATTCGATGATTAAGCTACCAGAGTATCAAATATTTTAAACAATTACTGAAAACTTAACAGTTTTATTTGAAATTTTCTGTGACCGATAAATAAAATTTAACCATTCACGAATGCTTGTGTGTAGTATTTGAAATTGGAAGTGACTTCGAATAAATTTGTCGGAAATTAGCTTAAATACAAATTTGGTTAAAGATGCTTAATTATTTTGTCAGCGGCCAAGTACTCCTAAAGTGGCATGAGTTTTAAAAAAGAATACATATTTGAAGTTAATAAATAATATTGACGGTTTTTAACCCAATTTCTTTAAAAAGACAAATAAAGGTTTAATATAATGTTTTTATAGTTATTTTTATTTTTTATCTCTTTTCTATTTTTACTGCATTAAATATTCACCCATTTATAAATAAATTTTATAATATTTAAGCAAGATTATATATATATATATATATATATATATATATATATATATATACAGTGGTGGCCAAAACTGTGGACACTTTTGGAAATGTTTAGGTTTTCTAACTTTGCATACTTATAGGAAGTGCTACGTTTCACAAATGCAAACTCATATATCATTTTAAAGAAAATTTAATACTGATTTTAATTTAAAAAACTAAATTTTAAAGCAAAGAATAGAAGTTATAATTCCTTTAATCTGATAAACAAATTCAGTGATGAACTGGATTGTAAGATCAATCACTGCAATTTTTTGAGTTCAAAACTCTCGTCAGCTCAATGGAACATCGATGTGAAGCTGTAATAAAAATTTAAGGCTACCCTACAAACTGCTGATAACTCACTGCAATCTTCAATATCTAATGCATGTCGATAATTATCTCTGTTTAACTTCTTTTGTACTACAAATATTTAAATTTTGTTTTTTTGAATTGAAATCGCTATTAAATTATCTCTAAAGTGATGTAAAACAGTTAGCATTTTGTGGAACATAACATTTTTTTATACGCATCTTCAGTAACTAATGCATCTCGATAAGTATTGCCGTTTAACTTTTTTGTAATACAAATATTTTAATTTTGTGTTTTTATTAAAATCAGTATTAAATTACCTTTATAATGATCTAAAAGAGTTTGCATTTTGTGTAACATAACATTTTTTATACGTATACGAACTTAGAAAAGAAAAATACGTTTTCAAAAGTGTCCACAATTTTGGCCACCACTGTATATATAAACTTGTAATTAAAAAGAGATACCCTGGACATGCGTACTACCAGCTCTGGTTATCACGAAAAAATTTAAAGAGTTGTAAATTCTGGTAGGATCTTATGTATTAGTAGAAGGGCACGGAAATTTCAAAATCGTAAACCTATAAGGTCGGTTGCCTGCTCTGAAGAAATACCGAAATAATGAAAGATATTTTAAGATATTATAAAACGCAAAACACAGATTTAATAAAAATGCTTCTATAATAAAGCTTGTTAGTATGAAGAGTGAAAAACGCATAGAATACTCTTTATTATGGAAGAAGAGTAAAGTTACTGAAAACATTATTTTTAGCTATTACTTCAGTCGACAGTTATTTTGGGGGAATCTGTTCTTCTAAATTTAAATTTATTGTTAAGTATTCCAGATTTATATTTCGCTGCAAGTTTTTCAGCCTATTATTAGAATGGGAATTATAAGTAACAACTACACTAAAAAAGAAAGCGGCGTTAAAAAATGAGTTAAATGTATAAAACATACATAAAAAGGTACTTATCGTGTTTCTTACGATCGTTTCGTGCGAAAAATTACGCAGCCATCTTCAGCAGTCAATACACCGTCTGGCAAAATAGTGGGGGAACTGAAAGGTAAACAAAACAAAAAAAAAAAAAAAACGAAAAAGAACAGAGTTGCCAAAAAGCAAGAACAAAACAAAAAGTAAAAAATTAGGGAGGGGGGAAAAGCAAGGTAAATAAAAGTAAAATAAAGACACAAAAAAATAGAGAAAAAAAGTAAACTAATTTTTTAAAACACAAAACAACAACATACAAAAAGCAATAGAAAATAGAAAAAACAAAAGACCACTAACAAAAACATAAAAGAAGGAATTATGCACAGGACAGCACATTTTTGTTTAGTTTTTAGAAACACATTTCTGACACCATATTTGGAGGCAATATATCGTCAGAAGTCGATAATCTTTGCCAATACCAGCTCCATATAAATCAGGATTATTAAACAATGTCGCTAGTTTATTCATGTTTTCAAAAAGGATCATAAAAATAGAAACGAATGTCATTGCTGTTTTAGTTAATGCAAAGTGGAGTGGAGTTCCGATTAGTAGAGTTCCATGTTAGTAAGATCCAACCGGAGGAAGATCTATTATAAGATGAAGGTCACCTAATTTTGAACCGATTCCAGATGAGAGACCAGCACCTGGACTAGTACTTCCACAGGTATGGTTTGGACATGAGGGACATGAATTGAGCCTCGGATTTGATTGAAGCCACGATAGATTTTACGTGCGCCAGTTCCCTTTAGTAGTCCCGCAGCACTCCAGGCAGGAGGTGTTGCCATCCTCCCAATATCTGATCAAGGTTGGTGCTGCTTAACTTTCTGTACTGCTATGAGAACCGAACAAAACAAGTGTTTTGCAGACCCTTTTGATAAGCATGCGACCAAGTTAATTCTTTATCCACATTCACTATGGAGTCGTTTCCACCACTATGTATACACGGTGAATCTAAACTCTTCGACAAAACTTTAAGAGGTGATAGGGCACATAATCGGGAATCAGAATTTCATAGCAATGTGGGGTCGGCAACATCGTCTTCATCTAGCTGTTAATAATCACTTTGGAAAAAGTGCTCAAACAACAGTGCATTTTCCGACCATATTTCGTAAGAAACTAATGCATTTTCTCCGAAAACAGAAGACTAATATTCATAGTTTAAAAATTCTATTTCATTTCATGGATGAAATTTTGGGAGACGAGCCTAATTGCTTATGAAACTTGGTTAAGAAATTAGACGAACACTTCAATACTTTTCAGAGTGATTATTACTGGGTAAGTGAAAACTGCGTTTTCGAGCCCACATTGCTATGTGATTCTGATTCCTTATTATGTGCCCTATCACCCCTTAAATTTTTTTTCCCAAGAGTTTAGATTCACCCTGTATTAAAGCATACGATACACCCCTCCCTAAAAACCACATGAGCAATCTAAAATGACTTTGCTAACGAGTGCACGTTTTTGTTTTCCCAGAGTCTGACAGTTATGTATTCTGTGTACAACAACACATTTTATTTATTCTATCAATGAGCAAATAGTTAAAACTAGTGTACCGAGAAAGGATATACTCCCATTTTCTTCATTATTTTAATCCGTTCTGTTTTCTTAGAAATTTCGAAGACAAAGTTTGGAAACGAAGAATAAACATACGGAGAAATGAATCAAAATGTACGCTATTAATATACGAGGTAAAAGATGAAATATTGAATGCGAGAAAAGGGATTGTTGATTTTCTGATCTATTTATCTTGGTTTGAGATATCTTTGGGGATATTATATTCCATATATATGATCCTAGTCTTTAAATAAACGAGAAATTCGTTGTACGTACTGTGCAGTTTTGCAGTCTGTGAAGAATAAGTACATGCACAATTTTCTTTTTTTCTTTTTTTAGTAAAGCAAACTAAATTTGTAAAATTATGTTTCGAAAAATATCCCAAGTTTTATCTATTATATTTTGAGTTTTAATTTTTGTGAGTTAGTTGCATTCATATTACTAGTGTTTTATTTCTTTTTTTTAAGTCCTAGAATGAAAATCTGATGTTGACACTACAGGACTCCCTTGCACGTCCATTAAATTAACCCTTTGAGGCGCAACCCTTTCCCAATGCTGAAAAAAGGGCAGCCCTTGCCATCGCTCGACTTAAATACCAGCAAGATGGCGGACGATCGAAACGTTCATCGCGTGCCAGAGATCTAGAGACCCTTTTTTGACGCAGCTGGCTGTGCCGCACAGCCAGCGTCAAAACAAGGGCTGGTACTTAAGTCGACCATCTTGCTGGTACTTAAGTCGAGCGATGGCAACGCCTGCCCTTTTTTCAGCATGGGGCAATCTATCCAACTATTCTCACATTCTTCCATTTTTCAGCAGATGTGTCAGTGCTGTTAGAAAGAATCGTGACCATTTTTTCTACGGGAAATGACGTGCTAAAAAGTAAAGGATTCTCATGGAGCTATGTCACCCGCAACTATTTTTATAGAAATCCAATCTATTCTTCGGGACTGGCAACAGCCAAAATGTCAGAGTTTGGTGTTCCCAGAGCGGGAACACTGCGCTTTAAAGGGTTAAAAGCAGTTAGTTAATGATAAATAGTGATACTGTAAGAACTACATCATTTGTGCCCATATCCCATTACACAACTAGATACATGAAATGAAAAATCAAAATAACATCTTTATAATCCATTTGAAATTGAACTTTATTTGATTCAGATTTATAAACTGATCCGAAACTATTTAAATTTCATGAATGATAAATTTGTGGGGTGACAAAAAATAAGTGAGAAACATTTGGAGTACAATCATGAAAGAAAATAATAAATACTCTCCGCGAGATAAAAAAATAAAAAATTCTTGAGAAAACGGCGAGTAATATATTTTTATTGACCACTCTGCAAACTTAATAAACGTCACCGTAATTTTAAACTTTTGATGAAGTGTAAGCTGTGACTTTTACAGGCGGTATATAACTGTAAAATAAACTTTCGGGATATTGGGGTAAATAGAACTTAATGTTTCTCAAACTGTCTTATCTGTCCCGCAGTTTTGTTTACTTTATCTTATACTTATAGACTTGTGACCTGCAAAATATAAAATTGTATATTTTAGAGCCTGGGATTTTCCAGATTCAAACTAAATATTATTAAATAAGCTAAACAAAATAAAGTCTAGTAACATAAGCAATCTTTATAGTTATGATTTATATTAAAACTCGCCTTTTCAAAGAAATTGGTTTTCGAAAATTATTTCGATGTGTATGTTATGCCCACTTTCCAAGCTTTTTGTCTATCTGTTTGAGCTTCTACTGTCATAAATATGCATTGATTTCCATTAAACAGGTTCTTGGATCTGATTTTGAAGACAATTATTGAAAAAGATATTTTATGATCATTTGCTCTAAGCTTTCACTCCAGTCATGTAGTCTTGTAGTCTTACTTGGCATGTGACACAGAGGAATAATTCAAAAACCCCATTGACAATAGCAGCGACGGTCACAGCAATGTAAGTCTCCCAGATATATTCGAAGCATCAAAACAAACAATAAATCGGATCTATTGCAATAAATTATATATGTTACAGTGAGAACCCCGATATCAGTCAAAACCCGAATTAACTAGGGGAAACCCGATTTATTTGGGTTTTGACTGATTTGATAGACAATAATTTTTACATCTATTAAAAATTATTGCATTATTTCAGCGATATATTATATGACAATTTATTTTTTGGGGGGGTCTCGCAAAGGGAAGGCGGTAGCATATTTTTGAGGGGCTTCCTACAGCAGAGGCCGGACCCAGTGATGTTTTTTGGGGATCTCGCAAAGGGCCAGCGGTAGCATATTTTTGAGGAGCTTCCTACAGCAGAGGTCGGACCCAGTGATGTTTTTTGGGGATCTCGCAAAGGGCCATCGGTAGCATATTTTTGAGGGGCTCCCCTACAGCGGTGGCCGGACCCAGTGATATTTTTGGGGGATCTCGCAAAGGGCCAGCGGTAGCATATTTTTGAGGAGCTTCCTACAGCAGAGGTCGGACCCAGTGATGTTTTTTGGGGATCTCGCAAAGGGCCAGCGGTAGCATATTTTTGAGGGGCTCCCCTACAGCGGTGGCCGGACCCAGTGATATTTTTGGGGGATCTCGCAAAGGGCCAGCGGTAGCATATTTTTGAGGAGCTTCCTACAGCAGAGGTCGGACCCAGTGATGTTTTTGGGGGATCTCGCAAAGGGCCAGCGGTAGCATATTTTTGAGGGGCTCCCCTACAGCGGTGGCCGGACCCAGTGATATTTTTGGGGGTCTCACAATGAGCCAGCGTTAGCATATTTTCGAGGGAGGAATCAAGATAAGGATTCCGGTTCAACTCGCCCATCGATTTGATTGATAGCTGTTGGCGCGGATGCAACTGGCCCTCGGCCGTATTCATCACTTGTTGTAACATTACTTATTTTGTTTCTTATCTAACAACTGTAATTTTTCAAGAAATCTATTTTCCCAATTTTTAGTGCATAAAGCATTAACATTCCGGAGCGCTGTTAGTCAGAACACGTTTTGTCTAGTTAATTCGGGTTTTGCCCAACGTTCTCAGTTAGAACGCGTTTTGGCATTCCATAGAAGCTGGTAAAAATTTAGTGGAAAATATTTTTTTTTTTCCTATCAAGAATCACTTTTATATGTTACTAAAGTATTAAGTTATTTAAGTATTTTTTAAGAACATTTTAGTTACACTTTGTAGCAACACACATTAAAATTTGGCTGTCTTTGTTGTTCATCGTTTTGTTGTAAAAGTTTGTTCATGATTGTTTAGAGGAACATTTTTAGGCTTAATTTTTGAGAACAGAAGCATTTGGTGATCGAATCTTTAGTGGATATTTATGAAAGGTAAGTTTAATTTTTATTTATTACACCTTTTTAATCATTTTCTTTGAATAATATTATAAAAAATATTTTTTATAAGCTCAAAATTGATGTCCCACACGTGACACAAAAAATTTCTTTTTTTAGCCTCAGAATGAAGAAACAAGATTTTTCCTTTTCTATTTTCAGATTTTAAACAGATATTAATGATGAATATTTAATAAAAGTGCTAAATTTGTTCTGCTTTTATTAGAAAAATAGATTGAAATGATTAATTAATGTTCCACACGTGACACAAAATGCTTGTTAGATATATTCCTTTAACTCATATTAGCCTGAATTATTTTTCAGAAGAATATTTTTAATTTAACCCATTTATGCCAGTATCCCATTTTTGCTACGGCATTCTCGCTATCAGTCGAAAACGTTACTTATTTTTCCTAACCTTTATTCACGAGTATTGAATCTCAACTCCACAAAATAATTTAACATGACCCAGCAGGATGCTGCCATTTCGATTTCTGTACATAGTGATTTTAAAAGTAATAATCACTTGTGCAAGAAGTTAAATCATAAATTTATCTATTATTGCTGGTAGCAAAAATCGAAGAAAGTCGCAAAAATATCAGGGGACAAATGGGTTAACTATTAAAATATATTGAAACTTCATTATATTTCATACTTATGTTTGCTTTCAGATACATTTATGCATACTTTATTAGGTTGTAACGAAAGTTTCCCGCCACCTCAAGCATCGTCAGCACACAGTTCGCGTTGGCGTATTTGCTCATATTTTGTCAAACGATTTTTGGCATTTGGAAGAAAGAGACTTACTTTATAACACTATGGTGTGAAATCTGTAAAAAATATAGTTATCATTAAGTACAAGATGTCTCAAATGACACTATCACTCTAGAGGATTAGAACCATCATTTACTTCCAGTTGTGTTGCAAAAAATCAGCTACAGAATATCAATGAATTATGAGTACAGCTATAATACATAAGAGTACATACATAAGAGTATTTCTAGTGCTGCTGCATGAATGCAACGGTATTCTAATATGGGTAAAATACCTCTTCATTGAAATTATTTTATAAATATATTCAATGGAATACATTTATAAATGCTTCTTCATTAATATCTCTTCATTAAAATTACATCAAGAAACATTTGAGAAATTTATGTAACCATAGAATAAAATGACACAACATCACAGTAAGTTATTTATAAGTAGCAATCCCTTTATTAACTTAAATAAAGGGAGACATTTTATGAGAAATAAAACATTTAATTTGACATTACGAATTATCTAAAACTATGCTTATGTGCAAATTTTCTAGTTTCCTGGATTTCTCTTGATTGATTCATTTTCTGTGTTTAGATATTCTAATGAAAAGTGTTGTCTGAAGATAAAATGGACACCAAAAAATCAACAATTGCTCTATGAATGAAGAGGGAAAGTTATTTATAAGGACAGAAGAAAAAAGACAAAAGAAGATTATCCTAGCTTCCAAACTAACGAAAATAAATCTATTTGCAATTTAAGGCACCAAAAAAGAAGTAAAATGAGTGTGACAGAGATAGAAAATTACAAAATTATGAAACAGACAGAAAAGAGCTCTGTGAGCAGAGATGAAAATCCTGAAGTATACTGACATAAGCATAGAATCACCATATCGCTGTGTACAAACCTTAAATAAGGCAATATTAAAGACAGTTACGGCACTCCCAAAATCACCTACAAAACAAGCTGCAGTTATGTCTGGATTAGCTAAAAGAATAAGAGTTGACATATAAAAAAACAATGGAGAAAAAAATATCACCAACTTCCATTGACTACACAAAAGTCTCAAACTTTTTCTTCGGACCAGAATTTATTGTATATACACGCCTAGGTATGAAAGACACCATATGCATTTAGGATGCTGGATTAAAAAAAATTCTCCAGAAGCACTATTTGACTATGTTCTTAAAAGGAGCTTTTAGTATTTTTAAAGAAGAAAATCCTGAATTTGAAATAGGATTTTCAGAATTTTCTAGCATTAGACCTAAAAATGTCTTACTTCTGAAATCTACACCATCAGAACAATGTAAATGCGGAATTCATGAAAACTTTATCTTAAAATTGAAGGCTCTAGATTTTGAATATTCAAATAAGTTTTTGGAAAGGTTTTTTTTTGTAACATAACTCAAGATTCTAAGTGTTGGAAAAAAGAATGTGATATTTGCCAAAATGGAAAGCTCATAACTATTCCCCAAGATCCCGGAAAAGAAATATATTTTAAAGAATGGAATTTGGTGATCGGTTACAGTTGACAACAAAAGCAAATTGCTGTGGAGATCTTTATGAAATTGTTATTCAAGATCTGCCACTAATGATGAAACATGCTAGTTTAAAAAGAGTTCAACATGCAGAATTCCAAAAGGTTAAAAAGAATGGATCTTCTACAAGTAGAATACTTCAAGTAAATTTTGCTGTGTCCTCTGCATGTGGATACCAAAATGAAATACAGAGAGCTCTTTGGAGCAGGGCAAGTGTGTTGCTATTTACAGCAACAACATTTTTTTCAAGGACATTGCCAAACATATGTTGTTTGTTCTGACTCCTGTGCTAAAGACAAAGATAGTGTTCTATCATGTATTGAGCTACTATATGATCAAATCATTGAAAATGAAAAAAAAAACGATGTTCCATTAGAAGAAGTTATTTTGGAGCAATAGTCCAAGTTCAGAGTTTAAAAATAAGTTTGTCTCTTGAAATATTAATCAATGAACATAACCGTTATTTTGCCACTGCGCATGGCAAAGGTATAGTTGATGACGTAGGTGGAAATATAAAGCGACTTGTTCTCCAGAAGATGATGGGACAGAACGACACAACTGTTCTGTCTGCGGAAGATTTTGCGAAAGTTGCATCAGCATTGTGTAAAACCACAAAAGTCTTTTTTATTTCTGAAGAACAAATAAAACAATCAATTGAACTGAGAAAACCATGGGAAACAGTATCTGCAATGAATGGAATCGAAAGTTTTCACGTGATACGTTGGCAGGAAGGTAAGGTTTATTGCAAAGGAAGAGCAAATGATAAAGGGGAGGTTATATTTGATATGAAGCAAAGCGTTAAGTTCAATCATCAAGTTGGAGGCTCGGTTACAGTTATGTTTGAAGGTAAAAAATTTCCAGGAGAAATCAAAAGATGCATTCTGAGCCAGGATGAGATAAATGTTTCTGAGATGCATCATTCTGTAAGTACATCAAAATTGTTCAAGGGGCCAACTTCTTCTGATTGTATTGTATACAGTCAGAATGAAATAAAAAAAGAAAATAACTGCACCTGTAGTTGCCAATGGCCATGGCCAGTTTAGGTTTGAAGAAGAAATTTAATCTCAAAATGAGATTTCTAATTTTTAAAACTGTATATATTATTATAAATATATTGTGTATCTATATTATATATGTTCCTATTAAATATAATTATAATTAAAATGAGAACCTTCATTTTTTACTAACATTGAACACTTATGGACTTAACAAAGTGAGTAAACTAAATTTCTTTTTGGATGTCAAGTGTGGGACTCTGTACATTACAAAAATGTCCCACATGTGACATTTCCCAGAAATTCCTTTCCAGAAATGTTTCATAATATTAACGCAATATACGCATATCTTGTAAACATGTCTGAATTATAGAAAATCTTTAAATTGTAATGTGTTTTGTAAATTAGCTGAAAATTTGCATGAACTAATGCTCACAATGAATCTTCATTTCAGCTCCGTCCCACATGTGACATTCACATAAATTATAATATCTATTAATTTAAATAATGCTAAAGTATAAACTATGCATTAAAATTAAATAAAAATCTTAAACTTCAATTTAAAATGTTCTTTTTTTTTCAGTTTGAGAAGAATAATATGATGAAATAAGAGTAATTTCGAAACAAAAGTTAATATTTCTGACCCACACGTGACATGGTAATTAATTCGGGTTTTGACTGTAACATGTATATTTATATATAAACCAGTTAATATTTAATTAAAATACTCCATAAATATTTATTTGTGCTTACACTTCACCCTTCTCATTCTGGTATTAAGTTTGGTTACATGTTAGTTTAGTATTCTTAGAAAATGTGATAAAGAAGAAAAAAAGATTTCCGTGCAAATGCATTTGTCTTTATTTGACAGTTTTCTGACATTATGTTGTATTTAACGACCCTGAACTTCATAGTACATGGTATTGCATATACCTCGCCTATTTCTATCTCCTTTTATTTATTGGATATAGTCTTTAAATGAGTGAAATATAACATTAAGGAGAGTAAGAAGTAATGTCGTTTTTATCGTACATCTATACTTCGCCTAACAAGTCGTGTAGACTTATGTTAAAGATAGAAAATGTGTAAATACTAATTTCAGTCTGAAAGCGTAAACATATCTTTTTAAAGATCAATAGTTACAGTAGATCAGCTATCTGCATACGGTATGCTCCATCCTGCACGGTATGCTCCATAGTAATCCAAATCACAAAAAAGCCATGTAAACTTATAGAGATAGAGAAAGATAGAGAACCGAATGCTAATAATCTTCTTGCAGACTAGATGGTAAAAACTCTTAATAACCTCCATCTTAGACTAGTTAATAGATTTAGATGTTCAATTGACTGTACAAATATTTACTGTAAAATGATAAGTTCTGCTCTAATTTAATCGACAAACAAATAAGCCTGTAGATTTATGTAATGCCTCGTTTGTACTAAACCCACTTCCCAATGAGCGGCAGATATAGAAGTTACAGGAGTGTAAACATGTCACACGTTCTGCTCGTGCCATGACCTTTGTTGCTGACCTTCCTACCGAAGGCGCTCCTTCTTGAAGGCATTTTGAAGGCAGTGACGAGGGAAGTACATCATAAAGGTATAGCAGAAGGCAAGTACAGCAGAATGTAAAACCCTCACTGCTTTTGGAGCAGCCGCTAAAATATTTCCTGGAAAAATTCGTAACCTGTATGTTACATGAATATTGGTTTTAAAGAGCTTCGTGGCTCCTTCCACGATACAAGGAATACTTACCAGCAATATTGCGCATGCGCACGGACGAAAGATCGAAACTTATCACGTGATCCTGTCGAAAAATCTTGTTAGTTTGATCTTTTATGTGCTCACATTTTCCAACAGTATATTTTGAAATTATACTTATTTACAGTCTGACTAATGCCAAAGTATCAGTAAAATATTTAACAAATATGAAGAGTTTTTCTTATGATTCGCAGGTCAAATTTTAAAAGTTTGGGAAGAAATTATTTTTATGTCAGTGTTAAGTATTTGGTGGGGAAAAAAAAATTCAAATATATATCCCTTCAGTTTCTATCAAATGTTACTCCGAAATAAAGAAATTCGACACATTTAATTAACAACTAAAATTTCGCTTTCAAAAGAAATAAAATGCCTTTAGAGAGTATCGCAAGCATAAAGAAAAGAAATGGGGGAAGATTAAATTTCACTAAATTACTTTCTTTTTTCGAAAAAAAAATAAATAAAAAAGCTTATTTGCGAAACTGTTTTTTTTTTCTTTTGTTTTAACGCACGTCTGAAATGATTAATTTCAATTTCGTGTCTATACGTAGTACACTGCAGGTATATTTACTGCACGCGTATTTAAACAGGGTGTTTCCCACCAAGAAAAATGTGAACGGAGAATGTATATAATGCTGAGACTTATGATGGATTGTTATGGTTAAAATTCTCTGTAAAATTAAAAAGAAACTGCGGTTTGGGGTATTTTATAAAAAAAAAGGAATAAAATTGGAAAACAAATGTTATTTCGACGTTTACATTTTTAATGAAAATAGATGGGTTTGCAAGTCTATGTATCATAAACTTTCAGAGATGCAGTTTAAATGTGTCGGTTAGTATATCATTTTTTGATTGCGAAACAATGCATATATCTAATTGAGTTGTATAGCTTAAAAGGGAAAAAGAAACTAAAATAAAAGCAACGCAAATACAGATGATTAAAAAAATATTTTTTTTACATGTGATAGTACACACCAATACTAACAATTTGCAGCTGGGAATGAACGGTTTCAAATGAAAAGCAATTGCACGTGCTCGTTTTGAGAGGGTGGGAAACGTTTAACCCTTTAACGCTCAGTGTTCCCGCTCTGGGAACACAAACTCTGACGTTTTGACTGTTGCCAGTCACGAAGAATAGATTGGATTTCTATAAAAATAGTTTCGGGTGACATAGCTCCACGAGAATACTTTACTTTTTAGCACGTCATTTCCCGTAAAAAAAAATGGTCACGATTCTTTTTAACAGCACTGACTTCTGCTGAAAAATGGAAGAATGCGAGAACAGCTGTATAGATTGCCCCATGCTGAAAAAAGGGCAGCCGTTGCCATCGTTCGACTTAACTACCAGCAAGGTGGCGAACGATCGAAACGTTCATCGCGTGCCACAGATCGAGAGACCCTTTTTTGACGACAGCTGGCTGTGCCGGCACAGACTGCTGTCGTCAAAAAAGGGGTCTCTAGATCTGTGGCACGCGATGAACGGGCACAGACAGCTGTCTTCAAAAAAGGGGTCTCTAGATCTGTGGCACGCGATGAACGTTTTGATCGTCCGCCATCTTGCTGGTAGTTAAGTTGTGAAATGGCAACGGCTGCCCTTTTTTCAACATTCGGAAAGGGTTGCGCCTCAAAGGGTTAAACAGCATTCTAACAGTTGGGTGCACATTGCTTTAACTTTCTATTGGTGCCTTTTATTCACGGTGAATGGCGTTTGCTATCAGTTTTTTAATGCTAAATTTGCATGCAGGGTGTGCTTTTCAGCCAGATAAATCATAAAATTAATACCCTGTTAACGTTTGCAGTTTTTCTATATAGCAATATGTTAGTGCTTTCTCGTTTACACTCCGAATTCTTTGATGAAAGTTATATTATTTTTGTCACATATTAAACTTTTTCCCCACCTTTTCAAACTCAGTTTCTATTGATATTCAGTTTATCATCAGATATGTGTCATTCACTGTTTCATGTTTCCTTCACGCGTACAAACATTTAATTAATGTTTTGCTTATTTATATTAGTAACAAAAGCTGTATTTTGCTTAATTTAAACATCATTGTAAATTAATCTGTAGTTTAAAATAATTACTTGTACTTATTTTTTTCCAGAATGAGCTGTGAATACCCTAAACAGCCTCTTGAGTAGGCTATTAATTTGACAATCATGCTGTTTATGAGCAATTAGAAAATACATGCTTATAGAAATTGTTCTTATAAAAGGCAGCAATTATCAGCATTCTAGCATTATACCTCCAATTACAATATATATATTATACGCAGTTATTTTTTTAAGTCACACATTTTATAAGGGGCTTCCTGAAAATAACTTTTAATGTTGACCCTGTACACCAAAAGATTAAATTAGTAATCTTATATTTTTAAAATTTCTGAGAAAAATAATCATTTTTGTTAAACATAATACGGTGAAACCTGTTTATGTGATCACCCTGGGGAAGAACAAAACTCGCCCCCTTTCAAAGGTTGTAAAGTGTGTGGTTGGAAACCAAAATTGTGCAAAAGAGGTCACTATAGACAGGTGGTCTGTTTACCTAGGTGGTCACTTTAGCAGGTTCTACTGTATTTGACAATATGTTAAAGATTCAAATATGAACTCTCGGCAAATTACGTCTGTTTTTGAGAGTAAGAATTTTATTAAAATTCTTTAATTCAGGGATTATACAAAAATTGAATTGCAGCTATCTTTCATTGGGGCAAATTGAAGTGCCAAAACTACTAATAAAACTAATTCAAGTCATTTTAAGATGCCCCAATGCTGAAACAAATTTTAGCATCCAGTGTACCGTGAATCTAGTTTTTAAATATACAATACATGTTATTTTGTTTATTTTAATGGTTAAACAATCTTACATCTGCCTTACATAGACAACACTTGAGTACAGTAAGTATTATATGGGCCTCGTAATCATAAGAAAAAAGCAGAAACGGTGAAATTTGAAAAATAAAAATTATTTACTGTTGCATAAAACGGGCACAATAGGCAGTACGGCATATTTTGTATTGTCGGTCTACTCTTTAAAAATACAGTATATGTTACTTCATATATTTCAATGGTAAAGGAATCTTATACTTACCATATGCATGTAACATTTGAGTACAAAAAGGCTCAATTAGCCTTCGTAAATGACAGATAAAGAATACAAAATACTGATGTGGAGACCATAGGACCTCTTTTTACAAATAGACATTGACAATGCATTTCATTAAAACTTATTTCATTTGAAATTAAGATGCCATTAGATTAAGGATTATCGATTTTTCGCCATATGCATGTAACATTTGAGTACAAAAAGGCTCAATTAGCCTTCGTAAATGACAGATAAAGAATACAAAATACTGATGTAGAGACCATAGGACCTCTTTTTACAAATAGACATTGACAATGCATTTCATTAAAACTTATTTCATTTGAAATTAAGATGCCATTAGATTAAGGATTATCGATTTTTCGCCAAATATAAGAGATATCGCGAAGCTGGGTTCAGTTTTAAAAGTTCGTTTCTTTTTGCGCTAAATTTAGCTTTATTTCACCAAAGATCGTCAAGCTTGTTAAGAGCTTGCTAGATTTTAGGCATAACCCAAATAATGATTCAACGCAAACTTTTAAGGTATTGAAGGTATGTATGTAAGTCTTTTGAATGACTTTGTAAATAAATCAGCCGCAGTCGTCGATTGCAATAAAAAACGTGAGTGCACAAAATTATGTTACAACAGTTCTAAATACGAAATTTCAACACTTTTGAGTTATAGGAGATTTGTATTTACTTTTGGAGCCAAATTTAGTTTTTTTTTTTTAATGCCAAATTTGCGGACAGTTGACGAGATTATGGGCATGACAATATGACAAATTGACCTGTAAATTTTAATATATTTAATATACGTACGGTTCACCTCTCTACCTTTGCCTTTGAGTTCTGGGATAGTAAAGCATATTTTCTAATTACGACTTTCACATAATCTCTCTAATATTATTATTAACCACAAAATTATTTTCCTAACGTCACATCAACCAAGCCATTTAACTCAATAATGATTCTTACGGTTAATAGTGAATAATTAAAAAAGAAAAAGAAAAAGTAATAGTGTGTAAGCAATAAACAACATAAATACAGTTGACACATATCCCCCCCCCCAATATCAGAAACAAAGCAGTTCAAATTAGTGCTTAATAAGCAATTTAAATATTCCTCATTAACGTCTAATCGTTCCCGTAAGTTTTCCACGACAATGAAAAAGATTCTAACTATTCTTATCCCTCGTACTAATAATTGATATAATTATTATAAATGCAACCAACATTCCTTCAGGGCTGAAGCCAATTTATATTTAATTGAAAAGGGATTTCTGACCATATTACGGGAATTTGCTTGAGTAAACCTTATATTTAATTTACCCCCCTCTACGTAATGTGAAAGCGATGCTGTTTTTTATTTCTTATGTAATAATGCATATATGCTTTCATAATTTCTTTTCTTAATCAAATGATCGCAAAAACATCTTTTGTGATAAAGATTTATGGGGATAGTAATTAAAAATTTGTGGCATTATCTCCGGAAATCGCTAATTTAATGGAGGAAAAAAAATATGCCCTGTTGAATAGCTTTGTTAAAATCAAGAAAGAATAAAAAAGTGTCCCTTTCTGATTAAGAGGTTTAATTATTGCAGAAATTATAATAATAGGTATATAAGTATGCTTAACTCTTTTTTAACCACTAAAACGATATTGTAAGACATTGTGCGAGCTTGTTTGCATAAGAATAGCTGCAGGGAGTATTCTTGGACGGAATTAATTGCAAGCATAGTTATTTCAATAGAAGTGATTATACGTGTAAATGATTTTGCGAATGAAAAAAACCAATAATATGAAAAGAGTTCGTGCATGCGTGTTTTATTCATAATTATACGTAGATGGATCGAAAAAATAAAAGGTTTCAATCGGCAGAATTTGAAAAGGAATTACTGTCTCTAGAGAATATTTATTCCCGCAGGAGAGACAGAGGCCGCTAATTGTTATACAGTAGTTGTGCGGTTGGTAGTGTAAGATAGCAGATGCAGGGTTGTCAACTTGCTCACTTTTAGGCTTGATCTGGGCACTTTAAAAATCCTAACAAGCCAAAAATTTTCAAAAAAGCTACTATTACGTATTTTAGCTATATTCACTCTTTTTAAAGCAGTTATTGGCCATTTATAGTCATATTCTTTCTGTTTTAAGTAATTTCTGACCATTTCTAGCCACTTTTAAAGGCTGTGGATCATACTGTCCGTTATACTCGTTCATATCTGAAGTTTTCCATTTGTCTTATTAAATGGTATTGAAATTTATTTTATAATGCCCATTACACGAACTTGAGGCTTTAAAATTTTGCCATTGGTCGAATTTTTAAAATCGTTCAAGAGATGGTGCAGCAAAATAACACTTCGCCGACGATTGTTTGGACGTCTACAATACAATAGGGCAGTTTCACTTGACAACACAATTCATTCTTTTTAGGGCAGACGTTCAACAATCAGCTATGAGTTGTTTATTTTTCTCTCAGCTCAAAATCATTTTTAACCGTTTCTGGCCCCTTTCCGCTTTGATTCTAGCCACTTTTTTTACGGCAGAGTTGGCAACACTGAGTAATCGGAATCACGAAACTCAGTTTGTGTTTGAAATATTATTTACAAGTGTTAAAATATTTTTAAAAAAATCATTCCAAAAGTTTTATGTACATCCTCCTAAGAGCATATTATTTCCACGAATATAAATAACCGGCAATTTTTTCAAATATTTTTCAACCCTACCAATGAGAAGAAGGGGGATTCAGTTAGTCAGCGTTGGTGATAATTATTCCAAATTTAAGGTAAAGCAAACTTAATACAAGTTTTCAGAAATGGTTGATATCTAACCATGGCTCACTTGGATAAATACAGGCTGTCCGAAAACCAGTTTCTCCTATGGGATTTTGCGTACGAGAAAATTTTCGCTTCTTCGCCGATTTGTCGCTTTTACCCAACGAGTCACTGTTGCCAACTCTGTCGGAGAAAATATGCCTGAAATCAAAGCTAAAAGTATCCAGGAATGGATAACAATGACACATTCAAATTTAACAATCGTGTCTACACAAAAACCGTGCTCGAGCGAAATAGCACTCAAGTGCTAAAAAAGGCGCCAAACGCGGCTTTTTTTTTTTTTTTTTTTTTTTTTTTTTTCTCGGCTTGAAAACATTGGCTGCATTCGTAAACGATAAACTCGTTGCACGAGTGCAACTTGTTTGGCGTTTACGAACGCGGCCATTGTTATCCATTCCTGGATACTTTTAGCTTTGATTTTAGGCATATTTTCTCCGGCAGAGTTGGCAACAGTGACTCGTTGGGTAAAAGCGATAAACCGGCGAAGAAGCGAAAATTTACTCGTACGGAAAAACGGAGCTTTTTGGACAGCCTGTATATATCCCAGTGAGCCATGCTCTAACATTCATTTCGGTTGCATAGTGCATTATTTGAGACTAAATGAATACTTTTAGCTGGAGAAACAACATTCCTATGTCTACTAAAACAGTAATACCTATTTTCGCCTTTAAGTATGACGCATCTGCTTGCTATAAAGCCGGAGTATTACGAGAAATTTTGGAATATAAATATTTTGAAATGTAGAGCTTCATATTAAGTTGATGTTTTCATAACAAAATATCGACTATGTTATTGGATCTTGCGTTGAAGGAGGTGATTTCATGGGGCGCCCTCTATTAATGAGCTGTAATCTAACCGAAATGTCAAAATATGGGAATTCTAGAGTATTTCAAAGCTACCGGATTAGTAACGCAAATAAGCGATATGTTTTGAGAGAAATTATAATTTTATATTGTAATACACGCTTGAATTTGGGTTTTCAGGTAACGTTTTATTGCAAAAAACTTCCGCTGAATTGTCTTTTTAAAATGTATTTAGTAGTTTTTAAATAGTATTTTTGGGCTGCTTTAATAAAAAACGAATTATTTTTTCTTTCAAAAACTATGATTAGTTCTTTTAGAGTAATCGTTGCTTGTTTCTTGAATGAAAAGTTAGATGATTCACATGAAAATTTCAAATTAATCAAAGTAATTATTTTCAGCAGCTTTAAAAACATTATTTTATTCCAAAGACTTTACAAAAGGAAAGTTTTCTGATTAAGTGAATGTGGTGCAGTTCATTACATATCTGTAATTAATATGTATTTCAATTTTGTATTCTAAACCTAATATAGTTTTTTTTCTCGTTCTTTTGTTTTATTCTAATTTTTTAGTTTTTATTTTGCACTTCGTTTCCGTTTATGATTATGTTAATTTGTCTTTTGCTATTGATGCAATAATTTATTATTTCAAGACGTCGCACAGAGTGAGATTTTTATAATCTAGGGGGCAAAATCATTTGGCCCAAATTTAGTGGGCTAAATGTCCAGTTAAGGGTTTAGTGTGTAATGAAAAAGTATTCTTTAAGTTCAAAACATATATTTTAACATAATCTACGTAAAAGTAACAACAAAACCGTATGAATGAGGTTTAAAATACGAAAGAAAAACTGTTATGGTTACATAAGTATTCATTTATTTATACAAAGGAAGTAAAAAGAAATACTATATAGAATAAATAAAAGATATTTAAAATACTATTTAAACAGTTATACATAATCAAAAATAAGTCAAATAAATAAGAAAAATATGCAAAATATTATTTCAATTGTTATTCATAATCACAAATAAGTAAAATGAATAGCAAAATATATATAAAATATTATTTAAATAGTTATTCATAATTACAGATAAGGAAAATAAATAATATATATATAGAATAAATATATATATATATATATAAAATACTATTAGTTATTCAGAATTAATATCAGATTTTCCTAAATAAGAACCTGTCAGGGTTGCATTGAATTTTGATGCTGGTGAATTGGAGCTACAGCTCTGATATCCAAGACTTGATATACAATGTATACTTAAGCTTGCAATGAGAATTTCGCAAATCCATATTTTGTGCTCTGCTCCAATTAACTGATTTTCATGCAACAAAATGCAAACTTTGATTATTTAATGCACGATATATTCATTTTAGACTAAATTATAGCATAGAGGCACGATTGGGGTGACACTATGCTGGAACAATATCGCAAATATGCGCATACGAATTATTTCCAGTAGGTTATAAGAACTTCTCTCAGTAAAACATAATTGCACATTGGCATAACAGAGATATAATAATCTGAAATTCGAATTTAAGCTAACATTTTCTGTTTTTGTGATTCGGATAAATTCTTGCAGGACTCCTGATCGAATTGAAGCATTTATTAGAATAAAATCATATATAAACTAACCTTGATACTTCTATAAAAATAAAATCAACCCAAAGTAACAATCGCCACACACGCACAGCGTATTTATCGTGCAAGTAAAATCGAATGGATCGAAGAACAGTAATTGTAGACCGAATTCGAACTATGAAGAGCAGATCATCCCCCAAAATTGTACTAAGCAATAAGTATAAGCAAAGAAATTTAAGTATTTCCTGTGTGTCATGATTCCTTCTTTCGGGAAAATACTATTACATATTGGTATATGTCGATATGATATACTAAAACTCAAGTTGAAAATGACTTACTTACATGTTTTTTCCCATACAGAAAAACCTCCATCAATACTTTTGATTATCGTGACTATATTAACATGCATACTTGAAATAAAATAACGTACAAATTAGCCTTCACGCTTATACCCTAAGAGTGAAAAATACGATGGATTGGTGAGCGAAAAAGGAAATTCATGGATTCGATCCGTTTGCATCGAAACCTACCGGTATGTCGAGAATTCCCCTCCTCGATTCTTCTTTTTTCTGTGAATTCCCTTTCTCACTTTCTGTTCTCCAAAATACTGATAACGTTCGACTCACGCATATTTCGCTCCGCTCTGGTGATCGAAAAACGCTCCTAAAGGAGTAGCGCACTTTTGAAAACTCCGCCAAAAATCACTCCGACTGATCGAATTTCGCTCGTTTGGTTTAAGCGTGTTGGTACGTCTGCAAAAATAAAATTAACGAACAATCACCAATAGCACAAAGAAATACAGGGTATCCTTGGAGCAAAGATGAATCATAGGATCACTTAGTAAAAGTGAAAGGCAGAAAGCAGACGATCGAACTACCCAACAAATTTTTTAAATATTCTTGGCAATTTTCTAGAATATAAACTTTACTTTCATGTAATATGATTTGTTTCCTGTATAAAAATGTGAAAACTGAACAGTGGCAAAAGGTAAGAAAATTGATTTTATCCAGTTAATCACGAAAATCGCAGAAAATTGATTTTATCTAGTTAATCACGAAAATCTCACAATGTTCGACTATTGGTCAGTTACGTGGTCGAAGAAGAACACTCTTCTTCCAATGTTTCCACGATTTAATAATTGTAAATTTTCTATTAAATACTTTTTTCGCCAACATTTGGCACACCTATTTTTCAAAATCGTTACTATTCTTTACTGCCAACGATTTAAGCGGGATATTCGTGGCGTTTTATTTGGTGGTTGCTCTGTGCGGTTACCTTTTCGCTATCGCTATTTTCTTTTCTAAACCATAAAAATAAAGTCAGTTTTGCTAAAATATTGTCTTACTTCTTGATCCTGGATATATCTTATATTTTTCACGTGTTGTTTGCTTCAGCATTTTTCATACCTTACAACTTCACTTTGCAAATGCTCTTTAAAAAAAAAGTCCTCGTACCATAAATGGACAAGCAACAATCATCGAGTCTGTGCCTGCATTGTGACCCTATCTCATCTACGATTAATCGTCATCCAGAACAAAATAAACTTGCTGTTTGCGAAAATCTAACGCCGTGTACTGCTGCACTGGGCTGAGACTCATTTGAATAAGACTTTCTGGGTTATCCACCAAACAGCCTGGAACATGCTCCAAGCGATTTTCACTTTTTTAAGCACCTGAAGAATCACCAAACACCAAAACGATAGCGAAGAAGGCGGTAAATTACTTTGAACAGACTTTGCAAACTTCCATTATCACCCGACACTAGTTAAAATATATGCAACGCATTAAAAACAAATGTAATAAGTTTTGACAGCACTATCACCGTTAAAGTCATTCAAGTACTGCCCCTACCTGGGCAACAGTTTATAAGAATAAAAATAACAGATATTCTAAAAGTTATTAAAAATTCCAAACAATGGAATGCGGAAAAATACGATAAAAATTGTTTATTAACGATTTCATTATACAAAGGAAATGGCTGAAATTGGATTTTTATTCCTTTAAAAATCTTTGTTCCATTATTATTATTTTTTTTTTTGAACGTTCTCGTAAATGAGTTTTGGGAAATCTTATTTTAATGCCAAGTTTATTTATTTATTTATTTTTCATAAAAAGTTTTATTACAGGGTCGAAATTAGAAAACGCAGCATTACTTAAGTATGTCAGGTAAATTGTTTTGACATAAAAACGTGCTATAAAATTAAAGGGTGTAGGGCGTAGTAGTCTTTTGGAAGCTTTCATTTGACTATGTATTTATTGGTTTCCGTACTCATTTGAAACACCCTTTCAGATACCCTGACGCATTCTTGATAAAAAAAAAATGAAATAAAAGAAAAAAGTTTGTGATAATTTAGCGGACTTCGGTATTTTGTTTGTTCAGAGTGTAAAAAAGTTATAGTATAATAAGCAATTAATTAGTCCGAGATAATGTGCCGTTTGACGAAGGTGTTGGCTTTTAAGAGGGAATTTTGAAGAGGGTAAAAGTGGATATTATTATTTAGGGATGCACCGAATATTCGGTTGGTATTCGGTATACTGCCTATTCGGCAGACAAACCGAATACTCGGTTCGGCCGAATACTTAAATATTCGGCAACCGAATAGTAAGCAAATTTAAGTATTCATCAATCGGTAAACAAATACATATTTTTTATATCATGAATGAAAGATATAGTATAGTACCATAGTACTAAATTGATTCAAGTTGTTACTTACCAATATCACATGCGAATAAGCGTTAGAAACTCTTAGGAAGTCCCCCTATCAAGGCACCCCCATCCTTGGCAGATAGCCCTAACATAGCGTTCCACAATCACACCAAAAACTAATATCACAATGAAATTAGTTTTAATGTCAGAGAAAACACTCAGATGTTAAATTTGAATTTTGTTGCTTTTCAATTTTTCTTAAATCTTATGACACATTACATTAACCTTGCTATTATTAAATGATTTAAATTTGATACAGTGACAAGGAAAACAAACTCATAATATTAAGTGTTCATAAATTTGTAAAGTCAATTAACTGCTAATTTTTTTTATGAAATATGCAAGTAAAAAAATTACCAGCATTTCACTAATATTTAAAAAAGTTAATAATATATAAAGGAAACACACTTAGATATTAAATTTTCCATCATTTTAATTTTTGAAGTTTTATACTATATGAAATATTGTTTAAGAAAAAACTAATTGCATTAATCATTGCAATCAAAGTTTAATAATGGTTTAATAAGTTTAATAAATTTTAACCAAGTATTCGGTTAGAATTTATGCCGAATATTCGGTATTCGTTATTCGGCAAAATATGGTATTCGGTGCATCCCTATTATTATTAGATTTTAACTAACAACTTATTTGTCCCTTTCCAATGTCAGTGTGAAAATAACGAGTGCCTTTGTGTACATCCACATAGCTCACTAATAATGCTATTAATAGTACTGTGATAGTCAGGGCCGTACAAAGTGTGTGGGTCACAAGGGCTTGCGTAGTATGGACTTTCCGCAAGGTCTTTGAGTTCGAGGCTAAAATTTGTCTGCTGGCGGTGTTTACTTCCGCCAGCTCTTATTGAAATGCATTGAATATCCATTTTATAATAAGTGTTTCTTATAAACCACCCGGAATGGGTAACTGTAATTTTAATATTTAAATGGAAGGTTTAGAACACGATGATATCGCATTCCTCCTCAAAACTTTGTTAATAAAAATAATATTAGCATTCTAAAATTATTAAGTTATTGCAAACATTGTATAAATAGTATATCGTAGGGTAAATTTTATGTTTCTTGCATTTGAAAGAATTCAAATATTTAGCAAAAACTTTCCACAACGTTCAAAGTACGATCTTTTTAATTACTTTGAGCACTTAATGATTAAAAGTATTTTAAAGAAAAGCTTACAATGAAAAGAGAATATATGTATCAAAAGTTATTATTTGTTAAATACTAATATTTAAGCTTCTTTTTCAAAAATTATGATGTCTAGAAGAAAATGTTAAGTTAACCCTCAAGATCTAAACAAGCTGAAACCAAAACGAATCACCACTGTAAGCTCGCTCACGTGGCGGATCAAATACCGCCAATGACGTCACGTGTAAAAAGTCCATTCCTAGCTCACTGATGGTGAAGGTCGTAGCCAGGAGTCCAGCCACTGGGAACCGGAAGCCTCTCGAAATTTGGACGTTTTTCCTAATCGCATGTCAGTACTCACGCCCTGTTGCGACAAAATCTCCATTTTCCATCTTTTGGGCTCTCCCGAAATTTGTTTCTGGGTTCATGCCTGCTGATAGTTACGATAGTTTAGTACTGTATTCTGTCTCAATATAAAGCATTGAAATATAACCACGGTTTGTTAAACTTGCAGTGATTTATGAAAGTACGGATATCCACAAACTGTGGACTAACGCAGCCTAGGTACATAAATCATTTTCTGTTTTAAATTAAAATTAAAAGTATTGTATTGACTAATCATGCTGTGGAAATGCACTTTCTGCTTGATTTGAATATGACTCGTACACAATTCGGCTGATTATTCAAATTCTCTCTCTAACTTTACGCAAGGTTGACCCCTTAAAGGCCGTATTATTTTCAAGAAAACGATCATAAAATTGCCTATTTTTTTTTATTCCAGAAAACTGTACAAAATTAAGTGTATGTACAATATATGAATTCATTTTAAGGTTTTGAACTTTTCTTTTTAGTGCGATAGGAAAAAAAAAAAAAAGTTAAATTTCTATGAAAATTGGTTATTGTAACTGATTCTATTATTCAGCGTTATTGTGACTGAATGTGCGTTTTGCTGTAAGCAAGAAATCTTTAAAAATATATATTTTAAACACTAAAGGAGTATTTTATTAAACTTACTTCGTAAAATAAATAAAAATCTGTAAAGTTTCTTTGAACATAAGTACAAAAATTAAACTCGGCTGTTCGAGCTTCGTCAGGGGGGGACCCCCCTGAATCCGCCTAATTCTTTTGTTTCATTATTGCCATATTAAAACGATATTCATTGACCATGTAATTTTATTTCTCATCTTTTGTGTATTTCGCCTGGTAACCCTCCCAGACAGCACAGCAAACTTGCATCAAACTTGCAGCAAGCTTGATTTATCAAGTCAATAAACTTGAATTAAGCTTGAAAATTTCAAGCGTGTAAGCTTAATGCAAGCTTGAATCAAGTGTTCTAGTTTACACTTGCCCAGCTTGCATTAAGCTTGACATAGTAAGCTTGAATCAAGCTTGATATAGCAAGCTTAATTTCAAGCTTAAAAAATTTTCCTAAAAAAAAATTTCCTAAATACACGGGGCGCCGGTCGGCGAACTCGCCCCACATATTTTATTTTTCCCTTTACGCTTAAATTTCAAGTTATCTTAATCTGTTACCATCAAGCACCCGGGGATAGAATCGAACACGGAATCTTTAGTTTGGGAGGCCAGCGTCATAACCACTCGGCCAACCTGAGTTGGGCTGACATGACTAAAGTTTGAAGTGACTTTAGG